>BCNH02000010.1:12159674-12186778 GCA_001662345.2 Metrosideros polymorpha var. glaberrima | reverse complement strand
GGGGGGGTTGTTGACAGGGTGCTTGGTGAGCTATTGTACTGTTCTCCTGTGTGAAGTGCTATGATATGGCAAACGGTTGCTAGTTAGTGAATTCTGAAAGATCTGCAGCTTGTAGCACAATTACCTCCGTAGTGTACAGTGTTGCTTAAACTTGGCTGTTTTCCATCATAAAAGGAACATATGGCTAGATTGTTAGGTTAAAATACTAGAGATATATTAGCTGAAGGAAAAGGTCAAGTATTAGAGTCTTGAATATGGTATCACTTTGATGGTTTGACCTGTTTGATGGGTTGGTTCAGCTATCAGCAATCCGATTTAGTGAAGCTCGATATTCTCTTGAATGGACAAACTGTTGATGCCATGGCAACAATAGTTCATACCTTGAAGGCACAGCGTGTTGGCCGTGAATTGGTCGAGAAGCTGAAGAAATTTATAGACAGGTATATGATTTAGTTTTCTTGATGTGCTTTCTGTTTCGTTTGGTGGTATTATTTTAGTGCAGTCTCTTATAGTCTCAGTTTTGATCAGACAAATGTTTGAGATTATCATACAAGCTGCAATTGGATCAAAGGTCGTCGCAAGGGAGACGTAAGTATTGAAATCTCTTATTACTTCTGATATAGTTGTGGGCTCCCAGCCGTAGGGACTAACCTATGTGTGTGAATTGGGCTTCTAATGAGTAAAGTTTATTATGCTTGATTGTTGCCTTTGTCCCCATAATGTGACCAGAAAAAATATTTTGCCCCTGTAAGGAACTGGCCAAAATTTTACTGGTGAGAACCATATTTACATTTTGAAGAACATTGAAACTTGCCCCACAGTGACCACATTTAATAGTGGATCTCCCAATAGTTGAAAATAATTAAAGAAACCAAAAGAGACCCAAAAAGTAATGCCGGGAGAAGAGCTTTTCAGCTGTCAAATGCAAAACAAAAATTGCTATTATTTTGTGGCTCCATTTTCTCCATACCAGGTACACATTGTTGTATAAACCCTAAAGCTCTCTATTATTGTTAGCTCACTTTGATAGATGAGCAGAGAAGCTTCAAATCCCTCATTGACTTTGAGATACTGTAACAATCCCACTTGACCATTCTCAGGATTCTTGCCATGTGTGGATAGTAATGCAATTGGCCAATTTTTTGTTGCGTATGTCTGTGAGGTGGCTCTTTCACGTGAATGATAACTTGGTGTGGGATTGTGTTGGATGGTTAAAGTTGGTTGTGTCTCAGTTGAGGAATTTTGTAATTGGAATTAGAAACATGAATTTCATTTTCTTTTCAGTTGGTAATGCGATGCTGGGAGTGTAAATTATCTCTTGAGACATGCATTCATTGTGTCACTTTTTAGAATGTTAATACTGATTGCTACATTACTTGGTTGGAGGAAAGCGCATCACTATCAGGAAAGTGCATTGAAAACCATAGCAATTAGTATTACCATTCTAATAGGTCTACTTTTCAGATGGTAATACATCTACTTTTCAGATAGTAATTATGCAGACAAAAGGTAGTTTTGCTGTTACAGTAGATAAATTGTGCATGAAGTAAAATTCTTGTACTTTGCCCCCACTAAGATTTTATATTCAGTCTGTCCCTGCCCTGCCTCCAGTTAAAGCTGTCTGAATTTTCTAGCTCTTACTAAAATTTGATGTCACAAGTAGTTAAAAGACATTTTTCTTAAGTGGTCTTTGATTAATGTAGTGCCCATGTGTTTGTGTATAGTATATCTGCCATGAGAAAGAACGTTCTTGCCAAGTGTTATGGTGGGGATGTTACCCGGAAGAGAAAGCTTTTGGAGAAGCAAAAGGAAGGAAAGAAGAGAATGAAACGTGTTGGTTCTGTTGATATACCTCAAGAGGCCTTCCATGAAATCTTGAAGGTGACATAGAGAACCATTGAAGCTATCTAGAGGTAGCAGCTCACTTGCTGTGCTAATGCTCCCATTCAATGTGCATTAATATTTCTGTTTTCCACTAAAAGGTTTTGGGTTCTTCTCAACAAATTTACCATGTTTGATGTGGTGAACTGCTTTCAGTCTTTGGTTGCCGCTGTGTGAACACTACTTGTTTGCGGGATTGTGGCCTGGAGAAAACAAAATGCATGCAATTTCAACAGCTTCTCTGAGATGGAAACTGACGAGGCAAGTCTGATGTTTGTTTGCTGACAAACATTATTCCCAATATCTCAGAAGGTTTTAACATGTCCTGGAAGGCAGTCACTTTTCTATCCTGCAATTCTACTCCCAAGTTCTTTTTTTTTTTTTTTTACAGGCACCTAGCGAGTTGGGTCGGGCAGAGTACTGCAGAGCTAGGTCTTAAAGCACCACCTGAGGTGGACAGGCAATTTTGCTAATAAGTCTTTTCTCTCATTCTTCTTGTATCAATTGTAATTGTGATTGGAAAGGATTTTTGTTTCTCTCTACCTCCGTGGGTGGGCAATGGTGAAGTCAATTTGCTATTCATCCTGTCCCTGGCAGGAATAGACTAACAGTATCTGTGATGTATGATGCCCATCAACAGAAGAAGCGGTCGTGTAATCAAATGACAGATGCCTTATTGTACAAAACATGTGGGCAGAATTTTTGAATATGATACAATGTTTTTGAGAATAAACTGTCACCTAGAGGTGATTTTCCGTAAAATATGGATAATTATTGCTTGCTTGCATTGTCGCTAGAAGAAATATTTTCTACAGGGGGCGTTCTCTATCTTCGATTTGGTGGTAATGTTGTCATGTTAAGGAATGAAAAATGTGCGTCTAGGCTATAAAGATGTGTTGACGCATTTAAATTTACGCACTGGGAGCTTTTACTTCTTTTAAGGTTCTTGAATACTCATTGTCGAGTGAAGCTATTGATTGCTTACCAAAACCTATCACTGAGGACAGTTTGACCGTACTGAGTTGATGCTCGGTAACATGACTTTTCCTTAAAGCTAAGTGCGGAATCTTTTCGCCCCCAAGTTGCAAGCTTTGTACTAAGAATCGGAGTGATGTGGATGGGAAAATTATAAAAAATGTCATAAATCTATTATATTATGTCAACTAGTCTTTCAATTTGGCCAATTTATTTTCAAACCTTTTGACGATTTTGCCAATTTAGTCTTTCAGGTCAATTTAGATCGAAAATTTTTGATGTGGACGTCGACAATCCTATGTGACATAACCAGCATTGACATGAATAACTTTTATCATTTAAAAAAAAAGTTATCTGAATTTTTAAATTTATTTTATATTTTTTTTCTTCTCTTTATATATATATATATTTTCCTTCTAAGCCCAATGAAGGCCTGCCGACCCTCTCACTTGTGACTGGGGAGGGTCGGCCGACGCTAGACTTTGTAGAAAAAAAAAGAAAATGAAAGAAAGAAAATGAAAAGAAATTATAAAAAAGCTTAGAAAAGTATAAAAAATTATTAAAAATTATTCATCTTTGTGCCAACAGTCCTACGTGGCATTGCCGGCGTCCACGTTGGAGATTTCCAATCAAAATTGGCTAAAAGTACTAAATTGAGAAATTGTCAAAAGGTTTCGAAATGTTTAGAATTGAATTGATATGAATGCAGGTTTTGGACTTTTTTGGTAACTTTCCCTGTTGGGGATGGATCCACACATACAAATTGACATCTCCATATTCGTTAGTTTTAATAGGTGAATAGATGGAGAAGTACCTAGTTGAGCTGCGGAAATAATCTCAACAGATTCCAATTGATTATCCTCCTTGTTTACTATATCATATAAATTCGAAAAGGAATTGACATATGCATGTAGATTGGGGTGCAAAAAATTGAAGTTCGGCTTTATTTAGGACAGTGGACATATAGCCCAAATTGTTTTTAGTTACTTCATTATGTATGGTGCTTGCGGTAGGTGCAATGCTCTGCATTTCATTTCAAAGATAAAACATAATTGACCATATCTCGATTTCCCACTAAGGCAAAAATCCTGAAACTTTGTCACTTTATTCTTAGGATACGTTTGTTTCACGGGAAAATTGTCCAAAAAGTCTTAAACCTATTGTACTTTTGTCAATTCAGCCCTAAACTTTCTAATGTGCCGGTTTTTAAACCTTTTCACATTGTGCCAATTGAATCCATTCGATTAATTTTGGTTGGAAATTGCTGACGTGGATGTTAATCGTCCCACGTGGCACAGTTGGAGGCACAATGCTGACGTGAACAATTTTAATAATATTTTAAACTTTTCAATTTTTTTATTTTATTTTATATTTTTTTTCTTTGTTTTTCTTACAACTGTAGCTGACAAAGGTGTCACCTTTGCCTGGTTTGGGCAAAGGCGTTGTGGCCCTTGCCGGCCATGGACGAGGGCCTCCGCACCCTTGCCAAGATCCAAGCGAGGGCCATGATGCCCTTGCGTAGCTTAGGCGAAGGTTGTTGACCCTCACCGGCCTCAGTTGTAAAAACAAAAAAAAAACAAAGAAAATAAAAAAAGAGAAAGAAAAGAAAAATAAAAAATTTGAAAAAATATTAAAATATTATTAAAAATTATCTATGTTAGCACCAGCCGTGCCATATAGGATGGTTAGCGTTCACGTCAATGGTTTTTGACCAAAATTGGTCGAATGAACTCAATTGACAAAACATGAAAATGTTTAGAATACAATTGGCATAATTAAAATGTTTAAGATTGAATTGAAAAATGTACAATAAATTTAAGACTTTTTGAACAATTTTCCCTTTGTTTCACTGAAAAATTCATGCTAAAGGAATATATGGAATTCATATTCTAGGAAAATGGTTAGTTTTCATTTATTTGGTTGTTTAAGGAAAGTGATTTCCTTCTTACTCGAAGGGGAAGTCATTTTCCCTCAATCTAATTTTGTTGTTTTCAATCTATAGAAAACGTTTTCTGTAGATCAATTAGTCGTGCATACATCGAAAAATTGGAAATAATTTTTTGAAAACAGTTTTCCATCAAACATATGGAACCTTAAAATGTTGTGCCATGTAGGATAGTCGGTGTCCATGTCAGCGATTTTTGGCCAACATTGGCCAGATGGCTGAATTGACACAACTATAACAGATTTATAATTTTTTTGGTAAATTTTTCTGGTGGATGAGCATAGTTTGTTGATTGAGACAGGTTTCTGTGGCGTGCATGGGTAAACTTCCCAAGCAAGCGGACTTCTTGGCAACGTCGGTGCACACCAGCATGCTGCAAGAGGTTGTTGGCAGGTTAATCTGCTCCAAATTCTTTAACAACTTCTCTAGAGCATTATGAAACTATATACGTACATTCGATATCAGCTACACTTGGTCTATGGTAGTGCGCCAATCTGCTCGGTGCGCCTCAACTTTCTCATATTGAACCCTTGACTTAAGACCCGGTTAGAGAATACGATATTAGATAAACTTCAATTCATTCAAACAAGTAAAAGATAGGTCTATTTCACATAGGGAATACAAAAACAACTTCATCAGTGACACCGACCACCAAAACAATTCATATCTTATCTACAAGCCTGCTAATAAGCAATCATATGTCATTAATTCTCTGACACATAGCGAGTTTACTCAATGTCCTTTTTTTTACTTTGTTAGAATAATTAAATATTAAACCATGCCTTCATCTAACAGCTTAAACTTTTAGAACAATTGATAGTGGTCCCACAAAATCTAACATGGTATTAGAGCAGGATGTCATGAGTTCAAATTTTACCAGGCCCCTATTTGCCCCAAAGTCCAGCCTACGCGTGAGAGAGAGTGTTAGAATAATTAAATATTAAACCATGTCTTCATCTAACAGCTTAAGCTTTTAGAATAATTGGCAATGATCCCACAAAATCTAACATACTTCATTTTGAGCTATAAATATAGGCTTTATCATCTCAGTTGTGAATCATTGTGGGATTCAAAAGGTCCTTACAACCAGACGTGGATCATCTTGGTATTGATCATAACGAGTTTAACACCGCCATTTGACCATTTTCTTCCACAGTCGCGCATTGGAGTCGTTGGTCCACAGCTATTCGAGGAGCATCCATGGATTCGCTGCTAGACTCACTGAAGACGAAGTGGCGAAAATCGCAGGCACAAAATAACACCTGAGTTCCATTGAGGATAATACTCCATGCATGACACCGTTTGATAAATTGTAATAATTCGTCAACCCATGTATAATTCTCATCAGGAATGGAAGGAGTAGTGTCGGTTTTCCCAAGTGAGAGGCATCAACTTCAAACGACGAGGTCATGGGACTTCCTGGGCTTCTCTCAGAGCGTGCAAAGACTACCGACTGAGAGTGACCTTATTGTTGGAATGGTTGATTCAGGCATTTGGCCTGAAAGTAACAGCTTTAGCGACGAAGATTTGGCCCTCCTCCAACCAAATGGGAAGGGCACTTGCCAAACCTCCAACTTCACTTGCAATAAGTACTGCATCATGCATCACCTTATCGTTATCTTTGTTTACGTTCTCCAAGTAGTAATTTGTGCATCAATTGTATAATTGGCGTGGTCACTGGCTTCAACCGTGACGGGGCTCCCAGGAGACCCAAGGCAAGTTCTGTACAATATAATTTCCCGCACATCTATGGCTTGCCCCCACGCCACGGGAGTGGCCACGTACATCAAAACGATGCATCCGACGTGGTCTCCGGCAGCTATTAAGTCGGCCCTGATGACAACAGGTAGTGCCTGAAATTGCATTGGAATTGGAATTACAAGGACTTCACAAGAACCATGGATCATCTTAAAAATTTGCATGTCACAACGTTTCATGCAAAGAACCATAATTGCATTTTATTGCTCAAATCACTAGCAATGCATGGACAAAAATGAAATTTACTTGCAATGGGAATAATGGGTCGCGAAATACACAAGCGATTCTCTCAGTACATCTTCTGGCTTTCGCAGCTTCTCCAATGAGTCCTCTCAAGAATACCGATGTGGAATTTGCGTACGGAGCCGGTCACATAAACCCTTTGAAAGCAGCGAACCCAGGTTTAGTGGACGACGGCAAGGAGGCGGACTATGTGCAATTCTTGTGTGGACAAGGTTACAAAACCAGCACCCTAAGACTCGTTACCGGTGACCAAATGCGATCGTGTGGGACTTGAATTTACTGACTTTCGCGGTATCTACTCCGACCAGAGGCTCCAAAATCACGAGTCTTCCACAGGACTGTCACTAATGTGGGCAGTGGGACTTCTACTTACAAGGCCACTGTGATGGCTCCTCAAGGATTCAACGTTCAAGTCGAACCACAAACCCTCACGTTTGAGTCTGTCCTACAGAAGCAGAGTTTCATGGTGACGGTCGAGGCAATCTGGACGCGGATATGATTTCTGCGTCTCTGCTATGGGATGATGGTCTTCATCAAGTGAGGAGTCCAATAGTTGCATTCCTGGTTTCCTCCTAGATTAATCTTCGGATTAATTTAATTTAAATTTATAGTATGTGTAATATTTTTCTTACACACAACCTACATTCATCGCGGTTGATGTTGTAGGGGCAACTAATGTTCAATCGAAGAAAGTGATGGACCGATACTAAGAGGAATACTTGTCTTTTGATTGTATAGGAAAGCTACTTAATTTGTAGAAGTTAAAGGTGTTAAAGAATTCATTCTGGTTTTGTGTTTTGAACTCCTGCTCTTATTAGTTTTGAAAGGAAATTTGTACTAGAGATATATTTAGGAGATTCTGTACATTTTCCCTAGTTGGTCTTGATTGATTGTATTTGATATTTTGCTATTTTTTATTGTCATTCGTTAAAGCCTATAAATAAGCTTATGTACTCTTCATTTGATTATATACAAAATATTACATTTTTCTCTCTTTCATCATAACTCTTAACATGGTATAATAGCACTAGCAGTTGTTACGGCTAGATCTATCACCTAGAGGGGGTGATCTATCACCTATAGGGGTGAATAGGTCAATTTAAATAATCTTGATATAAAATGCGAAATTAAAAAGATTAAGATAGAAAATATGAAAGACTAGACAAAGTCTGAGCAGTGTTCGTGTGCAATAGTCTGAGACTCAGTAAGCAAGAGTAAAGAAAATTGTGCACACGATAATTATACTAGTTCGGCTTAGATCAAACCTACGTCTACTCTGCACGCTAACAGCCTACTGATTGAATTCCACTAGATCAACTTCAAGAGTACAGTGATGATTACAATCTCACAATATCTCTCAAAGGTTACAGTATAAAGCTTAGAAGATTGACAAGTATATGGATCAAGGTTCTCTCAGACTTTGGAATTCGTAATTATGTGTTTCTTTTCGTAGGTCTCTTGGTCTCTTTTTATAATCCTCTAACCTACAACTACCCGTTGGATAGCTTTAGAGGATGATATCCAAAACTTCTCGTTGGATGAATAATTTCCAAAAGAGATTAAAAAGCCGTTGATAATGAGATTAGAATTCTCCTATGATTCAGTTACCCATACCACTAATTATGAGTTTCCATAAGTTAGAGTTCTCAGTTTAGAAGGTGCGACTTGCTTCGTAGAGAATTTTTGACCGATTTTATCATACTTTGCATTATAGCTGTTGCAAAAGTACATAGACTTATGGTCTTCATTTATGAATTATCTATGAGTGGAGTCCAATTTGGATTACTAGCTGCACATGAAAGATATTCTTGTAGTGATTAACTTCTTAGATAGTTCCTCGCTTAGATGATATCGCTTGATTTCCAGTAAGGTCTGAGACAAGACTTCCTTAGCATAAAGTTTGAGTCTGAAACAAAAGACTTAGCCAAGTCTATTTCAACTCCTTTTCATGCTACGCCTTGGAGTATGCCATTATTACAATAGTCACAGAAATAAGGAATATAAGGTATCTCAGATAATATACTCAAGCATATCAACAGATGAAATTCCTATAAGTATTTTTACTGGAAAATATCTTTAATTAGATATAATAAAAATCATGAAGAGTTTTGTTATTTATTAAAATATATTAGGAGTTTTAGTCAACAATCTCTCCCTTTTTTATGATAACAAAACCTCCAATTGCAATTCAAGTATGTGAGTGAATGAAAAGAGATTTAAGCACAAAAGATTTCTGAATAAATAATGTGCCATATTTGAATTTCACAAATACATGAATAAGGATAACGATTGAAATTGTTTAACCAAGTAAGTCGTTGTCCTTGAATCCTTTATTTCGAATATCTTTGCCTACCATATGTTCTATCTCCCCATGTACAAAAGAGTATAAAGAGTATATGCATACAAAAGTATATATGTCGAGATTATATATGTATGTGCATATGCATACAAGAGTATTTATGTCGAGATTATATATGTATGTGCTTGTGCAATTGTATATTTGAAGATGGTCCAGCATGAGAAAAACTTCGTGGAATAGGAATCTGCACTAGATTAAAATCAGTGACTTGATTCAGTTTGGCCTCAACAACATGCTTCAGATCTTGAACAGATTGGTTGAGGGCTTCAGTTTTGGATGCAGCCATTCGAGTTTCTCCCTTTAATTCAGCCTTTATATTCTCCAGTCATCCATAACAACCTTCAGACCTTTAGTCATCATCTCCTTCATCTCTTTCAGCTCAGTTTGGACTTCATGTTTGAAGATCCCTATATCACAATTCATTTGAGCTTGCTTGATCATCAGCAATTCAACTAGCTCATGAAGATCATGAGACGCAACAGGTTTAGGAGAACTTGCTTCTGAGTCCTTGGTGGAATGGTATGATTCCTCCCCTGAATTCCTTCATTCTATGCTACCTGAATTCCTTCATTCATCATCGCAGTAGTAGGATGATGAGCATTCTCAGCATTAAATTCAGCAACAGAAAGGGTGTCTTTTGGTAGCTCATCAGGATCAGACTCAATGTCAACATCAACATCTATAGGAGATAAATGAGGTGTTTCTCCAAGACTAAAAATGTTCACATATGGAGCTTCTTCAGCAACTTCAGTCTCATCATCTCTATCTTCAAGAGTCTGAATAGGAGCTTCTTTAGGAGTTGCCTCTTCTTCGGCAATCTCAATTCCTTCTTCACAATGCCGAACAATCTCCGTCAACAATCGAGCCCTTTTTCCTATTTCTTCTACAGCCTTTCTTCCTCTCTCCTCTTGCTTTTTAATGAGAGCTTCTTCTCTCATCCACATTTCTGCCTTAGTAGATGCTTTCTTAATCTGAAGATCTCTATTGACAAGCTGCTTGACACATTTAGCTGTGTCATTCAGCGCTGCATTATCATAGTGATAGAGAATTCGTAGCTCTTCCAAGCTAAGATAATCATGATCTGAGACAGAATTCCCTCCAGAGTGAGCCTCAGACATGTTAGAATCTTCTTGGGGCTCTCCTTCTGACTGAATCCTGAGAAGGAACTCCCTCATTTTCTCTAATCTTGTGGATTTTAATGCATATTTCTTTAATATTCTTTTCTTGGATAATCCAAGGGGTGATTCTTCAACAAGAGCTATACTAGAGATAGGTGCAGGAGTTGCACGAGGAAGATCAACTTTGACTTTTTCGCCTATTCTTTTTTTCCAGCTTTGGCCATCATGATAAAAACTCATCTTGTGGACCATATGTTCTCCAATGATTTGGATGGGGAAAGTGTTTGTCTTTAGCTTTTTGGGGATTTCAATGTTCATATGTTGAAAAATTCTAGTGATCAACGAACCATAAAGGAGTGGTCCCTTGTTTTTCTTCAATGTTTTGAACATGTGAATGATCACTAGGTGAGGCACTAAAATTGGCAGATTATTGGCTAATGCCCATATAAGCTTAGCCTCATATCTTGAAACATCAGTTTTGGAGGATCCCTTGAGTTTGAGATGACTAATCACAATCTTATGCAGAATCATATGCTTCAAAGAAAGAATGTGATGATTCACATGAGGTTTGTGAGATCTGGTGTAATCAGGTATTGCAAAGAGAACTTAATAGATCTCATCAGCTTCCTTTTCACTAAAGCAGAACTCTGATAGTTGCACACCCATGGTTGCAGCCAACTCAGCCACATCCAGCTCATAATCTTTGTCATAAATAGAGAAAGCAATCTTGCTTCTGCTCACAAAAGATAGGTTGGAATAAAACTATGTAGTTAACTCAGGGTAGACATCAACCTGTATAGTGCAAATTCCTTCCAAACCTTGGTGAATAAAGTGCTCCATAATATGAAGATCATGCTACTCAAAGAAATCAAAATCAACAACCCTTTGATAAGCAACTTCTCTATCAAGAAGGGTCATGTATTGACCATGATATTGTTTGCCTCTGGACAACTTTTTACCCTAATTCATGATGGGAGGAAATCCAGTTGTACTTTTAAACTCCCTGAACAGCCATTCATCATTGTCTACAGTCTTTTCAACAAAGCTAGAGCTTGGCTTTTCAGTGACAAACTCACTCTTCTTAGTAGATTCTAAGTCTTCAATACCTATTGACTCGATTACCATTTTTCCTTTTCCCTTAGAACTAGGCACAGATTCTACGACAGCAAATGATAGTTTAGTAGCTTTCTCCTTTGCTTTATCACTATTTTTCGCAGTATTTTTCATTTTCAAAAACTCAGCATATATAAACTCTACTTCCTTTTCTTATGCGAAATTACTCTCATGAATGAACTTTTGAAGACCAGATTCCTCTAAATTATTTTCTCAAGCGATTTTGATATACTTCAGAAAATGTTTAGCCATATATCCTTTCGCTAAGATTTCTGTAGGCATAATATTAGAGAAGTAGCGTACTAATTTACCTTGAACATCCTCTTCACCAAAGGAATAATTGATCTCGAAGTGAGTTGGTCATCTGTAACCTTAGTGCCCACGAATGCAAGTCTGCTTGATCGGCGGGAACCAGTTTGTCCCTTTTTTGAACTAGCAGCAGATTTCGGTGCCATTGAAACTTTGGAGAATAATGGAGAAGAAAAGTTTCAATTTTTTGAAAAGAGAGAGTAGGCGAGAACTCGAGAGAGGGATGTAGAGGGAATACGATTCGATGAAAGAGTTTTGGGTGAGAAGAGAATGGAAGAAGAAGCCCGATTTAAATGCGAGTTAATGAATCTGAAAAGGCAGTTACCTAAAAATTGAAAATTAGTTATCTGAAATTTTAGGAGTTAAAACGCTATCAAAGAGAATTTTAGAAAAAGATTTTGCATCCAATTCACACAATATTAAATAATATTTCCAACCAAATATAAAAAGATGCAATTGATATGTACCTTGATTCATTTTAAAATTAGAGCTTTAGGCACCAAAATATTTAAATCCAAAATTTGCCTTAGACTTTAGGAGATCCCATATGATGAGTTGTATCCAGTATTGACATGTCTTACCAAATCTTTAAGAAAGCATATCAATAATACATAATTCATTCATTATAAATTCAAAGGCAGATTTCTCAAGTGGTTTAGTGAAAATATCCGCTAATTGATTTTTAGAATCAATAAACTGAATATTGACATCACCATTCAAAACATGATCACGAATAAAATGATGTTTAATTTCAATATGCTTAACTCATGAATGGAGGATTGGATTCTTTATGAGATTGATGGCACTTGTGTTGTCACATTTGATTTTCACATTTGAATCTTCAACTTCAAAGTTTTTGAACTGTTGTTTCATCCACAAGATTTGAGCACAACAACCTCCAAGGGCAACGTACTTAGCCTCAGCAGTTGATAGTACCACGGTTTGTTGCCTTTTAGAAAACCACGAAACTAGCATCTTCCCAATCAATTGACATGTTCCTAAGGTACTTTTCCCCAGGAAAAGTACACTAGAAGTGCCAAAAGTTGTGTATGAAGCTCACTTTAGTGCCAAAAGTTTTCGCCAGCTCACTTAAGTGCCAAAATTGGAGAAAAAAGATCACTTTAGTGCCACCGGTGAGATATTCCGACAAAAAAATATACGTTGCATTTTAAAATAAAACAAATAAGTGCCATGGCATTCGAAAATTAAAAAAACCAATCCACGTGGACTTAACAAACGACGTCGCTTGATCGAAGTGGCTGGGAAGAGGATAAACGACGTCGTTTTCCTCATGAGGGCAAAAACGACATCGTTCGAAGGAAATGAAAAATAGAAACTTGGTCGGCTCTCTTTGTCACGGTCGATCGAACTTCCTCTCTCCATTGGTCTCAGTCGCTCATTCGCCATCGCTGTCCATCTCTCTCTGTCGCTCACTTGGTGGTAGTCGCTCGCTAGGTGGCCGTCACTCTCTGTCGTTCGCACTTAGTGAGGTTTGTCTCCTTGCTTGGTTTGAGTCCAATGAAATTAGGGCTTGAAAAGTGAAATTAGGGCTCGGAATTGGGGGATTGGTGTGAGTCGCGCGAAATTAGGGGAGTCCAGGTTTCTCTTTTTATGCGTTTCTCTCTGTATTGTTATTGTTGTCGTCCGTGTGGGTTGTGGTCCATATGGGGACCTCCATTGTTGTCGTGCATGTGGGGGTGTTTGTCCAATAAAAAAATTGCTTGAGTCAATGTTGTTGTTCATGTGGGGACCTCCATGTGAAGTTGTCGTGAAGTTGTCTAGCATGTAGGGGGCGAAATTTGCTGAGTCGATGTTGTGTGTGTGGTCCCAAGAAATAATTATTTTTTTCTTTCCTTAGGTGCAGCTGGCATGGCGGATGAGGACAGAACTATAGCCATTATTGTTAATTACCATGGAGAATTTGTCATAGGTTCTGATGAGTGGGAATATATGGGTAGACTTGAAGGTACTGTGTATATCAATATAAGTAGGCCATCTTACATTAATTTGCAAATGGAAATAGTGCAACAATTACATTGCAAAATAGAAAAGTTGTATTATTGTCTTCTTTGGAAGCCCTTGAAGGATGGTTTAAGGCATTTTGATAACGATAATGGTGTTAAAGATATATTTTACCATTATTTTTATGGCGAGGAAGCTATTGTGTATGTAGAGTATTATGGTGATGATGAGGAGGATGAGAGCACTGAAATAGAAAAAGTACAAGCTAGTATAGAACCTAGTACTCAAGTTGGTGATGGTTCTTTCTTAGACGAGGGAGAAAATGAGAGAGAGGAGAGGGAGGCAAGGCATGTAGCCTCTGATGATGAAGACTTGATTGGGTTGAGCTGGGAAGTTGCTGCATCCAGTTCATCAGATGATGAAGCCTTGGAAAATGTGAATTTTCCAAGTGACGATGATGATGAGGAACTTGCACAGTCGAGGCAAAGGCAGCGAGAATTTAAGAAAAAAAAAGTTCCCGCTTTTGGAAAATCGCATGAAGCAGTTGAACGAGTAAATAGGGTTGCAAGAGCTCCAACTGATTCAACTGATGGTGAAGCCACCGACTATGAAGAAAGGGGGGGTGACGAGGAGGAGGTTGATAGTTTGAATAATGAGTCTGAAGATGAACATGCCGTGCATACAAGGAAAAGTAAGTTTCCTTCATATGATCTGAATGATACTTCTGTTGTTTTGACTATTGGAATGAAATTTATTGATGCGAAACAGTTTAAAGAGGCTATTATCAAGTACTCCATTGATGAACAAAGGAGTGTTGAGTTTACTAGAAATACAAAATAATTTGTGAGAGCTAAATGTTCTCAACCTAATTGTTCATGGAAAATCTACGGCGCATTGAATAAGAGTAGCGGGTCATTCTAGCTTAGGTCATTTGAGGAGAAGCATAACTGTTCGATCGTATTTGACAATAAACGGGTAACGAGTTCTTGGTTGTCGAAGCACTTTTTCAATGTAATCAAAGCGATGCCTGAGATAAAGAGTCCTCATTTGAAGCAATTGGTGAAGGAGCAAGTTGGGGTAAATGTGTCGAGGAATCAGTGCAAACGAGTCAAGCAAAAGGTGATGACGACACTGCTAGGAAGGTACAAAGAAGAGTACGGTCAAGTTTGGGATTATGCATGCGAGTGTAGGCTTCATAATCCAGGTAGTAGAGTGTATGTAGAGGTAGTGGAGAGGCCACTGCCTGATTGTGGGACCAAGTTTGATCGCTTCCACGTTTGCTTTGATGCATGCAAACAGGATTTTATGGCTGGTTGTAGAAGAATCATAAGGTTGGATGGATGTTTTTTGAAAGGTTTATGTAAGGGAGAGTTGGTGCCTGCTATTGGGAGGGATGCCAATAACCAGATGTTTTCCATTGCTTGAGCTATTATGAGAATAGAGAACAAGGACACTTGGTCCTGATTTTTAAAAAATTTAATGATAGACCTTGAGATTGAGAATAGAGTAGGTTGGGCATTCATGAGCGACCAATAGAAGGTAATGCCTTTGTTAATTGCACAATCCTTAATATTATTCACATTTTTTATCTTACAAATATTTTTTTATTTCACTTATTGCAGGGACTTCTTCTAGCACTGGCTGAATTGATGCCATATGCTGAACATAGGATGTGTGCAAGACACATTTATGCAAATTGGACAAAGAAGTATAAAGGGGATAAACTCCAGAAGCAATTTTGGCTCATAGCTAGGAGCACCAACATGGCTGACTTTAGGATTCATAAACAAGCATTGCATGACTTGACAAAGGAGGGTTTTGATGCACTTTTCCAAACAGAAGCTAAGCATTGGTGTAGGGCCTTTTTTAGTGAAGAGTTTAAGTGCGATATTTTTTTTTTTTCAGAATAATCTGAGTGAGGCATTTAATGGCAGAATCTTTGAGGCCAGGTGCAAATCAATTGTTAGCATGCTTGAGGAAATTCGAGTGATAATCATGACTAGGCTACAAAAACAAAGAGACGAGGCATCAAAGTGGACTAGAGATTATGGTCCTAGGATTGTGCGGATGTTGGATGAAAATATTGAGAAGGTAAGGTTCTATCATCCTGAATGGAATGGGGATGATGGATACGAGGTCATGGAGAATGATTATAAGTACGTCGTCAAACTAGAGAGTAGAAAGTGCTCATGTCGAGGCTGGCAATTGAGTGGAATTCCCTGTCCACATGCGATTTGTGCCATCCACTATAAGCATGAAAATCCAGAGAATTACCTGGACGCTTGGTACAAGAAAAGCACATATCTTGCTTCGTACCAGTTCATGTTGCAGCCTATTCGAAGTAGCAAATTCTGGGAGCCAACATATGAAGAAGCCCCCCACCCTTTGCCATTGAAAAAGCAAATGAGAAGGCCAAAAAAGGAGACGAAGAATGCATGAGGGGGAGATTAGAAATAAGAGGTTGACTCATGGAGGTGTGAAGATGAAATGCTCGTATTGTCAGAACGAAGGCCACAATAAGACTAGGTGTGAATTGAAGAAGCAACATCAACATACACAGGCAAGTACAGGTCCATTTGAAGGCCCAAGTGAAAGGGCAACCCCCTCCTTGACTGTTGCATAGATTAGGAAAAAATATCCAGTAAGTTGTGTTTATATTATTTTCTGGAATAAATTTGGGGTCATTCCAGTTTTAACTTTATATCGTCTTTATTTATCAGGTGAGAAAAAGACAAACTTAAAAGGTTGTTGAGGTTGCTGCTGAGGTATTTGTAAGGCCAGTTGTCGACCCAAATGTAGGTCAAGTCATAGGGCCAGCTGTACGCCTAGGTGAACACCCAACTGCAGGGGCAAGTTGTGTAGACCAAGGCAGGAAGCCCTCTTCACCTGTTGCACATATTAGGAGAAAAACAAGAGTAAGTTGTGTTTATGTTTGTGTTTGTATTGTCTTGTGGGATTAATTCAAGGAAATTTTAGACTTTATTTTGTCTTTATAAGATGAAAACAAGACCAACTGCACAGGTTGTTGAAGTTGTTGTAGGGCCAGCCAAACATCCAATTGAAGGGCAATCTAAACATCTATCTGCAGGGACAAGTTGTGTAGGCCAAGGCAAGAAGGCCTCTTCAACTGTTGCACATAATAGGAGAAAAACAAGAGTAAGTTGTGTTTATGTTTGTGTTTGTAATGTCTTGTGGGATTAATTTAGGAAAAGTTTAGACTTTATTTTGTCTTTATAAGGTGAAAACAAGACCAACTACACAGGTTGTTGAGATTGCTGTAGGGCCAGTCGAATATCCAATTGAAGGGCCAACTAAACATCCATTTGTAGGGGCAGGGGTAATCCCCTCATCGACTGTTACACAAACTAGGAAAACAACAAGAGTAAGTTGTGTTGTGTTAGTGTTTGAATTTCTGTTGTTTTGAGGGATGATTTTGGGAAATTTTGACTTTGTTTTGTTTTCATTATGTGAAAATAAGACAAATTCCACAAGTTGATGAGGTTGCTGAAAGTGAGTTACCACACCGAACAAGAAGAGCTCTTAAAAAAAGACTAAGGCAATTTGGTTATGACCTTTATATAGACGAACAGATGGGAATGACTATTTTGCATGTAAGTGTTTTAGGAATCGTGGATTTAAGGTATCATATATCATTTGGCTCACAATATGGTTAATATGGTTTTGTTTTGTTATTGTAGCCTGGGAGAAGTTCGGAGATGCTTATCTCTGAAGGCCCAACTCAAGAGTCAAGGGCTGGTCCAAAGAATAAGACTATGGGTGCTGCTTCGAAGAAGAAGACAACAGGTGCTACTCCAAAGAAGAGCACAACGGGTGCTAGTCCAAAACAGCCACCAAGGAAGGACTCAGCTCCATCTGGACCAAGTGATCCTCGCACCACCAATGACCCTATGGAGAGCTCCCATCAAATGACAAATGAAGATGAAGAACTTGAACCTGCACATCCAGTTAGAAAGAGTGCAAGGATTATGAATCAAGAGAAAAGACCCGCAAAAGGAAGAAAAGGAACTGGGGGGTTGTGGAAATTGATTGATGGGAGGCTTCCAGTACTTAGTTTTTAGTTTTGTTTTTTTATTGTGAGGTTGTACATGTTAACCCATGTAGATGTTTTGCTAATGTGCTAATGGGAGGTTGTGCATGTGTGCTCATGAAAACTAGAGGGGAAAGGGGGGTTGTGCTTGTTTGATATGTTTTTTGCATTATTTTGGTGGGAAGCGCATAACCCAGATATGGATGTTTGAGTTGGTTATTCAACTTAACGAAAATGTAATGACTTAGTTCAATATCATTTCAATATCAATTCAATATTTTTACCATTTCCATAATATGCTTTTGGAATGTTGTTGTTTTGCTACTGTGCTCATATGGTGTTGTTTTGGTTGTGCTAGTTCAACTAGTTGGGCTGGTGTGTGCTGGTGCAGGGGTTGTTTTGCTCACCCAAGTGCAAGAGTTGTTTTGCTGCTGTGCTGATGGTGGTAGGTGCGATTCTAGTGCTGGTGTAGCACTAACACCAGCAGCTAGTGCACTTGCATTAGCAGCAAGCTGCTGGTTCTAATACACTTGCCCAGTAACAACCTGCTAGGCACCAACAAGTTGCAGGTGCTGGTGCATCTTGTAGCACAAGTGATTACATTATAACATTTTCAGGAAAATTGACACCAAAATATCACTTTTTAAAGAGTTTGTGGAGCACGAGTGATCACCTTTTACAACTTTTGGCACTTAACTGATCACTTTTTACAACTTTTGGCACTTAGCTAATCACTTTTTACAACTTTTGGTACCTAACTGATCACTTAAAAAAAAATTTGGCACTTGCGACGATCATTATTTACAACTTATGGCACTGAAATACTCGCTTGTGAATTTATTACCAGTCCTTCATTTGACCAGCATTTGTAGCAAACCATTAATATCAAACCAGTAAACCATTACCACCTATGCCACACTCGCTTGTGAATTTTTTACTAGTCCTTCATTTGACCAGAATTTGCAGCAAACCATTACCACCAAATCAAACTTTTCATGAAAAAACTAAGCAAACCAAGATTGCCAATGCACAACTAAGCAAAACAACTTGTAAGTGCTCATAACTAAATTCCAACCTTTCATTTTCAACCATAGATTGCAGCAAACCTCTTGTTCCATACAAAATTTGCAACAAGCAAACCAACAACACACTTTAGAAGTACCCACAATACATGAAGCATTTAATTATGGTAGACTGAGAAACTTTTTCTCATTACTTACTTTACATTTGACCATAATATAGGCTACACAAGACGACAACAACATAATGAACGCTCGATAACACTTTCTTTCAAATTTCACTCTTGAAACTTCCTTCTTCCAATGGTTGGTCAGAGAAGCTAAACCATTCATTTCAGCTTGCATTGAATCAACATCCTCCAACTCGTCCATTAACGTAGGTGGAGGTTGATACCATCCTTTAAGTAGCTCCAATATCACTTCTGTTGATCGACCAGAGAATTTCGCATCAATCCATTTGAAATATTTGCACTTCAACCTTTCTTTATACCGGCCGCATCCATGGAATCTTCTCCTAGGATTCAACTGAGTCCAAGATGTTCTTCTTGGACTCGGAAACCCACAATAACAATAACATTCAGCTTCTTCTTCGCTTTGTTGGAACGAATTTGAGCCACTGCTGAAGCTCTTGCCTTCCATTTGCAATTTTGACCTTTTAATTTTGGGGGCAAGCTGAAATAGGGTGTGGATTTTCGGTTCACTTGTCGGTTGGGTTTCGAGTTGGGGTTTCTGAATCAATTGAACAAATTAGGGTTCTTCTTTTGGGGGAAATGAGGTAACGATGCCATTTTTGCCTTTGAAGTTGATTGGGATTTAATTAAACGAATTAGGGTTCTGATTTGGGGGAAAAAGAGGTGAAACAACGTCATTTATGGCTTTAGAAGCTAACTAGATTTACCGGCGAGCCACGTAGGATGAAGATATTCATTAAAATAATGCCACGTAGGATTTTCGGCCAACTCCGGCGAATTTGGCACAAAAGTGATCATTTTTCAAAAAAATTGGCACTTAAGTGAGTCGAAATAAACTTTTGGCACTAAAGTGAGCTCCATACACAACTTTTGGCACTTCTGGTGTACTTTTCCCCTTTTCCTGTCAATCTTACATTCTGCAAGATCAGTATCTGAATACTCATGGAGTAAATTTTGACCCTTTAAAATATCATAGCCCAAGTGAGGGATATGTGACAACATATTTAATAATCCTCTTTACAGTAGAAAGATGAGATTTTTTAGGATTAAACTGAAATCTAGCACACATACAGACACTAGAAAGAATGTCAAGTCTAGAAGCAGTTAAATAGAGTAATGAACCGATCATGCTTATGTATAGCTTTTGATCCACCTTTTTACCATTTTCGTCCTTGTCCAATTTTGAGGAAGAGGACATTGGAGTCTCAGTCTTTTTGCAATTCTCCATGCCAAACTTTTTGGTAATCTCTCTTGCATATTTTTCTTGGAATATGAATGTTCATGTCTTTGTTTGCTTTATTTGTAGACCGAGGAAAAATGTCAATTCTCCCATCATGTTCATCTCAAATTCATTCTGCATGATCTTGAAAATTTTCTTGCATAGACATTCGTTAGAAGATTTAAAGATAATATCATCTATATAAATTTGAACAAGAAGAATATTCTTACCTTCCTTTTTTATGAAAAGAGTAATGTCTACATTACCTTTCTCGAATCCATTTTCTATTAGAAATGTACTTAGTCTTTCGTACCAAGCTCGTGGAGCTTGTTTCAGACCACAGAACACTTTCTTCAGTTTGTAGACGTGTTCAGATCTTCTTGGATCTTCGAATCCAAGAGGTTATTCAACGAATACTTTTTCTTTGATGTACCCATTTAAGAAGGTACTTTTGACATCCATATGAAAAAGATTAAAATCATGATAATAAGCATAAGCAAGAAGTAGCTTAATGGCTTCTAACTTGGCAACTGGGGAATATGTTTCATTATAGTCTATTCCTTCTTCTTGAGAGTAGCTTTTTGCTACAAGCCTTGCCTTATTTCTGGTTACCTTTCCTTTGTCATCCAATTTGTTTCTGAAAACCCATTTGATTTCTATAACAGGATGATCTTTGGGTCTAGGTACGAGTTCCCATACTTCATTGATCTTGAATTGACAAAGTTTTTCTTGCATAGCATTGATTCAGCTTCCATCTGAGAGAGTTTCGTCAATTCCCTTTGGTTCAACTTCTGATATAAGAGTAAGAGAACCCATTACTTCCTTCATTTTTTTTTTATCTGGTTTTGATGCCATTATCCAGATTTCCTATGACAAGATTAATGGGATGACACGACTTGTGTTTCCAATTCCTGTTGAGTATTCCACTTTGAGGTTTGCTTGGTTCAGAAGATTGTTGACCATTTGTAGAGAGTCCTTGATCATTGCTTGTACTTTGAGATGAATGACTTATTTCTATGATCTTCTCAGAGATGGTTGTAGGTTCAGCCTCTAGGATTTGAGTAAGATCAGATTCTTTGAATAGTTCAGATGTTGAGATAAGTTTTGAAGGTTTGATGGGTTCAGACAATTCTCCAAAATTTACGTTCATTGATTCCTCCACTATGCACGAGCTTTTATTGAATACTCTATATGCCTTGCTTGTGGTAAAGTATCCAAGAAATATACTTTTATCTAATTTCTCATCAAACTTGCTAGGACGATCATTAGCATTTTTGAAAATAAAACATTTGCATCCAAATACACGAAAATATAAGATGTTTGGTTTTCTATTTTTGAAAAGCTCATATGGGGTTTTCTCTAAAATTAGTCAAAGAAAAACACAATTAATGATGTAGCATGCAGTGAAAACAACTTCTGCCAAAAAATGAGATGCAATTTTACTCTCAATCAGAAGAGTTCTAGCCTTTTTTTTGAAGAGAGCGATTTTTCCTTTCAACAACTCCATTTTGTTCAGAAGTGTAAGGAGAAGAAAAATTGTATTGAATTCCATTTTCATCATAAAAATTTGAGAACTTTTGATGTTCAAATTCTCCTCCATAATTAGTTTTAATACTAAAAATTGTGTATCCTTTCTCATTTTGAATTTTCTTTGCAAAAATAGAGAAAAGAGAAAATGTATCACTTTTATGAGCAAGAAAGAAAACTCATGTAAATCTAGTATAATCATCTACTATAACTAGACAATACTTCTTACCTCCGAAACTTAAGCTTTTCGTAGGTCCAAAGATATCCATGTGAAGTAGTTGTAGAGCACGATTAGTATTAACTTGATTAATGGATTTGAAAGAGTTTCTTACCTGCTTACCTAAGGTGCATGCGGAACACAGTTCAGGCTTTTCAAACTTCATCTCTAGTAGGCCTCGCTCAAGCTTTTTGGAGGAAAGCTTTGATATTTGTTTGAAGCTTATGTGGCCAAGCTTTCGATGCCAAAGCTCAGATTCTTCTTTGATGGATATTAGACAGTGAAGACTTTCAGACTTTATATCCAGAAGATAGATGTTACCATGTCTCTTGCCTGAGAAGAATTGCTTGTTGTCTTGGCTTGTTCCAGAACATTTGTTTTCTTGAAAGTAGATTTTGTACCCAGCATCACATAGCTGACTTATGCTGATTGGATTATAATTTAATCCCTTGACCAGTGAGACATCATTGATAATTAGATTTCCTATCTTTGCAGTTCTCTTGCTGATGATCTTTCCTTTGTTGTTTCCATCGAAGGATACATTGCTTCCATCAACTTTGGATAAGTGTAAGAACTTCCTTGGATCCCCAGTCGTGTGTCTAAAGCATCCACTATCCATGTACCATTTGTTTTTCTTCTTCCTTGGTATCTGTATGATTAAGAAAAATTCAAGTTTTCTTTGTTACCCAGATCTTTTTGGGTCCTTTGGGGTTAGAAAATTGCTCCATTCTTAGAATATCTCTTTGAATTGGTCTCCAAACTTTTGGACACTCATTTTTTAAATGATTAGAATTTTCGCAGTTTGAACACTTTAGAAATTCCACACCAACATGTTTTACAAAATGATTTTGGAAATGATTTCGGTAAGCAAGTTTGGATGGCCTACATCTGAGCCTTTCTTTTACTTTAGGAAATGTATTTTTTAAATAAATTTCCTTTTCCAAACCAAGACTTGACTTATTGAAATATTGAACTTGAATGGAAAGTATATGATTCAAATTCTTTGACCTAGTAGAAAATCTTTTTGAAATATTAGAAATTTCCTTTTTCAAAGTCTCATTTTCTTTGGAAAAAAGATCTCAATTTTCCTTTATTTGGAAAAATTCATTTTCCAGAAAATTTATTTTGTCTTGTTTGGAAAGATTTTGTTGTTTGAGTTTTGAAATCTCCTTTTTCAATTCTGAGATTTTCTTGAGGGCAATCTTGTGATCAGCATATAACTCATCAATGAATTTAGCAGTTTCATTAGGTAATTCAGGATGTCTTACTTCGACTTGTTCTTCAAGATTTGAGTCAGAGTCTAAGTGAGCCATCAAACAGATATTTGCATATTTTTCGTCACTTTCTTCACACTCAGTGTCACTCCAGGTTCATGCTTTTAAGGCTTTTTTTGACTTCTCGTATCTTCTTTTATTTTTTTTGAAGCAGGGGATAGTTTGGTTTGATGTGTCCTCTTTTCTTATAGTGAAAGTATACCAGCTCTTTGCTATTGTCTCTGTTTTCTAAGAATCTTCTTTTCTCAATAATTGATGGAATTTTTGGATTTGAAATATCTTCCTTTTTTAGCCATCTTCCTGAACTTTTTTACTATAAGGGCTAATTCCTCATCGTGCTCTTCTTCATCCTCTGAAACCGAATCATCTGAGACAATGTTAGATTTTAAGGCAATTGATTTCTTACCTTTATCCTCACTTTCTTCATTTTGACGTTCTGCCTCGTATGCTATGAGTGTTCCAATGAATTCTTCCATAGAGAGAGGTGAGATCCTTTGAGTTTCTCGGATAGAGGTCTTGATGTTGTTCCATTCTTTTGTGAGAGCTCGCAAGAGTTTATTCGCTCTCATTGGTTCAATGATAGGATTTTCATGATACTCCAAACCATTGACTATATTGGTGAATCTGTCATTCATCTCATTCACAGTCTTGTTTGGCTTCATCTTGAAGGCTTCGTATTGACCTAATAGAATGTTGAGTTTGGTTTCCTTGACACGATCAGTTTCATGATAGGTGACCTATAGCTTATCCTATATCTCTTTTGCTAACTTATAGGAAGCAATACGATTATATTCATAAGGAGATAAAGTACAATAAAAAGTATAAATGATATTAGCATCAATTGCTTCTCTTCTAGCTATGTCGACATCTGTTAGAGGATGTAGCTCTTTGACATCTTTGTCTATCTTTGATTTTGGATTGACACCATTAGTAACAATGTCCCAGTAAGTATTGTCTTTGCATTTGACATAGGCCTTTATTTTATTACTTCAGATGTCGTAATCTTTTCCTTCAAAAAGAGATGGTCTTGATTCACTTTGACCCTCATTTAGACCTATCAAAGAGCTGCTAGCCATAATAGACTTTTAGCTCAGAAGTAATATAACACTTCAGAATTAGATGAGCATTGAGCTCTAATACTAATTGTTACCGCAAGATCTATCACCTAGAGGGGGGTGAATAGGTCAATTTAAACAATCTTGATATAAAATGTGGAATTAAAAAGATTAATATAGAAAATATGAAGGCTAGACAAAGTTTGAGCAGTGCTCGTGTGCAACAGTCTGAGATTCAGTAAGCAAGAGTAAGAGAATTGTGCACACGACAATTATAGTGGTTCGGCTTAGATCAAGCCTACGTCCACTCTCCACGCTAACAGCCTACTGACTGGATTCCACTAAATCAACTTTAAGAGTACAGTGATGATTACAATATCACAATGTCTCTTAAAGGTTACAGTATAAAGCTTAGAAGATCGACAAGTATATGGATTAACGTTCTCTCAAATTTTGGAATTCGTAATTCTGTCTCTTCTTATATGTCTCTTGGTCTTCTTTTGTAGTCCTCCAGCCCACAACTACCTGTTGGACAACTTCAGAGGCTGATATCCAAAACTTCCCGTTGGGTGAGTAATTTCCAAAAAAGATTAAAGAGCCGTTGATCATGAGATTAGAATCCTCCTATGATTCAGTTGTCCATACCATTGAAATTGAGTTTCCATAAGTTAGAGTTCCTAATTTAGAAGGTGCGACTTGCTTCGTAGAAATTTTTTGACCAATCTTATCATACTTTGCATTATAGCCGTTGCAAACGTATATAAACTTATGTTCTTCATTTACGAATTATCTATGAGTGGAGTCCAATCCGGATTACTAGCTGCGCATGAAAGATGTTCTTGTGGTGATTAACTTCTAAGATAGTTTCTCGCTCAGATGATATCGCTTGATTTCCAGTAAGGTTTGAGACAAAACTTCATTAGCATAAAGTCTAAGTCTGAAACAAAAGGCTTAGCCAAGTCTATTTCAACTCCTCTTCATGCTACCTTGGAGTATGCCCATATTACAATAGTCCCAGAAATAAGGAACATAAGGTATCTCAGATGATATACTCAAGCATATCAACAGATAGAATTCCCATAAGCATTTTCACCTGAAAATATCTTTAATTAGATATAATAAAAATCATGGAGAGTTTTGTTATTTATCAAAATATATTAGGAGTTTTAGTCAACGGCAGTCAACTTCCACATGTCGTGGTCGAAAAATTTCACGTATTGTTCCTAGTCCGGCTTGCACGTGAGAGCGGTGTTAAAATTTTATCTCACATAGCTTGATAATGGGTTCTATATACTCTCTATATTCATGTGGTCTTTCTCCACCTATAAGCTTAAACTTTTGGGTTCGAATTCCCAATATGATATCCGATATAAACTTGAAATACCATGCAAAAGGAGCATATTTCAGGCCGTGATTACTTTGTTGAAAGAACAAGTGTATTTTAGAAGGAGACACCATATTAACTTCCTCTGTGAGAGGCCATTCAAGATTGTATTTTTTACATCCATTTGGAACGGAAACCAGCTCTTAACCGTAACAGCAACAAGAATATTGTGGACAAAACACTGTGAGCAGAAGTAAGGCGTGCAAAAGTTTATTCATAGTCAATTCTGTAGCTAGTCGAGTTTTGTAGCGGTCCACAGTATTATCTACCTTTGTCTTAGATCCAATCCCTATGACTATACTCTTTTTGTTCAATGCACATTTCGTGGGTATATTATTCTACTTTTATATGTGCATGACATGGGTATTAATAGTGATTATCATATTTACATTTCAAAACTCAAGCAAATATTTCACTCAAAAGTTTGAGATGAAAGATCTTGGACGTTTTCTAGATCTTTTTCCAAACTCAAGGTGACCTCTTTCAAATCACTTTTAGTTTGAGGGGCTGTTAAAGACATGTGTAGGAGATTTTGTAAATTTGAAGGGATTTTAGAGATATATTTAGGATATCCCGTAAATTTCTCTTTATAGGTTCTAATTGATCGTACTTTGATATTCTTTTACTTTAGATACTTATGTACTGTTGATTTGATAATTTACCGAATATAACATTTTTCTCTCTTTCATCACAACTCTCAATATGGTATCAGAGCTAGTGCTTCCCTTTTAAGAATTCGCGTCCGCTCCCTATTAGTCGAATCTCACATGCCATGGTCAAAAAATTGCACGTGCCACGCCAAATCCAACTTGAATGTGAGAGGAGGTGTTGAAATTTTGTCCCACATCGCTTGAGAATGAGTCATATGTGCTCTTTATATTCATGTGACCTCTCTCCACCTATAAGTTTAGGCTTTTGGGTTGGACTTTCTAATAGCTTGTATCATTAAATATAGTTGGTGAGTATTAATCTTAGTGTTTCTCTATATTTCATGCACTTTTAGACGGATCCGCCTTAATTCATGCGGTGGCAATTATCATGCACTCGCATGTTGTGTCCATATAAACACTCACCTATGCACGTAATATTTCATTAGTCCCATCTCATCTAACCTGTTTGTTATAATAACGCTAGAAGCTATGTTACACGGACACGTGCACAATGTGCACGTGTCCATGTCGGACGCGTGTCCAAGTTGGACACGCGTCTGACACGCTCAAACATGCGTGTCCGAGCATTGACCGCGTGTCCGAGTCTTGGACACGCAGTCAACGCATGGGACACGCGTCCGACACGCTCGGACATGCCTGTCCGAGCGTTGACCACGTGTCCGAGTCTTGGACAAGCGATCAACGCGTGGGACACGCGTGTCCCACGTTAAAAAAAAAAAAAGAGAGGAGAGAGATAGTCAGTGGAGAGCAAGAAGGAGAGAAAGAAAGTGGGGGAGGGGGAGGGGCTTGAGGGGGACAAAGCAGAGAGAGGGGGAGGGGGGCCTCGGGCAGAGCGG
>BCNH02000010.1:12140776-12157236 GCA_001662345.2 Metrosideros polymorpha var. glaberrima | reverse complement strand
GGCGGCCACTAAAGGGAAAGAAAGGAGAAGAAGACTTTGAAGACCAACATTAAATCCTCTTGTCTTGCATCTATTAATATTTGCTCATAAAGTCCAAGTTTTTTAGAAGGGGCAAAATGGTAATTTCCACCATCGACACTATTCATACGGGCTTGCACTATTCACGGGGCTTGGGCTTGAATTTTGATGGGCCTAATGGGCTAAATATCAAATGGATTCTTTATTTGGGCCTAAAATGAGCTTTCGGGGGCAAAACGGTAATTTCCTCTTATAGGGCTTCTTGGTGGCCGAATTTTATTGGTAGTAGGCCCGTCGGTTCATGCTAAGTCTGTAACGTCTCTTTGGTTCTCAATTTTCGACTTGCCGTCACTGATCCGAAAATTTAGGGTTTACCGATAAACTTTGATATATCGATAACGAAACGTCCAATACTCTTCATTGGATTAGAATTCATGGTTAAAATCCATCGAATTCAATCTTAGTACATTGGTCAAAATTTGAGGATATCACATGGTTGGCGTATGCAAAGATTTCCATAAGTTTGAATTAGTATAATTGATCTTGAATTGGTTGGAAGGTTTAAGATTTTGACTGCTATGCTCATCCATTGCAAATCTGGTGTGGAACTAAGAAAAGGCATCCTTCGAAACCTCTTTCAACATAAACCTAATTGCACAACTAAGTTTTGTATATGCGATTAACTTGGTCTAATCTCGAGCCAAACTTTTGACTTCTTAGCCTTGAGTTCAAACTTGATGTAGATACTTTCCCTTAGATTAGGAGGGCTAGCAAGATACGTTGCTGTCTCTAAAACTACAATTTCTTTTTGTTATGTTGAATGTTAGTGTCACGTGAATTTTTGCAAGAGAAATAAAATGCAGAAACTTCTAGCAAAATATATATTCATATCAACCGAATTCTCACTAGAGCTTACGTGTTTTTTTTTTTTTTTGAAGTGGACCCAAGCTCCATTGTATAGGTTAATTCTTTGGCTAAAGGAAAACATAAGATGTAATATTTAATTATTCATTAAATCAAAATATAAGTACATGAAATATTTCAAGCACACACATAATTTCAATCAATACGAAACAAACATGTATAAAGTAAGAATTCGAGTTCCCTCTTTTGATAACTTTCCTCTGTTTGGAGGTGATATTTCAAGATTATCTTTCAATTCTATAAATTTCAGTTTCTTTTATATGGAAATTCTCCCGTTTCTTTGGTAGCCATTTGATGTCTATCTTTTTGTTTCGCTAGAGTTGATAGAGTTCTTATCATTCATATCAAAATATCCCAAAGAGAGTTATTGGATATTTGGTGAAAATATGCAATATTTCATATGTATTTTCAAAGAAATTCGCAATATTTCTTTCCCCAAAAAGACAGATCTAGAATTCCCTTAATTTATTGGCGGAATAAGATATTCACGTATTCCTTCCTTTCTGTGAAAATTTCATTGCTAATAGTGGGTTGTTAATATATATTATATTCATTGATGCTTCATATTAATTTTTTTCCACAACTCTGTAATTTTTCATTTGGTTGTATCATGATTATATTGGTTAATTTTTTTTTTTGGTTAACTTGCTATATTTTATTTTCTATATACATATGAACATTCATGTTAGAAGAACGAATCATAGCATACTTTAATATGTCTATGAGAAAAAAATGATATTAAACTAAAGAAGCATGAGATATTGTTTAGAAGTGACAATAAAGTTTCAACAAGATATATCTTAAAGGGCAAAAGGACACAAAAAATGTTAGGATATGAAAATAATAATTCATGCCTTCATTCGCGTTAGATGAAGGCGTGAATTATTATTTTCATATTCTAACAAAACAAGACAAGGAATTAGGAAATGGTAACACACTACAACATGCGGTAGTCAACTCATTTGACATATAAACAACTCCAAACATTTCGACCAAAAAAGAAAACAACTTCAAACATTATTATGTGAAAACCATCCATGCTCATAGTACGACCATATAAATGGCAAGAATGACATATCCCGACCCCACATATAAAAATTAGTCATCCCCAAAATTTGAGGTACAATTAATACATCAGTAATCAAGTAATAGAGAGTCAAGATTTAGCCAAATCCTCTATTCACTCTTTCTTTAAGGGCGACGCTATTTCCACTCTCATTTTGGCTTAGACACTCCTTTTTCCTAATTAACTTACTGAAATACCCTCTTTCTCTCTCTTCAATTTATTGTTTTTTTTTATCAGGCTAACCCATGAAACTGCCTTTATTTCTATCTTCTCTCACATCAGTTTCACAATACAAATGCTCCATTACACCCAACAAAATATCACTTTACCATGCATCTTGTTATCACTTTACCTAGATAATTAATGTGGTGTACATGGGTGGACTTCCCAAACAAGGGGACATCTTGGCAACGTCGGTGCACACCAGCATGCTACAAGAAGTTGTTGGCAGGTTGATATGATTTGTAATTTTTCATCAAGTTCTCTCAAGCATTATGAAACTATATACGTATATTTGATACTTACTACACTTGGTCTTTTCCATCAAACCAACCAACAACACATTTTTGGCATTAGTATAATCACCGTATAGTGCCTAATGTGCTCTGTGCACCTCTACTTCCTCCTAGAGAACAGGATGTTAGATAAACTTCAATTCACTCGAAAAAGTAAAAGCTAGGTCTATCCTACATGAGGAATGTCCAACAACTTACATTAATGATATCAACCACCTAGATAATTCGAATGTCTCCTCAACCACACGATTGTTAATAACCGATCACATAACATTACTTCTCTCACGGTGAACGATTTTACTCAACGTCTTTTCTATGATTGCATTTCGAGCTATACATTGGCTTTATCATTTCTAAATGTGAGACAATGTGGAATTCAGAAGGTCCTTATAGCTAGACATGGATCATCTTGGTATTGATTATAACCAAGTTTAACCCCTTCATTCAACCATTTTCTTATGCAGTCGCACATCGGAGTCGATGGATTTGCTGCCAGAATCAGTGAAGACGAAGTGGAAAAAATCGCAGGTGCAAAATAACACCTAAGTTCCACTGACAATAACAATCCATGCATGACATCGTTCGATATATTGTAATAATTCGTTAAACCATATATAATTCTCATCAGGAATGGAAGGAGTAGTGTCGGTGTTCCCAAGTGAGAGGCATCAACTTCAAACGACGAGGTCATGGGACTTCCTGGGCTTTTCTCAGAGCGTGCAAAGACTACCGATTGAGAGTGACCTCATCGTTGGAGTGCTTGATACGGGCATTTGGCCTGAAAGTGACAGCTTTAGCGACGAAGGGTTTGGCCCTCCTCCAACCAAATGGAAGGGCACTTGCCAAACCTCCAACTTCACTTGTAATAAGTACTGCATCATGCATCACCTTATTGTTATCTTTGTTTATGCACTCCTAGTAGAATTTGTGCATCAATTGTATTACTGACGCAGAAAAATTGAAGATGAACACATTCCAATTGAATTTACAACTCTAGGCACTCTGATGCGACACATCCTGTAACGTTGTGTAAAATGATAGTTGACAGAAGCTAATTTCTCTTTCCTGGGTTGATTGTTTTGTAGTAAAATCATTGGAGCCAAATACTACCGGCAAAACACCACATATTTACTAGGGGATTTAGCTTCGCCTAGGGACACCGACGGTCATGGATCTCACACATCGTCAATAGCAGCCGGTGGCTTGGTGAGCGGAACAAGCCTATTTGGCCTCGGCTCTGGGACAGCCCGAGGAGGAGTCCCTTCTGCACGCATCGACTGCTACGACGTGGACATGCTCGCCGCGTTTGATGATGCCATCGCAGACGGAGTAGACATCATCTCCATCTCCATCGCCCCATTTGTCCTCCGCGATTACTTTATGGACTCAATCGCGGTCGGATCATTCCACGCAATGAAGCACGGCATACTGACATCAGTGGCGGCCGGGAACGATGGCCCCACACCAGCAACGATCACAAACTTTTCCCCATGGTTTCTCTCAGTCGCGGCTAGCACGATAGATCGAAAGTTTGTAAACAAAGTTCTGTTAGGAAACGGAAAGTCATATGAGGTAGGGGTGTCAAAAATATCCGAACCTACCCGAACTGACCCTACCCAAACCGACCCTATCCGAAATTTTCGGGTTTTTTTGGTTAGGGTCTTATTTAGGTTCGGGTACTGAGTGAAAAAAAAAGGTATCTCGACACTTGGGGTCGGTTCAGGGTAATACCCGAAAGACCCAAAACCCGTTATAAGTAGGAAAGGAACCCTAAACCTTGCGCCAAACACCATCCCTTGCTCCCTCAACCCCTCCATCTCCTTTTTTGGACTCTCTACCTCTATCCCTCACCTTCACCTGCAGGTTGCCTCCTCCATCGCCCTCTACACCACCATCCACCGCACCTCCGTCTTCGGCAACCCTCCTCCAGCTCCGGCGAATAGCTAAACATCAAGGATATAGTGTGACATCCAAATTTATGTTTGCCTGAATTATGCATAGAAAATGACATTTGAAGTTGTCGGTCAATTTTTAATAAATCAAGGATGATCCTCAACGCCGTTTTTGGCGTCTCAATAAACATATATAAATATATATATGTTGTCGGTGTTGTTGTGGTCGATACATGTCGCACGAAATTTGAAAGGAAAGGATAGAAGTGGCGCCCGAAATCTAAGCGAAGTCGTTTATCTCGTAATTTATAAATAAGTTAGGGCGCGCATGATAAAATTTCTGTTCCAGAAGTCAATTTCTGGAAAGAAATTGATTTTTCTATTTCTGTTTCAGAAATCAATTTCTAAGAAAAGAAATGTGTTTGATAACGACACAAAAATTCTATTTCCGAAATAGAAATTCGTTTGATAACAACATAAAATTTCTATTTCCCACCGACCAGCGTCCGGCGGCGGGCGGCTGGCGTCCAGCGGAAGGTGGTGGGGGCGATCGGTGGGCGATGACGACGATTGGCAGTCGACGACCACCGGCGGGTAGCAAGTGGCGGTGGGCGGCAATGGGTGGTGAGAGCGGTCGGCGGGCAAGCGGCGAATGGCCGGCGGCGGGGGAGCGAACGAGCAAGCAGCAGGCGGCGACAACGAGGAGCCATGAGAGAGAGGAGAGCAAGTTGTAAAGAGAGAGAGGAGAGAGAAAATTTCTGATTTCTGTTTCAGAAATCAAGAAGTTGAAAATTTTAATTTCTGATTTCTGTTTCAGAAATAGAAAAATGAAGTTGCGTTACCAAACGGATTTTTGTTCCAAACCTATTCCAGAATGATTTCTGGAACAGAAATTAAGAAATTGAAGTGTTGTCATGCGCACCCTTAGCACACTCGTGCTCTCTCTCTCTCTTTCCCTCCCTTATTTTGATCATCTCATATGAGCTTATGACAATGATAGAAGGAGGGAGTTCCACCGTGTCTTTTTTGTTTTGTTGCCTTTTTCCCCCCAATTGCTGCTGACATCTCTCTCCCTCCTCAGCCGTATGACCACCTTTCTCTTCATCCTTGTGTTTTAAATTGTCTAAATGCCAAATGGCATGCCTTCTCTTTCCCTATCATCATTGCTCATCATAAGAAGCCTCCATTTCCTTTCTTTCCCTCTGCCACACGACAGCCCCCCTCTTTCTTTTGTTTTTCCTCTTCCTTTTTCTGGCATGAGTGCCACTTGGCACTCCACCTCCATGCCCTTTCAATTCCCCCCATTTTGGCTGAACGAAGGTAAGTCTGACATCCCCAAAAATAGCTAGAAGCCTTCGTATCTTCCTTTGGTTCGGTTGGTTCTCCTCTGGTTCGGTTGGTTCAAGGAGCAAACAAAGCTAGGCGGTGCCCGCTTGTGGAGGAGGAGGACCCGCTCGGTTGCCGTCTTTGTTAAGCTCGTCTAGCCGCAAGCGAGGAGGAGCTTAGCTCGACTTGTGTCCTAGTTAGCTCGAGGCAAGTAAAACTTGGCTAGCATACCGATGATGCCCCGTGGGAGCCAGTTGGGAAACCGGGAAGCTTGAGGCTGGTATACCTCAGGGTCACGCAAAGTAAGACGTGGCAGCTGCCGCGCAAAGTAAGACGCGATGACCTCGGAGTAGGAGCGAGATGCCTGTGACTAGTGTACCACAGAAGTCCGGTTAGAAAATCGGAATGACATTGATGAGGGTGGCACGTGAGGGTTCAATTTCATTGCATATATATATATAATCATTTATTTATAATTATGCCGAGAATAGCTTTGTTAGCCTTAATGATCGATATATTGGTTTGATATTAGGTATCCGATAAATTTAGTACCAAATCTACGACTCCTTATTAGTGGTAAGAATGGATTGCATAGTCTAGAAATGGTTTGTTTTACTTGCTGAGTTTAACTCACTCCTGTTGAATTACAAAATTTCAGATCATTAGAAGATGCCTGCTATACCTGCCAGACCGACAGCTACCTACGACTTACCTTTTGAGATCGAGGGGTCTGTATCCGAGTACACCGACCCCTACTTTCCTGGCATAGTATTTGTGAGGAGTACCTATACTTTATGGGTCGATGCCTTCTCTCCTCTGGGACCTATTTCCTATTGTTTTATAATTGACTATGCTAGGATTGGTGGCCGCTTGTTTGGTCCTCTTCCCTTTCCCTTCGATTGTGTTGGTGGAGCCGATGCTGGAGCTTGATTGAGATTGGTGGGTTAGTTGGCATTCTTTTTGGGCGGCTTTAGGCGTATAGTCGTAGGTAGTACGGATGAGCTTATGGCGTTGCAGTTATGTTTGCAGTTGTCCCTTTTTGTTTAAACCGCTGCAAGGATAATAGTTAGGGATCCTTTTTGATGTATTTTGGTTTATAGTTGGGAGTAGGGTTTCATTTGTGACCTCCCAGGTTTACCCCATCCCTAATCTGTATAAACGCCTATTAGTATGAAACAAATGAATTTATCCGTTATGTTATGTTGTCTTGTGAGTTGGTTAATTTAGTATATTCTTCCGCTTGCATGTTTAATTTTTAAATAATAAATTCAGCCGCTAAGTAAGTGACGGTCTAGGACGTCACGGCTCGATCCCTTGGAACGGGGATGTTACATATAGTTAGTAATGACTCATAATGCGATTCTTGTATATAGGGAGTCGCAATCAACACTTTCGACCTCAGCAACACGATGTACCCCGTGATATATGGAGGAGATGCCCCAAATAAATATGTTAGAGCGTCCGATTTCACCATAGCCACTAGATATAAATTCATATCATTATGCATACGAGAATGATATCAAACATGTGATAGCAAAATTTGCTCATCTATTTACTATCCTATCTCTAGGTGTAGTAAACCTACTCAGTTTATGAATCCACCATATATCTATGTGAATTTAAATAAACATAAGTGCATTAAAGTCTGTGAATATTCCCGGTTTACAATAAATCTTTTAGACCACCTTATCACCGAAAGCCACACAAATAACATGGTATACCTCTATCCACGTTTAATACATGGTTATATTCTTATAAGGAGTAATTGCATATTATCACTTCTCAATCTCAAACATGCACGTCAAATCATTCAAATGATAGCCAGTCACTTAAAAGCATTAAGTACAATAATATATAATTCACATGAATAAAATCATCTACAAAACATAAACATCATGAAATTCATATCATCATGGTAAGGTTACATTGTAGCCCTAACGAAAGAAAATTAGAACATAATAGAAGGATAAATGAAAATATAAATTAAATCCAACATCTTAAGTCAAAGTAGAAGAATTTTGTCACTTCTTTTGTCTTCTCTTCAAAATATTTGAAAAACTCCCAAAACAATTGAAGAACAATCTAAAAGTAAAAACCCTAGCTATCTCCTGAAGCTCTCAATCTGATCCTATTTATAGGATAGCATCCAAGATTCCTAAAAATAAGGCAATTGCTTATTTTTGGCAAAAAATTAGAGAATAAATCACATAATTCCTTATTTGGCCTCCACCTTCTAACACTTCTAAGGGTGGCATCTTCCTTTCCTTCTTTTTGCCATTTTTTTCCTTATTTTCTTCTTGTCTCATTATGCTTCATAAACAAGGAAAATTTGAACAAAGAGGAGAAAATCCAAATATTTTCTCACATACGTTAAATTATTTGTTGCCTAAAATAGGTGAAATAACTCTATTTTTATAGACTTATCATTATGGTAAAATCAATCCAAGCTCCATTCTTAAATATTTTTCATGAAAAATGAAATGTTACCGAAAGGGCGTTAGAGTAATATCTCGTTTTCAAGTCCCCGAACTCATAATCCCTAATTTGTAAAAATAAAGTATTTTCTCCCGATATTTTTAATCGACCCACAAAAAAATAGACTAGCGGTGAATCCAAATTGAAAATATCTTACATGTTAAATACTTGAACCTTAAGTATTGGTTTGAGCTTGAGAGAGCTCGAGCTAGGTCTAAACTTATTAATCCATTAGCCGAACCGTAGATGGTTTACCTTTGAAGAGGACGCGACAAAATATAATCCTTGTTTAAATTTGTATATATATTTATTCATTAGATTAATTAGAAAGGACAAATGGACAAAGAAAAAGATAATGAATAGAGTAAGGCCGATCGTTCCTTGATAGTTGACCCTAAGATTCTTCTTTACATGTATTTCCAATAAAATATGTAAAAAGACATAAAACTAAAAACGGCAAGAAAAACAAGACAAGGAAAAGGAATTAGGGATTCGGTAGCACACAACATGCGGCAGTCAACTCATTTCACATGTAAACTACTTCAAACATATCAATTTATAAACCATCTATGCTCACAGTACGACCATATAAATGGGAATAATGACCCCACATATAAAAATTTGTAATCCCCTAAATTCGAGGCACAATTTCGTCCTTAAATTTACTCCCTCTAGATAATTGATACATCAGTAATCAAGTAATAAAGAGTAAAGATTTAGCCACATCCTCTATTCCCTTAAACCTTTAATACCTTAGGATTTGGAAAATTATACATAGAAAAACCTTGCTCACATCTCTCTCTCTCTCTCTCTGGGTCCTAGGGCCTGCATGACAAAATTTTTGGAACAAAATTTCTGTTCCAAAAATACTGTGGAACAGTTTTAGAACAGAAATCCGTTTAGTAACACAATTTCATTTTTCTATTTGTAGAACTCTACCTTTTTATTTCTAGAACAGAAATCATAAGTTAAAAAAACTCATCTCTTTCTCTTCTCTCTCTTCACGATTCACTCTCCTCTCTCTCCTAGCTCCCCGCCTCCTCCCTCTCCTCCGCCGTCGTTGCCTCCCACTGCCAATACCGTTAGAGAAATAAAAATTTTATACTTTTATCAAACGAATTTCTATACTGAGAACAAAAAATTTGCGTAGTTATCAAATGCATTTTTCCGCTTAGAAATTGATTTCTAGAACAGAAATAAAAAAAAAAGCTAGTTCTTTCTAGAAATTGATTTCTAGAACAGAAATTTTGTTATTCGCGTCCTTAGCATCTGTTGCTAGAGGAAAGACTGACGTGCCAACCATTTGGAGGAGATAAACCAGCTGATGAGAGAAATTTAGTTTAATGAGAGTAGAGAAGAATCGGAATGGTTGACATCTTGTTAGCAAGGTCACTAATAAAAGGCCCTCCTGCTTTCTTTCTTTGCGCACTTTGAGAATTAGAATTGATTTATCTATTAATTAATCAAGTGCGTATCTTGGACGGGGAAACAGTAACCGGAAGACGATTCAAACTATTGGAAAAGTTCAGACAAATGGTGTACAATAGCATTGTGAACGTCATTTAGCCGGCAGTCCCCATGTGGCGGGGAATCCAATAGGCCGTCTACGAATCCAATGCGCATCTTCTCTCAAAATTCTCTCTCTCTTTTGGACGGTCTACGTATATATATAAGCCCTCAACATTGAATGTCATACAAGTGGAAAACGATATCAGCTGTTGAAAATGGCTACTCAAATGGCCCCTCTTTCCAAGCTTCTCTTGATGAGTTTCATCAGCTGTGTTGTGTTGGTGCCCTTTGGAGGGGCGTCTGGTGAAGATCACAAGGCAAAACGAAATTCTTATTACTGTCTTTTGAGTTGAATTGAACGTTAGCAAGTTTTGATGTTCGTTTCGATTGCGTCGATGAGTATGTTTTGTCGATTGAGACAGGTTTATGTGGTGTACATGGGTGGCCTTCCCAAACAAGCGGACTTCTTGGCGACGTCGGTGCACACCAGCATGCTACAAGAAGTTGTTGGCAGGTTGTTATGCTTTGTAATTTTTCATCAAGTTCTCTCAAGCATTATGAAACTATATAAGTACATTTGATACTTACTACACTTGGTCTATTCTATCAAACCAACCAACAATACATTTTTGGCATTAGTATTATCACCGGGTAGTGCCTAATCTGCTCCGTGCACCTCAACTTTCTCCCGGAGAATACGATGTTAGATAAACTCCAATTCATTTGAATGAGTAAAAGATAGGCCTATCCTTCATGAGGAATGCCCAACAACTCACATTAATGTTACAAATCACCTAGATAATTCGAATCTCAACCACACAATTGCTAATAACCGATCACATAAAATTAACTTTCTCACAATGAACGATTTTACTCGATGTCTTTCTATGATTGCATTTCGAGCTATACATTGGCTTTATCATTTCTAAGTGTGAGACGTGGGATTCAAAAGGTCCTTATAGTTAGACATGGATCATCTCGGTACTGATCATAACCAAGTTTAACCCAGTCATTCAACCATTTTCTTGTGCAGTGGTGCATCGGAGTCGTTAGTGCACAGCTATAAGAGGAGCTTCCATGGATTTGCTGCCAGACTCACTGAAGACGAAGTGGTAAAAATGGCAGGTGCGAAATAATACCTAAGTTCCATTGACAATAACAATCGATACATGACATCGTTCAACATATTGTGAAAATTCGTCAATCGACATATGATTCTCATCAGGAATGGAAGGAGTAGTGTCGGTGTTCCCAAGTGAGAGGCATCAACTTCAAACGACGAGGTCGTGGGACTTCCTGGGCTTCTCTCAGAGCATGCAAAGACTACCGACTGAGAGTGATCTTATCGTTGGAATGCTTGATACGGGCATTTGGCCGGAAAGTGACAGCTTTAGCGACGAAGGGTTTGGCCCTCCTCCAACCAAATGGAAGGGCACTTGCCAAACTTCCAACTTCAATTGCAATAAGTACTGCATCATGCATCACCTTATTGTTATCTTTGTTTATGCACTCCAAGTAGTAATTTGTGTAATGTGATAGTTGACAGAAGCTAATTTCTCTTTCCTGGGTTGATTGTTTTGTAGTAAAATCATTGGAGCCAAATACTACCGGCAAAACACCACGTATTTACCGGGGGATTTAGCTTCGCCTAGGGACACCGGGGGTCACGGATCTCACACGTCGTCTATAGCAGCCGGTGGCTTGGTGAGTGGAACAAGCCTTTTCGGCCTTGGCTCTGGGACAGCCCGAGGAGGAGTCCCTTCTGCCCGCATCGCCGTGTACAAAGTGTGCTGGTTGGATGGCTGCTACGATGCGGACATGCTCGCTGCATTCGATGACGCCATCGCGGATGGAGTGGACATCATCTCCATCTCCATCGGCCCATTTGTCGCCCGCGATTACTTTGCGGACTCAATCGCGATCGGATCTTTCCACGCGATGAAGCATGGCATACTCACATCAGCGGCAGCCGGGAACTCTGGCCCCAAACCGGCGTCAACCACAAACTTGTCCCCTTGGTTTCTCTCGGTCGCGGCTAGCACAATAGATCGAAAGTTTGTCAACAAAGTTCTGTTAGGAAACGGAAAGTCTTATGAGGTAAAAAAAAACCGACGAATGACTAATTTTCAGTTCATATACATATATGAATTCATACATTTCTTATTGTATATTTGCACTACTAAATGGCTGTATATAGTTAGCATTTACTCATAATGCGATTCTTATATATAGGGAGTCTCAGTCAACACTTTCGACCTCAACAACACGATGTATTCCATGATATATGGAGGAGATGCCCCAAATATGGTACAAGGATTTAATTCGACCCAATCAAGGTATATATATGCGTGTGTTTTAGAGAGAGATTAAATTATCACCATGCATGAAATTAATGAACATAGTGTATATACCTTGTAGGCTATGCGTTAGGAATTCCCTGAACAGCTCTTTGGTGAATGGTAAGATCGTCTTGTGTGATGCCCTCGGTTCCGCCGGTGCTGCGCTATCAGCCGGCGCCGCGGGCTCAATAATGCAAGGCTTGGGAGTCACGGACGTGGCGTTTTCCTTCCCAGTGCCTGCCTCCTTCTTGAACGCTGCCGATGGAAGTGAAGTTTCTGACTACCTGAAATCAACTAGGTAAAGCGTTTTGCAATCTCAACCAATTCTAACTTCCTGAAAAAAAAAAAATTGTGAACCAATTCATGGTCAGACACTTACCAGAGAGTGAATAATGTCGGGACTTTTTTCTTTTTCTGCTAGAAATTCTGCAGCAACCATATTTAAGAGCACAGAGACCATAGATTTGTTGGCTCCGGCGGTTGTTTCGTTTTCGTCGAGAGGCCCAAGCCCAATCACCAGTGATATTCTCAAGGTATGATCGGACCGTGGAGGTGATTTGATTCGTTAATTAAGATTTGAGGAGGAATTTGTTCAATTAGTTATAATAGCCAGTATGGACATTCATATAAGTTGTGTGTAGCCTGATCTCACTGCCCCAGGTGTGGACATACTAGCGGCGTGGTCGCCGGCTTCGACCATGACCGAGTTACCAGGCGACCCGAGGCACGTTTCGTACAATATAATTTCTGGCACGTCCATGGCTTGCCCCCATGCCACCGGCGTGGCCACGTATGTCAAAACGATACATCCGACGTGGTCTCCGGCAGCTATTAAGTCGGCCCTGATGACAACAGGTAGTGCCTGAAATTGCATCGGAGTTGCAACTTGGATGATCTTTTAAATTTGCATGTCACAACGTTCCATGCGAAGAAACTTAATCACATTTTATTACTCAAATCACTAGCAACACATGGACAACATTGAAATTTATTTGCAAGAAATATAATGGGTCGTGAAATACACAATCCATATATTTTAATCATTCGCATGGGCGATTCTCTCGTGCACCTTCTGGCTTTCGCAGCTTCTCCAATGAGTCCTCTCAAGAATACCGATGCGGAATTCGCGTACGGAGCTGGTCACATAAACCCTTTGAAGGCAGTGAACCCGGGTTTAGTGTACGACGCCAAGGAGGCAGATTATGTGCAATTCTTGTGCGGACAAGGTTACAACACCAGCAACATTAGACTCATCACTGGCGACCAAAGCAGCTGCTCAGACGTAAAAAACGTGATCGTGTGGGACTTGAATTTACCGTCTTTCGCGCTGTCGACTCAGACCAAAGGCTCCAATATCACAGGAGTCTTCCACAGGACTGTCACTAATGTGGGCAATGGGAATTCTACTTACAAGGCCACCGTGACGGCTCCTCCAGGATTCAACGTTCGAGTCAAACCGCAAACCCTCAGGTTTGAGTCTGTCCTACAGAAGCAGAGTTTCGTGGTGACGGTCGAGGCGACCTTGGATGCGGAAATGATTTCCGCGTCTCTGGTGTGGGATGATGGTCTTCATCAAGTGAGGAGTCCAATAGTTGCATTTGCGGTTTCCTTCTAGATCAACCTCTGGATTAATTTAATTTACATGCACAGCATGTGTGATAATTTCTTACACAACCTACGTCCATCTCCATCTCCATTGATCTTTTTAGGTGCAATGCAAGTAATCTTCAATGGAAGAAAGTGATGGACCAGATAATAGGAGGAACACTTTGTCTTTTTTTTTTATTGTAGAGGGAAGCTCCTTGCTTTGTACTAGTTAAAGTTGTTAAAGAATTAATTCTGGTTAGGTGTTTTTAGCTCGTGCTTTTACTAGTTTTCGAAGGAAGTTTGTATCATTAAATGTGGTTGGTGAGTATTAATCTTGGTGTTTCTCTATATATCATGCACTTGTTTCCAGGGATGGATCCACCTTAATGCATGTGGAGGCAATTATCATGCACTTTGTATCCGTCTGAACACTCCAACCGACACAGCATTAGTCAGTCCTCGAAAAGAAATTATGACATGAGTATGGTAATGAACTAAATTGAATCCGAACCATTTAAAACGGTAGATTAAAGGGGAGCCCCACGATGTACCCACTAGATTTAACGATTTATATTCAATTTACAGGAAATACTATGTTTGTAGAATAATTTCTCCTTTTGAAAAGCCTGTTGATTTGGCCAAGCTCTTCTCACAATTTCCGAACTCCTTGAAAGTTGGCGTACGCACATATTGGCGGCCATAAGTTTGAATTAGTTTAATTCATCTTGGGTTGGCTGGAAGGTTTAAGATTTTGACGGCCATGCTCATCCATTGTAAATCTGGTGGGGAACTAAGCAAAAGGCATCCTTCGAAAGCTCTTTCGAAGATTAACCTAATTGTGCAATTAAGTTTTTGTATATGCACATTGACTTGGTCTCATCTCGAGCAAAGTTTTTGACTTCTTAGCCTTGAGTTTAAACTTAATATACATACTTTGCCTTAGATTAAGGCTAGGGCCTGGGCGAGGGCGAGGGCGAGGGCGTTGCAGCCTACCCTCATCGGCCATAATCGAGGCCCCAATGACCGGAAATTCAAAAAGATGAAGGAAAAAAATAAAAAGAAAATGAAATTATAAAAGAAAAAAATTTAAATTTTAAAAACTCTCAAAACAATATCTTTTTTAGCCCGTTGAACTCATCAAATCGTCTGTCATATCACGTAGGATTAGGGGTGAGCGGTTCCAGGTTCTGGGTAGGTTCCACCTAGAACCTGGAACCTACCCGCTCCTACAAGTTTCAAAAAATGAGGAACCTAGAACCTACCCGTCGGAACCTAGAACCTGGAACCTGAAACCTACCCGGTCACAGGTTCTAGGGTCGGTTCTAGGTTCTTACAGGTTCCTTCTTCAAACAACAAAGATGTACTAATGTGATAAACGTGGACAACAAAAAAGTAATGCTAAGCCAAAATAGAGTATCGATAGTTAAACGATGTAGATATCATTTTGAATGCTGAAAATCTCAATCAAGCACTCATATATTTGCTCCTAATAAGAAAACAGAAACCACCTACACTAAGTATGCTCGCTCTTTCTTCATTGGCCATGATTCCCCAATGCATCGAATATAAGGGAGAGCCTGCAAATATATGTGAAAACAATTACAACACAGGAAAGAACACCGGACCTGTAGAAGGGTTGCTTATCCAAAACCCAATTAACAATTCTTAACATTGAAAGTCTGAGTTTTTCTCTCTTTCCAATAACAGCTTCAAACCGAAAGAAATGGAAAGTAAAGTAATATTTAGACCATCATGAACTATGAATCAGTGTTCTTCACTTCTAGGCATTAATGCACTTGCAGAACTAGCCAAATCGTCAAGGGCCAATATAACACCTTAAGAATAGAGATATGCACTAATAATGTCCTTGCTACAATAGCATAAATTGTAAATAGAGAGTAGTAATACCTAGAACACATCCATAATGGATTGACTCTGCTATCCATGGACTGTTGACTTTCGACTTTCCAGGGCATATGCAGAATTTAGTCCCATAAAACTTGTTATGCTTTCCTGTAGTTCCATTCTTTCGGCTATTTTGGATATCAAGTTTAGCATCGCCGTTCCATACAGTCATTAATGCAGATCTTACGTCAGAATTAGTGCGTCCAGCCCAGAAACCAAGCGTCCTCCTGGCAGCCGAGCCAAGTTAATTCTAACAAAAGTCAGTTGAGGACTACAATCCTCACTAACATAACAGAAGTCCTCAGTATTACTCGAGCATTCCTCATTTCTGATGCTTTGATCCTACACTAAAGAACCAATGGGAATTAAATGACTTGATACTATACTATAGATTGAGCATTTAAGTGGCTCATGAAGTTCAAACAATCACAGCTTCAAAAGCTTGATCAAGCATGAGTGAGGTTTCAAATCAGAAATGTGAACTGCTCATTTCTGACTCTGAAGCAACATTGATCGGCACACGAACGGCTCTTAATTGCTTATACAATATATGTGCACTAACGCGCAATATATGTTTTTAAATAAGAATGATCAGGATTATCACTAAACATTTCAACTTCCACTTGCAATTTACATTTAAAATCTCCATTCCTATTTCACTATTTTTGTGTCTTCTTTTTTGCAATGAAAGTTAATCAGAAAACACTGCAAAGAGAAGAGAAAAAGCACATGGGTTCTGCCAAATTCATATATAACTCAGCTATGAGTTCCGAATTGGCCTATTTTTCCAGTAAATCATTATTCAGCAGCATGTAGAGATATGCTATGATGTCAAAGGAAATGATATCCTAACATCAAGATGGAAAATAAAACAACCAGTAACAATTGATATCTCAATAGTGTT
>BCNH02000010.1:12100194-12121643 GCA_001662345.2 Metrosideros polymorpha var. glaberrima | reverse complement strand
CGCGCGCGCGCACCTTCTGCTTCCTGTTTTTGTTTTGGCTCTCGTTTTTGTATCCCCCTCCGCCCCATAAGAAGGCGAGAAAACATTCCCGTGTTGGAGAACCGCGCGCCTCTCGTGGCGTGGCCCGGATTGCCAATCACGGTGTTCCGCCACGTGTCCGAGGCAGCGTCCTAGGTTCATCTTTGTATTTTTCTTTTTCTTTTTTTCTTTTTGGGGGGGTTTTGGATGAGCACTCGCGACACGTCATCGGTGGGACCCCGCTACTTACTCCAGCGTGCTTCTGCCGTACTTCTGGAACGCACCCTTTTGGGAGCGTGAAGTTTCAAGGCTGTTTCGTTCGAACTTCGAGCCCTCGAAATTTTCTCTTCGTACTGTTTACGCTCTTCGAATTGGGAATTTCTCCCACGCACTCGGACCTACGGGATCAAATTAGATCACGTGCGTTCATTTTGCGGATCTCCTGTATGCTTCACATGATATCAATGGCTGTCCTGGACTCAACCCACCGCACCACGGGTATTATTTTTTTATCCAACTCGAGTTATGTTCTTCTGGCCTAAAAAGACTTAGGACACGTTTGTTTTTCATTCCTTTTCAGAATTCAACTTCTGGTCAAAAATAATTTTGAAAGAAAATAAAAAATAAATTTTTAGAGTGTTACCAAACGCACCCTCATTCTATTTCTGCTTTTATCATGTTACTAAATGTCAGCGGCGGGGACGGCAGCCAACGACCAGCCGCGATCGACGACCAACGAGCATGAGAATGAAAGAAGAAGGAAAATGAAAAGTGAAAGAAGTGAAAAAAAAAAATCAATTTTGGCTCTAAAAAATCACTTTTTTATTAAATATAATTCTTTTTCAGAAATAAAAAATTGCTCCATAAGTAATTCTTTACCAAATGTATTTCTGCTCCAGAATTACTTCTGGAGCAAAATTAAAAATTCTTGATGGTTATCAAATGCACCATTAATGTGATATTTTAACCATATAAACAAAAGTCAACAAAAGTCAACTTGGAGTATTTTTCTGCACCATATTGCTAAGAAAAAGAAAATGTAAGGAAAGTCCAAGTGAAGAATAAGGAAAGCAGGTGTTGATAGGCAACGCTAATCAGCCATACCCGTGACTACAGATAAATTACTGACTTTACAATAGTGAATTTGACTATCATCGTGTCCTTTGCAGGTCATAGAGTTCAGGTGCTTTTTAATTAGTGAAAGGGTCGGAGAGGTGATTACTATTCTCTCTAACCACTACCATAAGAACATCACATTGTTTATCGAATATTCTATTTGAGCCATAGCTACTCAATTCAGTAGGTGTACAAGCGCATCACTGCAGTCCCACCACATGCCACAAGACGGGAAGGGAGAAACCAAATACCCAAAACGCAAGCTGACGAGAGATTCGCTCATAATATGACTCGAACTTGTGACCTAATGAAATACAATATGACTCCTTTAGCACTATGCTCAACGGTAAATTACTCAAGTTAGTTATGAAAAGCTAGTCAATCTATATCATTGCTGAGAATTCTCTTTCCAATTACAATAAAACATCTTAAAGTCTCTCCCCTTTATTTCTGATTTGGACCTCCTGCCCGCCCATGTGAACGGTTCTCAGATGTACATCTCCACTTTTGGGATAACCAAATTCCAATGTGCTTATTTGGTGGCTCTCAAAAAATTAACATTGGTGAGTACAATATTCAACATATTGAAGTCGAAGAAAATGAGCACACGAAACAAAGATACGGACGTTAAGAAGAGAATGGACGATGAAGAAATTACGGTAAATGGTAAAATGGTCAATTTTGTGAGATACCATTCCTCAAATCTCTTCTTTTTATAGGTAGTGCAAATAGAGATTCTGATAGGTTTTCATGATAACTAGCGAGTAGCCGAGGCATTGCGCGAGTTTCTAATTTGAATGAGGTATTCAACTTAAGAGATGAATCGAAAAAGAAATCTTTATTGGTTCTAACATACTTTGCGCATAAAAACTTTTGTTTGGGTGACCATGTACTAAGAAAGTGGCATATATATACATTCAATAGATCAACTGTGTTGTGAGAAAGAAAATCCCATGATACCATTAGAGAAGGTTTTCAACTTTTCATGATATCAAAAGAGTCGGTACATGCAAAACAAAGAACTAAGGTGAAATTCCACTTTGCTTCATTGACATGAATATTATCTCTGTTGAAAAAATAAAGTTCATGAATAGCTCTAAATTTACAGCCAAACAACGTTGAATATTAATTTTTTTTTGTAAAAAAAAAAAAAGACAATGATGGGCCCGTGGTTTTGCTTGTCAGCCGCGAAAGTTCTTGCCGACAATTCTCCCCCTTGACACTATTTCAATCACGTTTCAATGCAGGTTATAAATTAAAAGTGTGTGTATATATATATTGAAGAAGGAAATGCACTAATTGATATAGGGAGAACACATCACGAGTACCATAATATTTTCGCTAGAGCATTATAGATTTTGTTGTAGGATATTGCGAAAACTAAGCGGATATTGCAATCAAATCAAGGGAACAAGATTATCTGATAAATCAACGAGGAACCATAAAAAAACACAAAAAGAAAGAAGCAAAACGGCAAGGCCATCGCCGCTCTGCCATCGCCAAAAGGGCCAACGATGGTGGGGGATGGTCGGCAAAGGTCGTTGGGCTCTAGCCAGTGGCCAAAATATCATCCTTGCTACTGCTTAGGAACTGTAAGTATCCAATCGACCTAGCATGTACTGGTTTCGTGGCTAACTCGACTTAAGTTTTGGGAAGACCCTAGGAATTGAGGCACTTATCCCAATATGGAAAATTTAGATGCGCTACAATGTGAGGAAAGCAAGCCAAATCAAAGATAGTATTTCGAAATTCAAATGTAAAGTTGGGTGGGATGCACATTACACAGGTAATGTTATTGGTCGGTTGCACTACACCAATCATGTAATAGATGTTTTAAATATTTTCTCTATTCTTAAGAGCCCTAGATATGTGAAAACTTTTTATAGGTTATATGTTCTTAGGTTAATATCACGAAAAACCCTAAAATAGTATACTTGTGATAAATTTACCCCAAACTAATTTTTTTACCACAAAAAATTTTAAACTGGTACATCTATGACAATTTACTCTTCATTAGTTTCCGTTAAATTGGGTTAATATTATGAAAAATCTCAAATTGACACACTTGTGACAAATGAAGAGTAAAAACCCAAACTTATAGATCCTATCAACTGCCACTTGCCATTCAACTTAATAATTTGACGATAAAATTTGATGGAAACTAATAAAGAGTAAAATTATCACAAGTGTATTAATTTGGGATTTTTTTATGGTAAAAAGATTAGTTTTTTGAGTAAATTTATCACAAATCTACCAATTAGCGGTTTTTCGTGATATTAACCCTATTTTCTTTCATTCTTGACTTCCTCAACAATCCTTTTGATTGGTGGGTTTAAACATTATCACCGGGACGCATATACAAACTTAACTAATTAATAAATGCTACAATGCTCACATTAATGACTCACCGAAGATTAAGGAAAACATTGACCTTTTTTATCATCCAATTTATGTTGATCGAGATTTTTGCAATTCAATAATATGTTGGAGGCTCTTTGAACATCAAACTAATCTTCACTAAATGTGACAATCTGCCCCCACATAATGTGATATTCAGGGTTTTTGAATGTATAACTAATCCTCACTATGTGTGGCAATCACTCAATCTCATAACTACGGATAATCACTAGAGACATAATTTTGTGCCGCAAGGGTTGTCCAAGAGAATGCACAAGCACGACCATTCGAATTGAAGCCGTAGGCGAACAAGACGCTAATCGCTGACGTTTGGTAAGATGGAGAATTGATATACCCATTGAAAGACTAGCCATAGGCGCACGACCAGATTTACTACCGAAACTAAATTTTCTCGTACGAGAGCCAATTCTACGTACCCTTTTAGAGGGTAAGTCGAGCGCACGCGAGTCTGATACACCGCGACTGCTCGATTGTGCGGGACCGACGTGAGATCCTTTGAAATCAAGGGCTGTGGAGCACTGGGCTCACATCAATCCGGCGGACCTGACGAAATCCTTTTCCCATTGTTCCGGCCGCCTGATCAGCTCTACCGAGTGCCAAGTGTCCCAGCCACAGATGAGCCACCCGCTTTGATTGGACTTTGACCAGCGATGAGGCGCACGTGTGGCCCGCAAGCCCGGCCCATTGTCCCTGGCCGACTGTACACAGCGACCGTATTGCAAGACATGAAAGAAACCCTAACAAGCCACTAGTTTTGAAGCGGTTAATTGAGTACGGATTCGTGACGCCGTTCGTTCTTTGGGCCCCAACACGAAACAGATGGACTTGGGCCTCATCTGATATGGGCCCAAAGGGAATGGGTCCTAGGGCCCCACTGGAAATACGTGTCTGCCTGCTCAATCATTGGATGGGTCAATTTTAATCATCCTGTGGCAAGAGAAGGGGCATGTGCAGTGATTTGGGGCGAGAGTGTGGGGCCCGCGAGAATTTGAGTGGTGGATCTTCCATGCTCGCTGGTGTGATCCAACAGTCTAAACTCGACTCCCACCCAAAAAAGTTTTGGGTTTTATTCCAAGAAAAAGAGAAAAATGCCACAAAAAAATTTCAATTTATGCCCACCGTAACATATTTACACATATATATCTTTTTTTGTGACATAAAAACCATTAAATTATGCCCACTATAACACATTTACCTTAAACTTTTTCTTGTAACATAAAAAATCCAAAACTTGTATTAGATGATTTTTCAACCATAACAATGTCAACACTATTTGCTTCCGGCGTCCATGTAGATATATTTTTATAGGTTCTCATCGATAGGTAAATGTGTCACATAAGTACAAATTTAAAAATTTTTGTGTCATAGAAAAAAGTATAGGGTAAATGTGTCGCAATGGATATTTTGGGATTTTTTTTTTATAACTTTTGCCATAAGAAAAATGTACTTATTCCCATTCTTAATTTCAAAATAAAAGCATTCAACATGATGTTAAATAGCCTTAAATATTTATACATATGATTCGGTGTGTTTATTTAGATTCAGGTTCTTTTTTTCTTCTTTTTTGCCACGAGAGATTCAGGGTACTTAATAGAAAGAGACAGTTAAGTTACAGGTGCTTAAAGTAGAACTGAAAATAGAAAGTAAAATCATTTGACTTGCTTTTTATTTGCTTAAACATTTCTATATTAGAAAAAAATGATTACATTCAATAACAAATGTTTATTCGGCATTATTTTCACTAAACAATGTTTGTCATTTCTAGATGCTAGTTACGTTTTTTTCATATATTTTGTTGCTCCATGAATCATGATTTATTTCACTGTAGAGACATTTAGTTTTCTTCTTCTTTTTTTATGTTTAAAACTTAAAAGGGTGGGAAGGGAGATCGAAGCTAATGATCCCTATCAGCAAGTTCGTCATTGCTAACTCTACCAAGATGCTAATAGTCATAAGTCTCTCTACACGAGGTATGCCATGGCTAGGCAATACAACACAAGCCACTTAAAGGTTTGCTCAAGATGTAAATTGAGCTCGTGATCTCATGAAAGCAATTCAATGAATGAATGTCAAGTAGTTAGAATCAATAAAAGCAACACAGTTGTTTCTTGATAACGTTAAAAAGTACTCTTTTTCTGAATTCAAACGACGTCATTATTGTTCACACATAAGTAAATTATAATTATTGAAAGATGAACAAAATTTTTAAGGCGCTAATAGAAGCTAATTCGGAATTGTCTTTCATTCCAAGGTATAACCTGTATTCACGCACTTTATATTCGCCTTCCAATCACATAATGGGAGAGGAGTCACTATCGATGTTATTGCTTTGTAGCTATTATCATTGTATGTTTTGAATAGAAGAACCTGGGGTCTTTTAGGGCCAAAATTTCCCGCTACCAATACGAAGTTAGAGATATTCAGACCACTTATGTGATTATGACAAACAGAAATTTTATCAAGATGGTGGATTATTTTGTTTTTCATTTTTTAAGTAAACATATCAATATACATAGCCATCTAACTAGCGTTTTAATGTGAAAATTTGTTCTTTTGCTTGCAAAAACGAAAAAATAAGATATCTATTGAAGCGTAAATCAGGCCTCTAGATTTTTCTTCTCGAATTGGTGTAACTACCTAAAGTTGTAAGGAAATATAACAGATCTTTTTTCTCTTGATACTCTCAATCATATGAGAACTAACAAGATGGCAAAGGTGTGAATTACACGAACAGTATGGCCAAAAAATTGACACAAAATGAAGAAGCTGCATATATATGTGTGTGTGTGTGTGTGGAAAGAGAAAACGTTTCAAGATTTGAAAATTTTTTGGTAAGGTCATTTGTAAGAGAAAAAACGTTTCAAATTTTAAAATTAAAGTACGTGACAGATAAAAAAAAAAATCAATCTACACATTTTCCAATTAATGGAATATTCTTTGACAAAAAAAATTAATGGAATATTCATAAAATAACAAATTGACGGTTTTTTTTTTCTTTGGGAGAAGAGATAAAGCGTGATTCCTTAGAAGTAGGAATTGTTGCTTTATGTAATTGTGTAGTCTGTAGTACTTTCCATATTATCACACACATGCAAGTGTGCCATTTTCGGTAGTATTGAAAAAAGATAATTCGTGGTACCATAATCAAAGTAGTTCATATATTATAATTGGCGCATAATTTATTGGTTTAAATAATTAGAGAATGATGTTTCATAAATCCATATCTTCACGAAATATTGGAAGAAACACTCAGATGCTTTTAGAACACCGCATCAATAAATGTTAATGTCAATTCAAAATTTGTAAGAAAAATATAATTCTGAATGCTTGGTATTGGTTGATTGTTGTGTGATATGTTGCTCTGCATGATTTCTCCTTTGTTAATCCATATTTGATAGTCTAAGTTGTTATATAAGTTAGTTATTCAGTAAATAGGTTATATATGAGTTTAGAATGGTAAAACCCAATATAATATATGTTCAATGGATTCACAACTTACTTAAACCCAACTCACCTTTATGACTCTTTCTTCACTCTGTCTCGCACTCGCTAACTTCGCGTTCTCACCTCATTTTGGGTATGAATTTTTTCAGATTGGGTTAAATATAGAAATATTTTAACAATATGAGTTGGTTATGGATTAAGTATGGATCAATAGATTTTTATTGCATGGTAATGGGTCAAAACAAATTAAATGTGTCAATTTGGATCGGACAATTTTCGATGCGACTCGACCTATCCATTTAACGAGTCTATTTCTCCTCGAGTGGAGTGGGTCCAATTTGATTGACGTGGCAGGTGAAAACAGGGAGTTAGACATTGATGACCCCCGGAGCAGCAAACCACCAGATTTCAAGTGGTGGATGGCCGAGGGTTCACCGAGCCACTCTTTTCACGTAGACCATTGGCTGGCCAATGCAAAATGCAATTTGAGCCTTGCAAAGCAACAAGGACGAGGTCGTTTCCCTACCCCACGCAACGTGATTTGGGAGGGCCCCTTCACTGACCTAGACAAAGGCTATTGGTTTCAATCATTGGGATCGCATGGTTGCTAAAGCTTGTATGAGGTCCCCAACGAACGACCAATAATTCGGTGCGGTTGCTTTGGAGCCGGAGCAGGTGCGGGGAACACGTTAATCTTCAAGTGTACGGAAAAAGATTGGGCCGATCGTGTCACTCTATTTGATCCTCCCCCTCCTACTAATATCTACGTGGGACCTTTCCTTTGCCTTCCTTTTATTCCTTCATGGTTTTCCCCCTTCAAAATGTCGATTGCATATTCATGCTTGGAACCTATGTTATTTACTATCTGTGGGCTGATGGAGCCCGAGTGGTGCTGTGCTTAGTGACATCGGCGGGTGTGTGTTCTCTCGAAACCACATTTATAGAAAGCGATCACACATATTGACTTTTCTCGCATTTCTCTTTTTAGCAAATTTCTGTTTGTATTTTTATAATCTTAGTCATGAAGAATGATTTTTTTATTTATTTATAATCTTACGAACATAATAATTTGACTAAATGCCACACAAAAAATCTATGTGCACGTTGCTTGAGTGAAGTTCTATGTACTAGCCTAGGTGATGAGTTAATGGAAGTAAATTAAATTCACTTACCTATATTCTATGTTCGCTATCTTGGTGAGTTAGTAAAGGATGTACTTGATTTTAAGTGTATCACCGGTCTCGTGGTTCCCACTTGCATTGGAGTGGGGCGGGGTGACATCCTTGTTCAATGAGCCGTAACGTGTGTGGTTAAATCTGCAATCAAATGAAATATTCTTTTACGATCTATTCGAAATTTGTCAATGCTACATACCCTTTTAGAGGGCTAATGTGGGGCACACCCTTTTAGAGGGCTAATGTGGGGTACGCCAAGCACATGCAAGCCTAATACACTACAACTACTTAACTATGTGAGACTCATGTGAGATCTATCGAAATAAAGGATTGTGGTGTGCCGAGCTCATATGTATTTAATGGATTTAACAAAAGAATTTTTCCAAGTGTCCAACCACAATTATGCCACCCGCTTTGATTGGACTTTGACCAGTTTGTGAGGCGCACGTGTGTCCCTGGCAGAGATCTTCAACACATCGACAGTTCCAATCAAATCTTACAAGACATGAACAAAACACGTAGGCAGAAATAAAACCACTAGTTTTTAAGCGGTTAATTGAGTGCGGATCCGCAAGGCCATTCGATCTTTGGGCCCCAACATGAAACATTTGAATTTGGGCCTCATCTGATATGGGCCCAAAGGGAATGGGTCCGAGGGCCCCACTGGGAGCACGTGTCCGCCTGCTTAATGATTTGATGGGGCGGTCAACCGATCATCCTATGGCTAGAAAAGGGGCACGTGCAGTGATTTGGGGGGCTAGAGTGTGGGGCCCGCCAGAATTTGAGCGGTGGATCTTGCACGCTGGTGTGATCCAACAGTCCATACTCGACTCCCACGCAAAAGAAGTTACGGACTAAAGAGATTGGCCATCTTTAGGAAAGAACTCTGTATTCGGGTCCCATCATCGTATGGCCAGTATTGAATCACCAGAAAGACTTTTTCGACTTCCTTCTGATTTATTTTTTTACTTTTTTCTGGAGTGAGATGAAAAGAAAATGCAATTGTGCAAGCGCAACCTGCTTTTTTGGATTTTCATTTAAGGAAAAACGTGCTTAATTACACTTTCTCACAAAAGAAATGTTTTTTTTTATAATTTTAAAATTAAAACATGATTTTAAATACCCTTAAATATTTATATATATGATTCTATGTGTCTTAATGCGAGCGTGTGCAATTGTTTACAAATTCAAGTTTATTTTGTGCCATGTTAGAATTAGGGTATGTGATATAGATTAAAAGTCAAGTTACAAATGCTTGAAGTAGAACTAAAAATAGAAAGTAAAATCATTTAACTTGCTTTTGGGTTTGCTTAAACATTTCTTAGCTAGAAACTCTTTGATTACATCAAATAATAATATGTTTATTTAGAATTATTTTCAATAAACTATGTTCGTCATTTCTTAATGCTAGTAACTTACAATATTTTATTGCTCCATGAATCATGATATGTTTCATTGTAGAGCCATTTAGTCTTGTGTTTATGGTTAAAATTCAAAAGGGTGTGAGGGGGCGACCCGCACTGGCAACTCCTTCTAAGCATTACCATAGGGGTCTAACACACACTATGAGATGTTCAAAATGGGCCATAGTTATTATGTACTGCCTATGACCCGAAGTTTAGAGGTCGGCAAGCCCGTCACCATAGCCCTTTCAAAATGCTAGTAGTCAAGAAGCCACTCTTCACAAGGCATGCCACAGCTAGGTAATGCAACATGAGTCAGTTAGAGGTTTGCTCGCAACGTGAATCCAACTTGTGAAGTTATGGGAGCCATTTAGTGAATGAATATCAACTTAGTTAGAATTAACAAAAGCATCACATTTAATTCTTGATAACATTTAAAAACTACTCTTTTTCTTAATTCAAACAATATCATTACGGTTTATTAGACATTAGTAAATTCTAATCATTGAAAGATGACAAAGAAATCTAAAGTCTCTAATAGTTATAATCATATAATGGGAGAGGCATCACTATTGATGTTATTGTTATGTTTGTTGCATTTAAATCTCCCACAACAGAAGATGTAGGTTTTAAATAGAAGGTTGCCATCTTTTAGGCTCCACTTGTTTGGTTAAAAATGAATGATTTGGAAAATAGTGTTCTAAAATTAATTGTGTTTATTACTTATAAAAATGAATGAACGAAAAATATTTTCATCGTCCATGAAAATGTTTAGATACAAATTGTTGTCGATATTGAAAATGTTTTCCATTAATTAATTATTTCAAGCTATACAAACGATTTTTTTTAAGAATTTTTTTTTCAAATCAATCATTTTCCATGAAATAAATGGAGTCTAAATCCCAAAATTTCCCTCCATTAATACCAAGTTAAAGATACTTGAAAACCATAAATCCGATTATGATAAAAAAAGAATTTTTTTTTTCTTTCGAGATAGCGGATTACGTTGTTTTCATTTCTCAAGTAATATATCACTACTATGCATAGCCATCTAAGTAGTGTGTTAATGTGAAAATTTTGTTCTTTCATTTGCTCTAAAAAATAAATAGATAAGCTATTTATCGGAGCGTAAATCAAGCATCTAAGTTTTTGCTTTTTCTCGAATTGGTGTAACCACTTAAGATGGATTTGGTTCAGCATTCTTAAAGAGTTTTCAACCTCCAAAGCTTCTTGAAAAAATATTAAGGTATTTGGTAAGCAGCTTTTGGCCAAATTTTGACTTTAAAAATGCTGAAAGCCCAATGCTTGGGAGTCCAACATTGAGCTTAAAATATTTACAAAATTGAACCAAACCTACCTTTAAAATTGTAAGAAAAGATAGAGAAAAGATGCTTCACCTCTCGACACTCTCAAGTCTTGGGAGAACGATTGATGCGGGGCCTCCACATAACTTTCTCCTTGATTGGACTACACGGCAGGTGAAGCGGCCAACCACGAGATTTTCAAGTGGCGGATGGCTGAGGCTCTCTCACGAGGGAAATGCGAAGTGCAATTTGAGCCTTGCAGAGCAGTGGGACGACGTCGTGCCCCACGCAACATAATTTGGGAGGCCCTTCGCTGACATGTCTAGGCTTTCTTTCAATCATTGGGGATCGAATGGTGCCGCTGCTAGAGCTTGTATGAGGTCCCAAACGACGCCCAATAATTTGATATGATCGCTTTTGTAACCGGAGCAGGTGGGGGAACATGTTAATCTTTAGGTGTACGGAAAGATAGGCCCAATTATGTCACTCTATTTGATCACCCCCTTGAATCAAATCCAATTGGGACCTTATGAGGAAAGTGCAATTTTAAGTACCCCACGAGAGAGAGAGAGAGAGAGAGAGAGAGAGTTATTATTGAAAAATCCTATGTTTTTGTTAATTATATCATATTAAGTTTGTGTCAATTCGTGTTACTTTCGGGTTTGTCACGTAATCGTGTATATTGATAATTCGTGTCAAAATCGATGCTCGAAAGAGAGAATAAGAGGAAGAGAAAGCTATATTAAAAATAACATGTAGGAGACTAATGCCCGTCTTTAGACGATGTAAAATAATATTAAATTTGTAATGCTAAAAAATAGATAAAATTGAAAACAACAAAAATCTACAAAAGAGTCTACGTGATAGGTCAATGGCAATATGCTAGAATCAAGTATGAAAGGATATGATAGCTATGCTAGAATCTTTGAATCGTTCATATTCTATGGGAATTATTTACGATATATATATTTTACAATTATGTTAAAGAAAAATACGTTCAATGATAGCATCCAGAAATCATTGATGTATCAAGTAATTCGTTACAAAGTTAAAGGAATGAGTTACTTAAATAAAATTTTACTTAAAATAAATCACTTAAATAGAAGTGACAAGAAATTAGATGGATCTAAAAATGGTTTATCAAAAAGTCAATTCCCTCCAGTGACTTGAAAAAACTATAAATACTTGAAACTATATTCGTGCTAACGAAAATTGAAAACTTTTATATTCAAGATAATGATTTTTTTTTTTTTGGTTTTTTGCATGATTAGTTAAACGTTACTTTCAAATATAAAATATTCCAGATTTTGTAAACAATTATCCTCATAATATAATTGGATAATTGTTTTTTTCGTTACTCAATATGTTGTGTGAGACCGCTTGGTCTCATTAAGAACATAAATATTATTCTTAACCAACCAAAGATTATTGTAAAGAATACATATAGATTTTCTGCCAATGATTTATTTGAGTAATGAAATAGATATAGATTTTCTACTCTTGCAAATTATGGTTTCCTATTATTGAATGCATATGAGGACTTTTTTGTTTGTTTGATCACTACAATGTTAAATCAAAGTAAAGATTTGAAGGGAAAAGAGAATGACAAAAATGAGTCATAGAGGATATAATAGAACTCATGGATAATTGGGAAATGTAATTAAAAATTTCGTTTGGAAGGTTTCAAAATTGTGAATTATCTAAAGACTACGGCTACACGTGCAATATTTTTGTAATAGATCTTTGAAAAACAAAACTCAATCGCTTAAGTAGAAAGCCCGTTTTTAGAATTTCAAAGAGTTGGTTAAAACTTGGAAGTGGATTGGTAATAATTTTTTATTTTACCTATTTGACCATACGAAGCATTATTTCCAATTTTTGAACTATCAATTTATACAATTAAGTCCTTGGACTAGAATCAATTAACCCTCTGGCACTGGTATCAATCAATTTGAGTTACCGGGGTTGTCGATCTCTACCAGAATATGATGTGGAAATTTTTTTTGCCGGTGTAAAAGCCGCCTCGGTAAATTTTTGCCTTCGCAGACAAGCCACCACAGAAAAAGCTTCTTCCGCTTCCTACTCAGCATGGTCCGACTGCCATATCAACTCGAATCGACCGGAACTGATATAGGAGGGACTTGATTATAAAATTCATGCATGTTTGAGGACTTGATTAGACAAAATAGAATAAAAGTTCAGCAAGTTCGTTGCAAAATGTGCATCGTTTCAGGGAAGAAAAGTAGAATTTTACTTATTTACTGTGTGAGAGAAACACAACACACACTCAGGGGTCAGAGATCAAACCCAAACACGGATTTTCTCTTTGAAGTTGGGTTCAGAGGATTAACTACATGTTTACATGCGACTAATCTACGTGTGCAATTTGAAATTTTTATGACTTGGGGCCATAAACTTTAAAGAAAACTAGTCATACACACCAATTTCTTTCAAGAGTACTTATAGTAAAACTCATCCTCATTCCTTTTACTATTCTACACAGTAAACTGAATTAAGATGGATGTGGGTAGCAGACTTTGACTAGAAAATCACCTCAGCACACATAAGTCCACTTCCAGTGGCGAGAGCCATGTTTAGAAGACCTATAGGTAACGTTAATACTTACAGATGTGCCCTGGTTCATGTCATCCAAGATGACAAGCACAAAGTTCAAAATCGAATGCAAAGCAACCATTTGATGCAAGCGACTATTTCAAGAAACTGTGGCAAGGTACCTCACTTTCATATCTTGCAAAGTCCAGCATTTCCCTCCGATAATTTCCTACCACTCCTCTTGATCTTCATAGGCAATGAAAGGGTTTCTTCGTGGTTGGCTGTTCTGGACCTTGCCACGGTGTTGCAGACTCATGTTCTGAAACTGCTGTTGTACTTGTGATGACGAGGCGACGTTAAATAATACTGAACTGTTGGTCCTATTGCGGTTGCCACTGGAACTCCCTGCTCTAGAAGGAGTCGTCCCAAGAGCTTTCAAAACGCGCGGCCTGGCCAGTCCAGGAAGCAAAGAAGCCTCAGTTTGATAGGTTGATGAAACTCTTTGATACGTTGTCTCGAATGCTTCAGATATCTTCGTCATAAGGCTTGCTTTAACAGTCCTTGCAGCGTTCTCCGGTTGCTCAAATGGATCCACAATCTAACCAATCAGCAAAAGACAAAAAACACAAAAACGAAATGATGAATAACAAGTGATAGTAATAGCTAGTGGTGTAACTTTTCTGTTTTTCCTTTTACAAAGAAACAGCGAAAAATGGAAATTACAAAGATTGCATGAGTCCGAAGCATCCATCTTATATTGCTCCTTAGCGCTACCCAGTTTCCTGTGTAGGGGCAAATTCCTAGATCTTTAGCCTTCCAACTTATGTCCGAAAACTGCCAAAAGAAATGCATAAGACGAGGCATGATGCATACCCAAGTTTCCATGTAATAGTCAAATTATATCATAAGAACTAACATCACACGAGCCATTGGTCAAAAGCAAAAACATCAGAAAAACATGATTTTGAAGAATGAAGAAGTAATTTAGGCAGAGCAAATATCAATTCTATGTTATTTTTCTTGTCTCCTGTACTGTATACAGTTTCATGGGGAATAATATTGTCAAATATTACCTTAGAAAAGAAGGAAATTGAAAGCTCAGACAAGGAACTTTGGTTAACTGGCCTGTATCTGTTGGATTTCCACCTGGCTATGTTAGTAGCGCAAGTTTCTGTAATTTTCCGGACTACATCAGCTCTTACACCTGCCACATTTTGCCAACCAAGTTAACCACAGAATCGTCTCATAGTTGACACGCATAAGTTCTCCAACTATAGCAAACAATGGTTTAACCAAAACCCTTGAACCTCCAACATGCAAACAGCAACCTTCAAATGGCTCTTTGCATGTTTCATCTTGTTAATAGAAATGGACAAAGCAATTACGTTGTTATTTGAGGCTATAGGAGAGTAATATAATCATGAGGAAACGTGTTATGATTGGAAAGAGAATGTTGATTTGAAAGAGAATGTTCGGGGTTATGAAAGTACTCATGAAAAGGGGAAACAGCAAATTGCCTTCGGACTATGGAGGTAGTGGCATTTGGGATCCCTAAGCTTCAAAATGTAACTTTTTACTAAATAATATAACATATTTTTTCGCTGAAACATCATGTCAGCATATTTTGTTAACTTTTAACTCATTTAGGGGCTAAGATGTGACAAATCAAGAGTTCAGGGTCCAAATAAAGATGGAATATAACTTCTATTTTTTTTTTTTTTAATAATTAGCTACATATGCTGACCTGAAATTATTCAAACAGTTTGAAATCTCATAGGTGAAATGCCATTTTCGAAAATTGACAGAGGCATTTTCCCATAATGAAATAACAAAACTCCCTAGGACAATTGTCTGGTAGAGAAGAAAGAGTAGAAAAATTAGACATGTTTGGATATTAAGAACCAGAATGAAACAACAGCAGTCAGCTAGGATAAATTTTGTTGTAGAGGGAAAACTAGACATGCTTTCGATGACAGAAAGTACCTTTCAGATTGCTAGCTATATCTCCTGGATATATATCTTTTAGAGGAGGTAAAATTGCAGGCACGCAAGTCTGCAAGAAACCATTGATTCAATTTATCAAAACAAATTTAAACGAACCAGTGGTCATAAGAAGTTCATGAATCCGGAAGAACAGAGTATCCTGATAAATCATAATAACTGAACTAAAGAGATTTGTTCTGCTTTCTCTAGGAAAAGAACATAAACAAATAATTTTCATTAATCAACAACAAAAAATATATAGTAAGATCCCTCTAATCTAATCTCTTTTTCAGTAAGAAGTTTCTAAATAAGAGCAAAGACTTGAGCCGGTGCTACAGACTCACAGACAATGATGTCCATGCCTTAAATAGTGCATTCACAAGAGCTATTAGGAATTAGGAAGTTCTCCCTTAAATGATATATTTTGTTACAAAGCCTACCTGAAAATGAAAAATGACCAGTAAAGTGAGACTATATGAATTGAAGCTCCCAGACTTTGAATTGTTGATTTCCTGAGCCTTGGCCCATTCTTTAACCTGTCAAAAGAATGGTGTCACGTAATAAGATAGGATCTAACCTGCTTTAGGTAAGCAATGTAGATCCAGTATTTATTAAAACGGACCAATAAGACCATATCGGCAAAGCGTTCGTCTATGCCTTTGATCCATAACAAGAGCTTGGACTTCATCTGGCCTGACAGATTGTCAATTGAAACATCACAGGAAATGCTTCTGCTCTCAAACTTCACTATTGGAACTCTAGCACTGGAGATGAATTGGAGCTTGTGAAATCGACCTGCCAAACATTGTTTTATGATGTTTAATGATTATTCAAATCTCTCTTAGTCGCAACATCTCAAACCGATTCTGGAAACTCAAACCGATTCAAATCTCTCTTAGTTGCAACTCACTATGCCCTTTGTTTCTGGAAACAAATTGCATCGCAAGACGTTATCTAAATATTGCTAATATAAATCTGACATCTCTCTCTTAGTCAGAAGAAGAGTGACTTGAAGTCAAGAAGCGTACTAGCCATGGAAAGGAAGTGTAAACTGAAGTACTAGATATTTGGCCACTGGAGAAGTTTTATCTTGTTGAAATGTATCCTAGCAAATGAAGCTGTTGGATTCTTGTGTGAAGCTAATACAAATAGATGGTAAATGAATCTCACATGTCATGTTTAAATGTACGGCCAGGCAAGGTTTTGAAGTGTAAGATGCATTAGAGAATAGCACAAGAAGCATAAGAGTGAGCATAGACCAATGCATAGAAGTGACGCAGAGAAACTAGTACAAAGCCATAAAACTTGGTGTAAGACTCGCAAAAGTGCAAAAGCATATTCGTAGAAGGTGCATAATAGCAATTCCCTTAAAAGTTATTATTTAAGTTGCAAAAATTGTTGACGTTGGTGCATTGTAACATCTCGTTCATCATAGTAGCAATTTAAGCTAATCGTGGCAGCTTTCACCTTTCACCATATATAACAGAGAAGAAAATCAACGAGATATCAAGTGTCGTTGCTAATTGTCTGTGCTTAGGCTCTATAATACAAAGGCCAATCACAAATTCATAGACTTGAGTTTCTCTCGTATCACATATCAGTGTTGAACATTTGAACTAATAAGTCTAATTTTGCTGGTAAATATCGCTGTAAAATCGAAGTCTTTATTTTTGGTGCCTAAGGAGAGAGAGAGAGAGAGAGAGAGAGAGAGAGAGGAGTATCATCAGAGATTGATAAAATTGCCATAAACCTGGAAATCATGAAAAACTTGCTGTCGCAATTGCAAGTTGTTGACATATGGAAAAACTTAAAAGCGCATGTTCAAGAAACGAGACAACTACATACTTTCTGAAAGTTTATATGCACATAATATTACCTATTAGTCTTGACTGCAAATATGCCAACATAAGCTTTTTCCGTTCTCTCCCAGCAGAAGAGATGTATGAACCGTTGGGTAACTCAATGGAGATGTCCAAGTCCCCCCATTTCGTGAAAAGACCAGAGACAAATGATCCAAATGGTTCCACAATCGCACCTGTTTGAGCAATGTTATTAACCTTCAATGCCACAACATTCTGTATCATGTAACACACTAATTCTACTCAGTACTCATTGCACCATCAATTAAGAGGTTTTTTTTTCAGTGCAAAATTACAATGTTATATCAAAGCCAAGCTAAAGGGAATGTGAAGACATCCTAGATACATAACTATAGTACAACTTCAGAGAAGTGCAAACCTTCCAGAGTTGGGTCATACTTATAATTACAAAGATTTAAATATCGTTAACTAGAAATGGAAAACCTAGGGAGAACTTAAACTTTGAGATACATTTGAATGTTATATCGGCAGAACTAGAATGCACATACTGCACAATTCCCTGCAAGAGGGACACGAGCTATACACCAACAACACAAAACACATATAACCACTAAATTGAAGCAAAAATACCTCGAAAAACATCCACAGAATCAACAATAGTTTGCAGCTCGCCAATAATTTGGTTTCGAGTTATCTGGTCCTCCCGTGACGGTTTAATTGCAGAAAGGATGTCATCCAGTGTTTGCTCCAATACTCTGCTGGCACTCATCTTTTAGCACTGCGGATCAGTAATGAAGTTTAAACATATGGAGGGAGTCATGGATGGGCATGAGAACTACTCAAAGAAATGAAATAACACAATGTTGATATCTTCTATCTTCGATACAAATAAAACGAACACAATGGCACCAGTTTTTCAGATTATTCCATCCAAGAGAAGCTCAAAGCTGCTGGAATGATGGCCATCGCAATTAGTCCATAACAAAGAGCGGCAAATCAATAACACCAGTAGGCACTCATCCTAGCAGTATAGCGAATTCCATTCTTTCCAAGGAAATTTTTCAAAGCAAAAGTGCTCTGTGGAAAACTCAAAAGCAGCCATTGACCACATTAAAAGAAAATTTTTCTTGAGATTAATTATTGTCCAACATAAATGTACAAAATCCTTCGACTGCAGTCCCTTTTGCTTTTATAACTGTAACTTCTAGCATGATGAGCGCAAATCGCTTGTGTGCATGATAAATGTGAGGGTGGGAGAGTGGTTCTTGAAAGAGAGGATGGTGGAGATGATGTTACGATAAAGGTAATCGATCCATCACATCACTACAACAGCCTGGTTTTGCTAGCCAAAATGCAAATTAGCATCAAGAAAAGAGTAATCGAAACTAATCGGCTTTCAGTCTTTTTAATTACGAGCAGACCCTTTTGTTATCCATGAACAGATTAGAGAATCACGAATCAACTCATCATAGAACCCCAAGAGAAAAAGGAACCAGCAGTCAGCATTTTTTCATGTTCATGACATCAAATAAATCAAATGCAAACCACAATCAGCCCCATACAAAAAGGGAATACCCCAGTTATGCTCTTCAGTGGAAACAATCATAATCAACAATGATCAAAGAAATTACTCATGAAATTCTCAAAAGAAGATCGATAATCAAATTTAACGTCAGACCCACATTTTTTTTTTTTTTGCTGGGTAGAATCAAACCACGCTGAGAATAAACGAGTGATCCGCCAAAAGCAGCTTAAGTTCTTCCACAAACACAATCATCTACTCAATACCGGGACTGAGCATCAGTCGAAGTACTGGCTATGGACAAAAGAACGACAAAGGCAAGAGAACGACGTCAGTGGAAGAAGTACCTGAGAAGGAGGAGCGTGTTGCTCTTGAAGTCAAGATTGCAGTGTGACCCTTCCACTTCCTCTTCCGAAGGAAGACGATCACTGGTCAATGCATAGTCAACAACCGTTCGATTGGCCAAACCAATCAGAATTAAAGAAATTGGGAAGAAACTCTGTTATTAAAGCAGCAAAAGCCAATCGGGGCCCGCGTAGCTTTTTTTCTTTTTTGTCGAAATGGCCCGCGTAGCTTCGTGAACACGTTTCATGTGGTCTTTTTTGGGGAGAATTACGCCCCTTGATTTCTCAGTGTTGTCGCAACTTACCCTCAATGTTTTAATATTTGCAAATTCCCCGCAATCTTTCCGAGTTTAGAACGTGAAAAGTTGTGTCCTTTTAAAACAGCATGTCTATTTACAAAAGGATTTCATTATTATATATTCACGTTTTTGGTTCAACATTCACTTTTTCAATTTTGGATTCTTTCTTAAAAATACATCGTTTACTCTCTGACTGTTTCTTTTTTGAGAATTTTTGGAATTGCTATTCTAAAATTATCATTCGAGACTTTATTCTCTCTCTCTCTCTCGATTGCTCCCCAAGCGTCCTTGGCGTGGTGTCCAACGAAGGTAGGCTTCTTTGATCCTTGCACTAGGAAATCCAATTGGATCTGATCTTAGGCGAGCTTTTATTGCTTTTATTCATCATACCATTTGCAAATCCATGACTAGATGTGCCTGGTTCATAATTTATACATACCGACAAACGATTCCATGTTTTGTCTCTAGTTTCCTCACTTCAATATGATATAGAGAGTGTAAAGGCTCAATGTTTGTGAATGATTTTCATTACATTACATTTATATATTGTACATGTTTATAAAGAGAAGAAAAATACAATTTTTGGTAGAGCAAAAATCAAGGAATGCCAACTCATCTATAGTTGGTAAGCTAATTTGAAATTCAAAAAAGATATCAAAAAGATTTCATATCTTAACACGTCCCTGCAAGATGGACGTTCCATCGGAAACGCCAATCTTGTCTCGTAATTGTATTGTCCACAGCCTTGATAACGGTTTTGTGAGAATGTCGGCAAGTTGATCATGGGTGGAAATATGGGAGACTTGCATCTTGCCGGCTTTAACAAGTTCCCAAACGACATGGTAATCTATCTCAATGTGTTTCATCTAGGAATGAAAGACAGGATTTGCACAAACATAAGTGGCGCCTATGTTGTTGCAATACACGCTTGGTGCTGTGTCCATGTGAATGCCAAGTTCTTGAAGCAAATATTTTACCCAAATGAGTTCCGCCGAGGCCATGGCAATGGCTCGGAATTCTGCTTCAGTAGATGACCGTGCAACTTGCTACTTTTGAGAACTCCAAGAGATAGGATTATACCCAATATAAATGACAAAACCCGAAGTAGATGTGCAATCATCAATGTTTCCTACCCAATCTGCGTCGGTGTAGGCATGAAGCACAGGTTTTGTGTCGCGTCTCAAGTGCAACCCATGGAATAATGTTCCCTTAAGATAGCGTAAGAACCATTTTGCGGCTGTCTAGTGGGTTGTGGTCGGCCTATGCATGAATTGAGATAGCTTGTTTACCGCAAAACCAAGGTCCGGGCGAGTAAAGTTGAGGTATTGAAGGGCGCCAATGAGGCTTTGAAATTCTGTAGCATCAGCTGGTGGTTCTTTATCATGGACCAAAAGAGACTGACCCGTGGCTAATGGTGTCCCTACCTCTTTTGCGTCTCTCATTTTGAAGCGTTCAAGTAGTTCTTGTTGTCGGGTATGTTTTCTTTTCGCACGAGCAAAAACAAAATCGGTCGACCAACCTGAAATGAAGTAAACCGAATGTGTAGATGAATGATCCGAGCCCAACGAATTCACGTTGTGTCCTTAAGACAAATTTGTCCCCTCTACAGGTACCCAAGGTTCTTGGACAATTGTCTCCCAGGATAGAACGGATCGCCTTTCCTCTGAAGCGGTACTTCTCTTGAGGAAATCTTCGAACGCAACTTCGCAGGAAAAATCGCACACAATGAATATGATGAATGCCGTTCGGAGCAGTGTGTGTGTGTCTATTTCTATATGAAAAAACGTTCAGTAAATTTTTCTTAAAACAATGAAGAGTCACTTGAACCGAAAAGGTTCGTTCGGTCATTGGAATGGCGAAGGGTCATATCGAACCGAAAAGGTTCGTTCGGTGAACCGAATCGTCGATCACGAACAAACATATATGTTCGAGACAAAAAAAAAAATGGATGGAACTAATGAGCTGAAAGGAAGCCGGACCCGGGCCCGAACCGAGCCGAGCGGGTGGCGGCGCGCGCGCGTGGACCGACCAGCTTTAGGCAGGTCCTCTC
>BCNH02000010.1:12056340-12096066 GCA_001662345.2 Metrosideros polymorpha var. glaberrima | reverse complement strand
ACGGAAGTCAACGGTCGAGTTACGGTCCTGTCCGAGTCAACGGTCCGATCGGATTGACCGGTCCGCGGGCCGGGTCGTTGACGTCAGCGTGATGTCACTCGGTAGTTGCCGCCTGATCGTGACCGTTCGCGAGTCGTGGGCGCGTGCGCCACACGCTCGCACGTTAGGCCCACGCGCAGAGTGCCTCACCGGCGCGTGTGGTTCACCGCCACACTTGCTGACGTCGTCTCGTGTCCGGCGACCACTCATTTTTCTCGTAACGACGAGTACTATGGATATATGCAATAAAAAATTACTTTCTACGACAAAAAATTCAAAAAAGGACATGAACAGTACCGACGAACTTGCATATATACATGGTCGCAAACCCTATTCGGCCCGGCAAAATCAACACAATCATGGTATGATCAAGAGACAAGTAATCGGGCTCTGATACCAATGTCGGGAAACACATTCCCATTGGCAAACAAATTTGTCTTAAGATTGTTGTCGGGTGTGTTTTCTTTTCGCACGAGCAAAAACAAAATCGGTCGACCAACCTGAAATGAAGTAAACCGAATGTGTAGATGAATGATCCGAGCCTAACGAATTCACGTTGTGTCCTTAAGACAAATTTGTCCCCTCTACAGGTACCCAAGGTTCTTGGACAATTGTCTCCCAGGATAGAACGGATCGCCTTTCCTCTGAAGCGGTACTTCTCTTGAGGAAATCTTCGAACGCAACTTCGCAGGAAAAATCGCACACAATGAATATGATGAATGCCGTTCGGAGCAGTGTGTGTGGGTCTATTTCTATATGAAAAAACGTTCAGTAGATTTTTCTTAAAACAATGAAGAGTCACTTGAACCGAAAAGGTTCGTTCGGTCATTGGAATGGCGAAGGGTCATATCGAACCGAAAAGGTTCGTTCGGTGAACCGAAAAGGTTCGTTCGGTGAACCGAACTGTCGATCACGAATAAACATATATGTTCGAGACAAAAAAAAAATTGCATCTCGAAAATACGTTTGTTCGGATACTAAGGCATCGTGTCCGTTCGAAAAAAAATAAAACGGATGGAACTAATGAGCTGGGAGGAAGCCGGACCTGGCCCGAACCGAATCGAGCGGGCGGGCGGCGGCGCGCGCGCGGACCGACCAGCTTTAGGTAGGTCCTCTCCCTTCCACAAAAGTGGGGTATCCCTTGGAGTCCAAACCCACTTGAGAGGCTCTTCTAGATAAACCCATCTTCCATCTCCCTTCTATCTCATGTGGGACTATCTCCATTCACATTTCTCATTCACTTTCTATGGGATAAAATCCCAACAGTTCTCTTATGTATTTATGTTGAGAGAGGAGGAAGCTGGTCTTTGTAGAAATGACTTCAATTCCCAAAAAGAAATTCAGTGGCCCCAAGTCTTTAATTGAGAATCGATTAGAGAGAGCAGTGATGAAGTCTGAAACAAAATTCTGGTCACTTCCTGTGATAATGAGGTCATCTATATACACTAGAAAATAGGCTTGAATGCCACCATGAGAGTAAATGAACAGATAATCGTCATTCTTTGAATTGACAAATGAATTTGCAAGAAGGAATGAACTTAGCTCGTTGTACCAAGCCCACGGAGCCTGCTTTAACCCGTATATGGCTTTGCAAAGTTTGCAAATGTGTGTTGGTTTTTCTGGGTCTTTAAAACTGGGCGGTTGCGACATGTAGACCTCATCCTGGAGAGTTCCTTGGAGGAAGGCATTGTTGACGTCCAATTGTCTCAATGTCCATCCACGCATTAAAGACAATGATAAGACCAACCGAATGGTATTTGGTTTGATGATTGGGCTAAATGTATCGGTGTAATCAAGGCCCGGTCGTTGGTGAAAACCTTTGGCCACAAGACGTGCCTTGTACCTCTCAATAATATCGTCCGCACGTCTTTTTATTCGATAAATCCATTTTCAACCTACAACATTCAAAGATGGATTAAAAGTTATTAGTTCACAAGTCCCATTACGAATAAGGGCATTGATCTCGGCCGACATTGCTTCACACCATTGAGGATCGCACATAGCTTGTGTAAATCCTGTTGGTTCTATAGTCAGTGGAAGTGGATATTTGGTGGTGATGTGGTTGAGTTGTTTGGGCTTGAAAATATTATTTTGGGATCTAATGGTCATTTTGTGAGTTCGTGTAGGTGGATTTATGGGTTCTGATGTTTGGTCATTGTTGATAGTGGCAAGTTGGGTTTCGGGTGAGTTGGAAAGAGTAAAATTTTGGATGTTTGTTGAATGTTGATTTGGGGTAATAGATGCGGATGCATGGGGTAGATTTCCAAGAGGCGGCATTTGTTGGGATTGATATGAAGTTTGGGAAGCCGACGGGGATGCAGCACAGGTTGAAATGCTGCTCTAAGGGGGCGCTCGGCAATAATACCGAGAGAGAAACAGTAGGCGGAAGAGGTGAACTTTGAGAGGGTGACAATACACTCTTAGAGTTGAGAAGTGTTTAGTACATGAATGTGTCTTCTTCGAACACAACATGACGTGGGATATAGAGACGATTATTTTGTGGATCAAAACATTTGTACGCACTTTGTGACAACAAATACCCTAAGAATATACATTGTCAAGAATAGGGCATAAATTTATTTGTATTGTATGGACATAACCACTGATAGCATAGACAACCAAATGTGTGAAGTTTTTTTATGATTGGGAGCCATTTGGAATAGTGTTTGAAATGGTGAGTGCATGTCTAGAACAGGTGCTAGCAAACGATTAATTAGGTATGTAGCAGTTTGAAATGCATATGACCAAAATGAGGGTGGTAGGTTTGCTTTGTGTAATAGGGCAAGTTCGGTTTCAACTATGTGTCGGTGTTTTCTTTCTATGGTTCCATTGTGTGTAGCGGTGTGGTTAGATGGGAAATTTCGTGGTTTGCAAGAAAAGGTTTCAGATTTTGAAATTCTCCGCAACCATCCTAGCATAAGTTTCGAATGGAGACAGGAATTTGTTTTTTAACTAAGCTTTTGAACTGTTCAAAAATTTGGGTAACATCCGATTTTTTCTAAATGACAAAGCCAAGTGTATTTCGAATAGTGGTCAACAAATATAAGATAATAACAGAAATCATCAATTGAAGCAATATCGGGACCTGAAACATCGAAAAAAATAATATCAAGCGGAAAATGACTCACAAGAGTTGATAGTCCAAACAGAAGTTTGTGACTCTTATTGCACTGACACGTATCACATGATAACTTAGAACCTACGATTGACTCAGAAGATGCACGAGTTGGAAAATTATTAAGAACATGACTTAGAATACGAAATGAAGGGTGACCTAGTCTATTGTGCCAAACCATTGGTTTTGTCCTCTCACTAACAAAAGCCATGAATTTTGGATGTGTGTTTGTGAGAGACATCTGTTACACACCATTGCTAAGCCCTCCTCAAAGCAGCGTTGCCCCCGTGTGAAGGTCCTTCACCAAAAAATAATTGGCAAAAAATTCGATAGATGAGTGGTTATTGCGACAAAATTGTGAGACGGAAATTAGGCCTTTTGCACTATGAGGTGCACATAAAACATTGGACAATTTAAAATTTTGGTTCGGGTAGGATAAACTAGTAGAACCAACGTGACTAATACGCAAACCTGTGTCATCACCAATGACGATCTCGTCGGGCCTCCGTACTCTGAGTGAGTGGTGAGATTGTTGAGATTGCTTGTGACATGTGTGATGCTCCCGAGTCTAGTGACCAATCGTTTTCTTGACGTCGAGCTGTTGCAACATGAGCAGTAGACTCGCGGAGACTGTTTCGGATTCAAAAACAAGATTTGGCCGAGTGTCCATATTGGTTGCAAAACTAACATGTCAGACGAGGCTCTCTGCTGTCCCGACCAGAGTACCTTCTATGAGAGGATCCATGATGCTGGTTAGATCGGGAATAATTTTGATGACGGTTGATGCGATTGTTGGGCGAGCGAGAGTTGCTTCCTGTACCACGGGTTCTGTTGTTGTAGCGGGCCATGACTGGTGCTGCTTCAAGTCTGATTTCTTCTAGTTTCAGTTGGGTTTCATAGGCCACTAACTTGTCATGCATTTCCTCAAAGCTGATTGCGTTTTCGCGAGCCCTAATCGCTGCTGTGATTTCTTTGTATTTGGTTCCAAGTCCCCAAAGTGCATGAATGACTAAATCATCATCGGGGAGAGAGGAGTGTCAATGATTGCTAATTCATCCGCAAGGGCTTTAAGTTCCTGCAAAAAATCTGAAACAGAACGTGAGTTTCGACGAGCAGTAGAGAGCTGATCCTTGAGATGCATAACTCTTGAGCGAGATTTATTTGCATATAAATTCATGAGTTTTGTCCAGGCAGCGTGTGACGAATTGCAGGAGGCAATGAGAGGAATCATGGCTTTGGATACGGATGCAAAAATTGTATGAAGCAAGAGCTGATTCTGGCGGATCTAGGTTATTGCGGCTGGATTTGGCACCGTTTGATTTTCAGCTGAAATGGCGAGAGGCGGACAGATGGAAGTCTCGTCAACGAATCCCATCAAATCATAACCAATGAGCAACGCCTGAAATTGAGCGCGCTAAGAGGGATAATTGGTAGCAGAGAGCTTGAATGGCAATTGGACGGCCGCCGAGATTGAAATCAGACCATTAAGTGCGGCTGTCCCAATGGAATTGGAACCAGAATTTGAGGTGGTGTGAGCTGATTTTGAGGTGACTTCCATGGCTGGAGGATGCAGAAGGTTGTTGAAAAAGAAATGCAGAATGGCCGCGGATCAAAAGGCTCTTAGGAGGAGAAAGCTCTGATACCATGGAAAGGCTCAACGTTTGTGAATGATTTTCATTACATTACATTTACAGATTATACATGTTTATAAAGAGAAGAAAAATACAATATTTGGTAGAACAAAAGTCAAGGAATGCCAACTCATCTATAGTTGGTAAGCTAATTTGAAATTCAAAAAGAATACAAAAAAGATTTCATGTCTTAACAGAGAGTACTGTGTTTTGATCTACCTGTGCATGAATTTAGCCTAGTAAAGATTGTATCTTTATGGCTTTTTTTCTTCGGTCGGAAAGTGTCTTTATGGCTTAAATTTGTCCCTTTTTGTATTAGATTGAAGAAAGTTTGCATATTTGTTGATTGGATGATCACTTTTGCAAGTTGGTATTGAACCATGCACTTGTTTCTCATGGCCGGTCCTTTGATGCTCTCGGCTGTGCCCCTCTCTTGGATAGTTCCCATGAGTATAAGGTTATCTCACATGTTCCCTTTGCATGTCACTCGTGGCCGACCTTAGGTGCTCTCGGTTACACGCCCCTCCTGTGTTAGATTGCATTGAATTTGGTGTTATCTTGCATATTATTATTATTTTTTGTGTTAAATGATCTCTTCGATTTCCATGCATCTAAATTAGGGGTTATCTTCTTTGGAAGTTTTGATCTTTTGTTTTGTAGAGAACAATGGAAAGTAGGCCAAAGATTTGACTTCTAATCGATATTTTCGCTCGGCTCGAAAAAATTGAATCTTTTAGAGAAAGATCGAACGTTTATCATTTTATTTATGCCTATAGCATACAATTTGCTAGGTCATGTAGATTAGTGAGAAAAACATAAACAATTGTATTTTTTATTGTTTTAATTAAGAATGTAGTATGGAGTACATGCTAGAAGCATGTTAGGTGATTTTGCATCTTGGAATAGGTAGTTAATCTATGTTTAACCATATTAATTTATTAACTTCGGCATGTAGGGAAGTCAAGGTATCGAAGTTTTTCTTTTTTGGATTTAATTCATTTTTTTAGAAAATAAATGAAAAGAAAAGACAAAAAAAAATTAGACTAGAATTACATAATTTAGTTGAGTGTTGCATCATACTGGCAAATAATTCATGATGTTTGATTCATGCATGTTCACTTAGGTGAGTTCGGCATTAATACTTGGCATCTTTCTTTTTTTTTTTAGCCTAGTGCACGTTTACTTTATTTTATTTATAGCTCATGGGTCCTATCCTATGGTTCAATAACGAGGCATTGTTTATTTTTTGCCCCCATACGGCTCGGGGTCTCTGTTTTCCTCGTATTATTTTCTTGTTCTTTACTATTGCTAGATTTAATTTCTATCGCTAGTACCCATGCATGATCACCTTTTTCGCATATTTTAAATGATATAGAAAAATAAAATTGATAAGATTGCATGCAAAGCGTTTCCATAAAAGAGAAAGGTATCAATAATAGGTGTTAAGTTTATCTAATGTAATCAAGTCTCCGAATTCATGAAATTCTAGTTTGCAAGAGTAAGGTGGGCTCCCATGTCTTACTTGGGCTCCTAACTGCCCTATAATGGGTAAGTGGCAATTCCAAAGCAAAAAAAATTAAATAATTGAATATGAAAATCCAATTGCGATTGGTAGAGCTTGGGAGGGCCCGTGTTAGCATATGTGCCACCTCGCGAGAGGAACCATTCATGCCCCTTTGGTAATCTGTTGGTTCGCTCGGGGATCTCACATTAGGAGGGTGGTTGACACCAGGTAATAACCTAAATAGAGAGTGATTACACATATTTAACTTCTCGCATTTTTCTTTTTAACAAAAAGAAACTGTTTTCTTTGTAATCTTTGTCAAGCAGAATGGAATTTTTCATAATCTTATTCACACAAAAATTCGAACAGTGTCACACAAAAATTTCAAGAAGTGTCCAAAAAAGAAAATATGGAGGGACATTGTTTTGCGACCCAAAGAGAGAGGGGACGTGCAAGGTGGTGATAACTGTTAGTGGATGGGGCAAGGGAGGGAGCGTGTTAGAGGGAGAGATTGGAGGAAGGTGGAAGAAAGGTGGGATCGGGAGGGTTGATAACTCATGTTTAACGTGTCACAATCGAATTTTATAATTTTATTGAAAAAAATCACATTTTTATTAATTATGCTATAAAACTAATGCATATTAAGTTCGTGTGAATTCATGTCACATTCATATATGCCATATAATCGTGTATAAAAGTGCTAATTTGTGTCAGAAATTGTCAGTTCTAGAGGAGGAGAGAGAGGAAAAGAAAAAGAAAAAGCTATACCAAAAATAACATCTAGATGACCAATGGCCATGCCAAAACAATGTAAAATACCTATTAAATTTTCTATAGCTAAAAGTGGACAAAATTATATAAAAAAAAAATCTATATAAGAGTCTAGTTGATGAGTTAATGGCAAAATATTTAAATCATGTATGAAAGGATACGATAGCTATGCTAGAATCTTCGAGTCCTTCATACTTATGTAAATTATTCAAGATATATTTTCTTAATCATGTTAAAGAAAAATACGTACAATGATTAGCATCAAGAAATCACTGATTTATCAAGTAATTCATTACAAGTAAAAGGAACAACTTACATGGATAGAATTTTACCAAAAAAGTTCACTTAAATAGAAGTGACAAGTTATTGGAAGGATCTAAAAATGTCTTACTAAAAATTGATTCCCTCCGATCATCTGAAATATAATAATTATGTAAAACTATATTCACGCTAATGGAAAATGAAAATTTATACATGATAATGCATTTTTCGGATTTTTTCAAGATAATGCATTTTCCGGATTTTTGCATGATTAGTTATACGTTACTTTCAAATATAAAACGTTGCTTATTTTGTTTAATTACTACAATGTTCAATTAAACAAACTATATAGTAAAGATTTGAAAGGAAGGGAGAGTGACAAAAATGAACCAGATAGGATATAATTGAATTTATGGAAATTATGTAATGTAATTTAAAATTTCCTCTTGAAGGTTTCAAAGTTGTAAATTATTTTAAGTAGAAACCCCGCTTTTTGAATTTCAAAGGGTTGCTTAAAACTTAAAAGTTAATTGGTAATTAATTCTGGATTTTACATATTTCTCCATAGAGTAAAGTCCTCCTTTTATCCCTGAACTTACGTATTTTTCCAATCACTAAGCTATCAATTTATACAATTAAGCCCTTTGACCTAAATAAAATTTTCAATCAAGGTGTTTTGGCACTAGCATTGATCAATTTGAGCTGGCGTGGTTGTCGATCTCTACGAAATATGTTGTGGATAAAATTTTTGTCTCGGTGTACACCCACAGAAATTTTTTGCCTCCGTGGACAATCCGCCGCGTAAAAAGCCTTTTTCCACTTCATACTTGGCATGGTCCGACAACCATGGGATTTGTTATTGGAGGGACTTGATGAGAAAATTTATCTAATTTCATGGACTCGATTATAATAAAAGAAAATTTTAAGGAGTTGATTGAAAATTGTACAACAGTTCAAGAAAGTTAGAATTTCACTCGATTCATAAAAGCGAATGTTGGGATCGTTTTGGAATTGTAACAAGAGAGAATAGTTCCTTCAAAGTGGGAAAATGTAAAGATAGCACTCTCTCAGGAGTCGAGATCAAACCTAAACACGAATTTTCTCTTTAAAGTTGGGTTTAGAAGATTACCTACATGTTTCAATGCAGCTAATCTACATGTCCAAATTTAAAATGCAAACACAGCACTCACTCAACACAGAATGAAAGACCTAAGTAACCTCAATATATACAGATGTGCCCAGATTCATGTCTTCCCAAAAAATAAAAAGCACAAAGCAATCTGCTAGAGAAAGTTCAGAAGTACGGCGAAAATTGCAGATGCATCAAACGCAAAGCGACCATTCTATCCGAGCAACTATTTCAAGAAGTGTGGCAAAGTACTTCACTTTCATATCTTCCGCATCCAGCATCCTTCGATAATTTCCTCCCACCCATCTTGATTTCCATAAGCCGGTGAAATATCGTGTGTGATCGGACTGTTCTGGACTTTGCCATGGTCTTGCAGACTCATGTTCTGAAATTGCTGTTGTACTTGTGACGATGAGGGGACCTAAATTACAACTGTTTGGTTATTGTGGTTGCCACCGCAACTCCCTGCTCTAGGAGGCGTCCTCCCAAGAGCTCTTGAGACAATAATTTCCTCCCACTCATCTTGATTTCCATAAGCCGGTGAAAGATTCAGCGTGGTCGGACTGCCCTGGATCTTATCGCGGTGTTGCAGACTCTTGTTCTGAAATTGCCGTTGTACTTGTGATGATGAAGGGATGTCAATTACGACTGGATGTATTTGTGATGATAAGGGGATGTCAGAAACGTCAATTACGACTGGATGTAGTTGTGATGATGAGGGAATGTCAAGGATGTCAATTACAATTGGATATACTTGTGATGAGGGGGGGATGTCAAGGATGTCTTCTTGTGATGATGAGGGGATGTCACGGACGTCACTTACAACTGGATGAACTTGTGATGATGAGGGGAGGTCAATTATAACCGGATGTACTTGTGATGCTGAGGGGATGTCAAGGATGTCAATTACAACTGGACAGTTCATACTACTGCGGTTGACACCGGAACTCCCTGTTCTAGAAGGGGTCGTCCCAAGAGCTTTCGAGACGCGCAGCCTGGCCAGCAGAGGAAGCAAAGAAGCCTCAGTTTCATAGGTTGATGAAACTCTTCGATATGCTGTCTCAAATGCTTCGGATATCTTCATCACAAGGCTTGCTTTAACAGTCCTTGCAGCGTTCTCCGGTCGCTCAAATGGATCCTCAATCTAACCTGAGGCATCCATCTCATATTGCTCCTCAGTGCTTCCCACTTTCCTGTGTAGGGGCAAATTCCTAGATGTCTAGCCTTCCAAATTATGCCTGAAAAGTTAAAACTGCCAAAATAATGCATAAGAGGAGGCATGATGCATACCAAATTTTCCATGGGATAGTCATATGATATCCTGAGAACTAACATCACATCAGCCATTGGGTCAAGAGCAAAAACATCAGAAATGCATGATTCTGAAGAATGAAGTAACAAGATAGGCAGAGCAACCTCAATTCCAGTTTATTTTTCTAATCTCCTGATCAGTATAGAGCTTCATGGGGAATAATTTTGTCAAATAATACCTTAGAAAAGAAGGAAACCAATAGCCCAGGCAAGGAACTTTGGTTAACTGTTCTGAAAACGTCAGATTTCCACTTGGCTATGTTAGCAGCGCATGTTTCTGTAATTTTCCGAACTTCATCAGCTCTTACACCTGCCACATCTTGCCGACCAAGTTAGCCACAGAATTGTCTCTTTGTTTGCTCGCATAAGTTCTCCAACTGCAGCAACAATGGTTTAAACAAGACCCAGGAACCACCAACATCCAAACAGCGACCCTCAAAATGGCTCTTTGCACATTACATCCTATCAATCTTAATGGACAAAGCAAACATTTTTATTATTCGAGGCTATAGGGGAGGCATATAATCAAGAGGAGGAGTGTCATGTTTTGAAAGAGGATGTTCGAGGTTATGGAAGTACTCATTACAAATTGCCTTCGGACAACGGAGGTAGTGGCGTTTTTGGATCCTAAAGCTTTAAAATGTGGTTTTTCACTGAATAATCTAATATATTTTTCACTGAAGTATCTTGTCCGCATCTTTTGTTAAATTTTAAATCATTTAGGGCTAAGATGGGACAAATGAAGAGTGAAAAAATTAGACATGTTAGGATAATAAGAACCATAATGAAACAACAGCACTCCGCTAGGATATGTTGTCTTGTATAGGGAAACCTAGACATGCTTTTGATGATAGAAATTACCTTTAAGATCGCTTAGGCTGCATATGACAACATTTCTGTTTCACAATTTCTATTCTAGATATCATTCTGAAACAGAAATCCATTTGATAACGCAATTTCATTTTTCAATTTCTGAAATAAATTTTTGTTTTAGAAATTATTTTAAAACAGAAATCATAAGTTTAAATTTTGAACTTTTTGATTTATGGAATAGAAATCAAAATTTTTTTCTCTCATCTCTTTCTTCATGACTTGCTCTCCTCTCTCTCCCAACTCTCCACCGTCGCCACCCATCGATTGCCAACACCTTTCGCCGCCGCCAACATTGCCGGTCGCCATTTGCCACCGCCGCAAATCGCCACTGCCTGCCCACTTGCCCCCACTCGCTCACTGCCACTGCCCGCCGATCGCCATCGCCTACTGTCGCCACCCACCACTTGCCACCAGCTGCCAATTGTCATCGACTGTTGCGTGCCGGTTGTCGCCAACCACCGACCACCACCAGTCACCCTCACTACCCACCACCCGCCTTCTGTCGTCGGTCGCCGCCATCGACCACGGCCGGTCGGCCGCCACCAGTTGTCGCCGGCCAACAATTGTCGCCGCTGGCCAACAATTGCCACCGCCAACTGACAATTGCCGCCTCACCGGTCGCTGCTGCCCGCCTTGCGTTGCCACCGTCGCCATCCGTCGCCTATCGCTCGTCGATCACCGCCGTCCGCTGCTGTCAGGGAAATAGAAATTTTATGATGTTATCAAATGAATTTTTGTTTCGAGAGTAGAAATTTTGTATTGTTATCAAACGAATTTCTTTACTTAGAAATTGATTTCTGCTAAAAATTGTTTTTTGGAACCAAAATTTTGTCATTTGCGCTATATCTCCTGGATATATATCTTTTAGAGGAGGTAAAATTGCAGGCACACAAGTCTGCAAGAAACCATCGATTCAAGTTATCAAAACAAATTTGAACAAGCCAGTAGTCATAAGTCCATGCATATGGAAGATCAGAGTATCCTGATAAATCAAAATAACTAAACTAAAGAGATTTGTCCTGCTTTCTCTAGGAAAATATATACATGAATAATCTTCATTAATCAACAACAAAAAAACAAATAACAAGATCCCTCTAATCTAGTCTTCTTTTCGATGTGAAGTTTCTAAATAAGAGCAAAGACTCGAGCCAGTTCTGCAGACTCGTAGACAACGATGTCCATGCCTTATTTAGTGCATTCACAAGAGCTACTAGGAACTAGAAAGTTCTCCATTAAATTACTTATTTTGTTAAGTAATCAACTAAATACAAGATAACAAGCTTGCCTGAAGATGAGAAATGACCAGTAAGGTGAGATTATATGAGTTAAAGCTCCGGGGCTTTTGGATTGTTGATTTCCCGAGCCTTAGCCCATTCTTCAGCCTACAGAAATAATGGAGTTATGTGATGAGGTAGGTGCTAGCCCTGATTCAGGTAAGCAATGTAGACCCAGTATTATTTAGAACAGACCAATAAGACCATATCACCAAAGCGTTTGTCTATGCCTTTGATCCATAACAAGAGCTTGGACTTCATCTGGCCGGACAGATTGTCAATTGAAACATCACAGAGAATGCTTCTGCTCTGAAACTTTAGTATTGGAACTCTAGCATTGGAGATGAATTGGAGCCTGTCAAATAGACCTGCCAAACATTCTTATGATGTTTAATGAATACTGAAATTTCTGTTACTCACAACATCTCAAACCGATTGAAGATGCGAAACTCACAATGCCCTTTGTTTCTGGAAACAAACTGCATCACAAAATGCTATCTAAAAGTTGCAAATGTATATCCAACATCTCTCTCAGTCGGAAAGAAGACTGGCTTGAAGTCAAGAAGCGTACTAGCCATGGGAATGAAGTGTAAACTGGGATGCTAGATATTTGACCACCGGAGACGTTCAATCTTGTTGAAATGTCTCCTAGCAGATGAAGGTATTGGATTCTTGTATGAAGATGATACGAATAGGTGGTAAATGAATCTCAAGTATCACGTTTACGTGTATGGCCAGGCAAGGTTGCAAACAGTGAGATGCATTAGAGAGAGGTGCAAGAAGCACAAGAGGGAGCACAGAGTAAACGCACAGAAGTGACACAGAGAAACTAGTACAAAGCCAAAAGACTTGGTGTAAGAGAGACTCAAAAAGGTGCAAAAGCATATTTGTAGGTGATTAATGGCAATGCCCCTAAAAATTATTGTTCAAACTACTAGAATCTTATCGATATTGGTGCATTGTAAGATCTCGTTCACCATAATAGCAATTTTAATCTTTCCTTGGCAACTTTTACTCTTCACCATAATGTACAAAGAAGAAAATGCAGGCGTTCTGAAGTGCCATTGTTGATTGTCAGCGCTGAGACTCTCTATATACAAAGGCCAATCACAAATTCATTGCTTGAGATGTTTTTTCATATCACATATCACAGTTGAACATTTGCATTAATAAGTCTAATTTTACTGGTAAATATTCTCCTGTAAAATTGAAGTCTTTGTTTTATATCAAAACCAAGCTAAAGGGAATGCGAAGAGAGAGAGAGAGAGAGAGATTGATGCACTTAGGGTCACTGAATTCAGGTTGGCGAACTCGGAATAGGCTGAAATTTGGAATGCCGCATGGAAACGGGCTGCTGGTCAAAATTCACCGCTATGCCATGACGGATGTCATTTTTTTTCACATTCAAAGTCGTTTTAATAGGTTTTTAGGCGTTTTTTGTAATTTTAGGGGTGTTTTAGTATGTTTGCGTTTCCTACGTTAATTAGGTTTAGGTTTAGCATCGTATAAAAGGGTATTACGATTTTAGTGGAGGTAGACTTTTTTTGTATTTTGATATTGATTTTGATAATTGAGTTCGAAAGAACAAATTGCTTCTCTTTTCTATTTCGATTCTTTTGTTTAGTCAATCTCTATTGCATTTCGACATTATTTGGTATCAAAGCACATGTTGCTTTGAATCAATGGCTGAACAGAATTGGGGTGGTCGTGGACGGCGGGGTTGTGGTGGCCAGGAACGTGGAGTTGTTCCTAAAGCAGACAAACAGCTACGTCTAAGAAACCTGCGAGACATAGAAATTGAAGAGCAGAGAAGGCGAACCCAGGATTTGGAATGACAACTTGCACAAGCGGGGTTGGGCATTCAATCCAATGAGGGAGTGGAATCTGAGGACTCATCCGCTAATGAAGTGGAGGACATCAACCCTTTCAGGGTTCTGAACCAGGGACGGAATCGAGGATTTCGAACTAGAAATCAGCCATCTTTTCCTAATATTGGAGTGAAGATCGAGATTTCTGAGTTTGAAGGTAAGGCTCATCCTGATGAGTTTATTGACTAGTTGCATATAGTCAAGAGGATCTTTGATATTAAGGATCTGATTAAAGTGCAAAAGGTTAAATTAGTTGCTATAAGGCTACGGAAACATGCTTCAATATGGTGGGAGCATGTGAAGAAGCAGCGTGCTAGAGAAGGGAAATCGAAAGTGGATCGCTGGGATAAGATGAAGAAATTGTTGCAAAAAAAATTTCTACTTACTCATTATAGGCAAGAGGCGTTTATCGAATATCATAGTGCTAAGCAACGAGATTTAACAGTAGAGCAATATACCGATGAGTTTGATCGCTTGCGGATGCATTGTGATGTGGCTAGGAAGACGAGCAAACAATTGCTCGATATTTGGCAGGGTTGTGAATTGAAATTTCTGATATTGTCCAATTATAGCAATATTGGACTTATGAGGATGTGTGCAGATTGGACTTGAAGGTGGAAGCACAGTGTAAAAGGAAGGGTAGCAATTCCAGATTTCAAAGCCGGTGGTCAGGCAAAGAATTTTGAGGAAAAGCAGGGAGTTCTTTATCCAATTCGCGGGGAGTTCTTCATCCAATTCGACACCAGCAGTAGTTAAGGATGTGAGTTTTAAACTTGCATCCAAAGAGGGACAGAGTAGTGTTGGAATTAGCAAGGGAGGAGCTGTAGCCAAACACTATTTCAAGTGTCAAGGACTCAGGCATTTTGCTGCTGGTTGTTTGAACCAACAGATTATGACGCTTGTTAATAATCCAGTCTTTGATGAAGGTCTAGTTTATGATGAATCAGATGGAGAACAAGAGGATGCAGATGCAGATTAGGAAGAAATTATCTATGCTGATTTTGGTGAGTCCCTAATCATTAGAAGAATTTTAAATGTTGCTGATGCGGAAGATGAATCGTGGCTTAGGCATTATATTTTTTATACTAAGTGCACTAGTGGAGGAAAAATATGCAGCATGATAATAGATGAGGGAAGCTGCGAGAATGTAGTGTCCACTACCATGGTAGAGAAGTTGGGGCTGAAAACAGAAGATTATCCTTAACCATACAAGTTATCGTGGCTTAGGAAAAGGAATGAGGTAAAGGTGAGCAAGATGTGTCTTGTGTAGTTTTCGATTGTGAAAAGGTATGCTGATGAGGTGTGGTGCGATCTGGTCCTAATGGATGCTTGTCATATTTTGTTGGGGAAGCCGTGGCAGTTCGATAGAAAAGCACATCATGATGGCTTCAAAAATACTCACACCTTCAAAAAAGATGGCCAGACCATTACCCTAAGTCTTACAGATTTGAGAAAGGAGGTGAAGAATAATATGCTGTCTCGGTTAGAGTTCCAGAAAGAGGTAGTGAATGCACCTGAGCTTTTTACCGTTGTGATGATGGAGCAGAGTCCTGACAATTCTGAAATTCCTACACCAATTCTGCCATTACTTGAGGAGTTTGCTGATGTCGTATCGAAAGAGACGCCACCTAGGTTGCCGCCCATGAGGGACATTTAGCATTGTATGGATCTCATTCCAAGAGCTGTTATCCCAAATAAGGTAGCTTATAGAATGAGCCCTAAAAAACATGATGAGCTACAGAGACAAGTGCGAGAACTGCTAGAGAAAGGCGCGGTCCGAGAGAGCATGAGCCCTTGTGCAGTGCCGGCCTTATTAGTTCCTAAGAAGGATGGGTCATGGAGAATGTGCATAGATAGCAGAGCTGTCAACAAAATCACAGTTAAGTATCGATTCCCTATCCCACGATTTGATGATTTGATTGATCAATTACATGGGGCGACTATCTTTTTGAAGATAGACTTGAGGAGTGGTTACTATCAAATTAGGGTGTGACCTGGAGATGAGTGGAAAATGGCGTTTAAGACTAGAGATTGTCTATATGAGTGGATGGTGATGCCCTTCAGGTTATCTAACACGCTGAGCACTTTTATAAGGCTAATAAATCAGGTTTTTCGTCTTTTTATTGGTCAGTTTGTTGTCATTTATTTCGACGATATTTCGGTTTATAGTGCCTTGATTGAGCAACACTTGCAGCACTTGAGAAGAGTATTGGAGGCCTTGAGAGAGCAGAAATTGTATGCCAACATGAAGAAATGTCACTTTTTAACTGATAATGTGACATTTTTGGGTTATATTGTGCCAAAAGAGGGCATTCAAATGGATCTAATTAAAATTGAGGCCATTACAAATTGGGACTCCAAGGAATATTCATGAGGTAAGCAGTTTTCATGGGCTAGCATCTTTTTATTGAAGGTTTGTTTGGGATTTCAGCACCATTATTGCGCCTCTAACGGATTGTCTAAAAGGAGGCAGATTTGTGTGGACCAAAGAGGCAAATGTTGCGTTTCAGTTGTTGAAGAAGAAGGTGACTGAAGCCCCAATTTTAGTGCTTCTAGATTTTAGTGAGGTTTTTGAGGTGCATTGTGATGCCTCAGGCATTGGTATTGGGGCGTTTTGAGCCAAAAAAATAAACATGCCGCGTTCTTTAGTGAGAAGCTTGGAGCATTGGAGGCACTACCTTATTTTGAAGGAATTTGTTACGTATTTTGATCATGAGGCGTTGAAATACATTAATGGTCAACATAAATTGAATGCTAGGCATGCAAAGTGGGTGGAGTTTCTTTAGGCTTTCAGCTTTGCCATTAAACATAAGGTAGGAGTGCTGAATAAGGTAGCAGATGCATTGAGCAGAAGACATTCTTTGTTGTCTACGATGTAGGTAAGAGTTTTGAGCTTTGATTCTTTTAAGGATTTGTATGAAGATGATCCTTATTTTGGAGATATTTGGAGGAAGTGCAAAACAGAGCCCTTTCAGCAGTTTCTGATTGTAGAGGGTTTTCTTTTCAAAGGTAACAGACTGTGTATTTCTCAGTGTTCATTGAGGGAATCCATTATCACTAAAAGTCATGTAGGAGGTCTAGCTGGACACTTTAGGATGGATAAGACGATGGCATTACTCTATGAGAATTTTTATTGGCCTCGCATGGAGCGTGATGTGGCTCGGTTTGTAGAGAGATGTAGGGTATGTCAAGTGGCAAAAACCAGAGGTATCAACGTTGGTTTATATATGCCTTTACCTGTCCCAGTTGCGCCATGGGAGGATGTCAGCTTTGATTTTGTCTTGGGATTGTCAAGAACACAGCGAAATAAAGATTCTATAATGCTGGTTGTCGATAGATTTTCGAAAATAGCGTACTTTATTCCCCGTAACAAGACCTTTGATGCTTCACAGGTTGCTCGCTTGTTCTTGCAGGAGATTGTTAAGTTGCATGGGGTTCCCAAATCTATAATCTCATATTGTGATATAATGTTTGTGAGTCACTTTTGGCGCACTCTTTGGAGGCACATGGGCACCAAATTGCAATTTAGTTCTTCTCACCATCGCCAGACTGATGGTTAGACTAAAGTTGTCAACTGAAGTTTGGGGAACTTACTGCGAAGCTTGATTGGAGATAGCCCACGGCAATGAGACTTGGTGTTATCTCAAGCAGAATTTGCCTACAACAGGTCCCAGAATCGAACTACAGGCAAGAGCTCTTTTGAGATAGTTTATAGGCGTTATCCAATTACTCCTCTGGATCTCACGCCATTACTAGTTCACAAGCAGTTCAGTTCGAATGTAGATGAGCATGCCAAGCAGATCAAAGAGTTGTATTCACAGGTTCATGACCGGATCAACAAACAGAACATGACGTATAAGCAACGGGTAGATAGGCACAGAAAAAGAGTTGTCTTCAAAGAGAGTGATCTAGTGTGAATTCATCTTAGGAAGGAGCGTTTTCCAACTGACAGGTTTGACAAGTTACAACCTAGAGCTAATGGACCGTTCAGGGTTCTTAAACGAATTAATGATAATGCTTATAAGATTGAGCTACCGAGTGAGTATAATGTATCGGGGACTTTTAACTTAGCAGATTTATCACCTTATCATGCAGATGAAGAAGAGCTTGAAGAGATTGTTGTTAATGAAGATGAAGCAGATTCGAGGGCGAATCTTTTTCTTAGCAGGGGAGAATGATGCACTTAGAGTTAGCGAATTCGGGTCGGCGAACTTGGAATGGGTTGAAATTTGGTATGCTGCATGGAAATGGGCCGCTAGTCAAAACTCACCGCTATGCCATGGTGGATGTCCTTTTTTTCGCATTCGAAGTCGTTTTAATGGGTTTTTAGGCGTTTTTTTTTTTGTAATTTCAGGGGTGTTTTACTACTTTTGCATTTCCTACGTTAATTAGGTTTAGGTTTAGCACCGTATAAAAGGTTATCGATTTTAGTGGAGGCAGACTTTTTTGATATTTTGATATTGATTTTGATAATCGAGTTCGAGAGAACAAAATGTTTCTCTTTTCTATTTTGATTATTCTGTTTAGCCAATTTCTATTGCGTTTCGGCATTAGATTTCACAATGTCATTAACCTTCAATGCCACAACATTCTGTATATGTAACACACAAATTCTGGTCAGTGCTCATTGCACCATCAATTAAGAGATTTTTTTTCACTGCACAATTACAATGTTATATCAAAGCCAAGCTAAAGGGATTGTGAAGACATCCTAGATACATAACTATAGTACAGTTTCAGAGAAGTGCAAGCCTCCAAGAGATGGGTCATACTTACAATTACAAAGATTTCGATAACGTCAACTAGAAGTGGAAAACCGAGGGAAAACGTAAGCTTTGAGATATATCTGAATGGCATATCCGCAGAACTAGAATGCACATACTGCACAATAGTTTGCAGCTCGTCAATAATTTGGTTTCGAGCTATCCGGTCCTCCCGTGAGGGTTTAATTGCAGAAAGGATATCGGCTAGTGTTTGCTCCAATACTCTGCTAGCACTCATCTCTTAGCACTGCGGATCAGTAGCGAAGTAGTTTAAACATGTGGAAGGAGTTGTAGAATAGCATGAGAACTACTCAAAGAAATGAAATAACATATATACCCTGTGCCTTGCACAGAAATGTTGATAGCTTCTAATTCAATGCAAGTAAAACGAACAAAATGGCACCAATTTTTTGGATCATTCAGTCTAAGAGAACCTCAAAACTTCTGGATTCACGGCCATCGAAATTAGTCCATAACAAAGAGCGGCAAATCAATAATAGCAATAGGCACTCATCCTAGCAGTAGAGCGAATTCCATTCTTTCCAAGGAAAATTCTGGGGCAGCCATTGACCACATGACAGAGAAAATTTGCTTGGAATTAATTACTGTCCAACGTATATGTATTAAATTCTTCCACTGCAGTCCCTTTTGCTTTTATAAAAGCAACCATTGACTACATGAAAAGGAAAAGTTCCTTGAAATTAATTAGGTTGCGCATGACAATACTTCTGTTTCACAATTTTTGTTCCAGAAATCATTCTGGAACAGGTTTGGTACAGAAATCCGTTTGGTAACGCAACTTCATTTTTCTATTTATGGAACAGATTTTTGTTCTAGAAATCATTCTGAAACAGAAATTAGAAATTTTCTCTCCTTTTTCTCTTTACAACTTGCTCTCCTCTCTCTCTTTTCTCCTCGTCATTGCCGCCCACCACTTGCCCGCTAGCCCCCTCGCCGCCAGCCATCCGCTACCCGCCCGCCCGCCAATTGCCGTCACCCGTTGCCGCCCTCACCACCCACCGCCACCCGCCCGCCCGTCGTTTCTCATCTCTCTCTTCATGACTCACTCTCTCGGCTCCCCATCATTGCCGCTCGTCCACCGCTCGCGCTGCCCACGCCTACCGTCAACCGCTCGCCATCGATCGCCGCCGACAGTTGATCGTCGCTGACTATTACCCGCCGGTGGCTGCCAGCCGCCACTAGTCGCCCCCACTGCCTGCCGGTCGCCACCGACCGCCACCGGTCACCCCAACTGTCGCCGATCATCGCCATTGCCCGCTGATCGCCGCTGCCACCCGTTGGTTGCCCCCACCGCCTTCGATCATCACCACCGCCTGTCGGTCGCCGCCAACCACCACCAATCACCCCCACCGCCTTCCACCGCCTGCCGATCGCCGCCGTCCATCGACGTTTGGTGCCGTCAGGGAAATAAAAATTTTATGTTGTTATCAAATGAATTTCTATTCCGTAAATAGAAATTTTGTGTCGTTATCAAACGCGTTTCTTTGCTCAGAAATTGATTTTTGAAACAGAAATAGAAAAATCAATTTCTTTCCAGAAATTTTGTCATGCGCATATTGTCCAACATAAATGTACAAAATCCTTCAACTGCAGTTCCTCTTGCTTTCATAACTGTAACTTCTAGCATGATGAGCACAAATCGCTCCTGTGCATAATGGATGTGAGAGACTGGGAGAGCAGTTCTTGAAAGAGAGGATGGGGGAGAAAGGGGGGATGATGGAGAAAATGGTATGATAAAGATAATTAGCCCCGTATAAAAAGGGGATACCCCAAGTATGTTCTTCAATGAAAAAATTGACAATGATCAAAGAAATTACTCGTGGTATGGTGAAAAAGAAGCTCGAGAATCAAATCAATGTCAGACCGACCTCTTTTTTCTGCTGGGTAGACTCGAACCGCATTGAGAACAAACGAGTCATCCGCCAAAGGCAGTGTTAGTGCTGATACAAACACAATCATCCGGTCATTAAAAGGACTGAGCATCAGTCCAAGTACTCGCCACGGACAAAAGAAAAAACAGAGGAAAGAGAACAATGACAGTCAACAGTTGGATTGGCCCAAACCAATCGTTACTGTTTTGTTAAGAGTTAATACTATGAAAAACCCTAAACTGGTACGCTTATAACAAATTTATCTCAAATTATTTTTTTGACCACGGAAAATCCCAAACTGATACTCATGTGACAAATTTACTCTAAACTAATTTTTTGACCACGAAAAACTTCAAACTTGTATATTTGTGATAAATTTACTCCAAACTGGTACACTTGTGACAAATTTATCATCCATTAGTTTCCTTTAATTGTATTAATATCATGAAAAATCTCAAACTGGCAAACCTGAGACAAACGGAAGATAAAACCAAAAACCAATACATCCTATCAACTATTACGTGTCATCAAATTCAGCAATTTGATAGAAGCTGATGGAGGGTAAATTTGTCATAGGTGTACCAGTTTGAGGTAAATTTGTCAAAAATATATAAGTTTAGGATTTTTCGTGGTAAAAAAAAATAATTTGGGATAAATTTGTCACAAGCGTACCAATTTGGGGTATTTCGTGATATTAACCCGTTTTGTTAATCACTTGGTATGTCATAAGTGCCATAACTTTTGTGAGTGTCATTTGTCGATCATTTGAGTATGTGCATCCTTGAGTGCCACAACTTTTCTTTTGATCACTTAAGTGCCATATAACTTTTTAATTGATCACTTAAGTATCGTGACTTCTTAAAAATTTTCATCACAAGTGTTATGCCCATCAAATTTCTAGTAGTTTTTTTATAAAAAATTTGGCATTTAAGTGATCGATTGAAAATTATGGAACTTAAGCAAACGATTTTAGAAGTGATGACATTTAAGTGGTTGAAAAAAAAATTTATAGTACTCAGTGAGCGCTGTATGAAAATTATGGCACTTGTAGGCTTCGTTTGTTTCGTTGAAAACATTTTTCGGGAAAACATTTTCCTTATTTTGTTGCGTTTGGATCACTAGGAAAATGAGTCAACGGAAAATGCTTTCCTACCAAGGCCTCAGGAAAATGATTTCCTCTTTCAAAGATTGGAAATCAGTTTACAGAATATGATTATGTATCGGGTTTAGGTCCTTAATTAATCAAATTTTTGTTCTTATAAAAATATTAAAATAAAATGGAATTTTTAATTAATTTTCTTTTTTATAAAATCAAAATTTTAATTATTTTTTTAAATCTACTTATATTTTCTTTTTCTTTTTCTTTTTCTTTTTCCTCGATTGGCAACCAGTGAGGGACGAGCTCGCCCAACATCAGCAAGGCTTGAGCTTGCCAGATTATGGCGAGCCGAGCCTAGCTAGTCGCGGCGGCATCGAGGCCTCGTGAGTTAGCGGCGAGCTCGAACTAGCCCGCCTCACGAGTTGAGCTCAAGCTCGGCAGTGAGGGAGCTTGAGACCTCGTGAGTTGCGGCCTCGCGCGGCAAGCTCGAACTCGCCAACCTTAGAGCTCATCGGCCTCACGAGTCAAGCTTGAGCTCGGCGATGGTGAGGCGATCTGCCGCCAAGCTCAAGCTCGAGCTTGCCAAATCCGGCAAGGTCAACCTCGTTGGTCCTTCCTATGGCCTGGAAACCGGCGGAGGAAAAAGAAAAGAAGAAAAAATATTTTAAAATCGAAATAAAAAATAAAAAAATCGAAATTTTTTCCTTACCAAATCATGGAAAATATTTTCCGGTTTATTTTCAAGACTTAGCCAAACACCCGAAAATGTACTCATTTTCCTAGAAAATGACTTTTCGAAAATCATTTTTCGCGAAATAAACGGAGCCGTAGTTTCTTTATCCCCTACTCTATCATTAAAACCTTAAGGTGTAACTCGGTGAACAAGTTTCTCCTACCACACCCCTAATTTCTCAGTGTTGTCGCAATCTGCCCTCAATTTCCGCCAATTTTTGGATTTTAGTTACAATGTCCTCACGTTCACTCCACCGAACTCTCTTTAGAACTTTAGTCAGATACTATAACTTGACTGGATTTTGCTTACTTAAATGGTAAATCAGTTTGGTCAATTTGAGAGAAACAACCATGTACAATATTCTCTTACACGGCACTTTGCTCCTATTTTTCCAAGAACATTTTGCACCTTGAGAGAACCTAGACTTTAAAAAACTAATTTCTTGGAACTATCAAAGAGAGGGGGTGCAAAGTACAAGTGTTTTTTCGAACCTAATCCACAAAGCGTATGATTTTAAAAGTACAAGTTCTAAATGGAGAAGATTAAAATGTAATTGAAAGAAAAGTTGAAGAGGACAATTAACTTTTCTATTTGCTTGTTATAATTTAGGCTCAAGATGGTCACTATCATCATGGCTTTATTTCAAAGTTGCACTAGTCTTCTCTTTCAAATGCATCAATTTAGACATGAGTTACTAGACATTAGGGATACATCCAATGGTCACGACACTATATAATTCTCAAACTCTGATTTATCAAACAATTTACCCAATGCCATATCGGTACATATTTCTACAAATGTTCCCGAGTGATATGATTCAATATGTGAAAGCTCGACCACAACACACAAATAGATAGGACGAGTTTATGGTCCTTCTTTGGCACTGTGCCTCTGTGGATTCTTAACATTGTCGAGGTTCAGATCTGTTGAACGGTTGTGATCTGTTATACTTCAATCTGATGAAGATTGTAAGGGCACCGTGCCCGTGAGAGCTACGGCTAGACGCCAGATGCAGGGACAGGAGGGGCAGAACAAGCTGGGAATGTGCATTCATTCTCTTCTGGAAGGTGTGGGAACAGAGGAAAAGAGGCATATCATATGACCATGTGCAACTTAAAAACCTGTGTCAGACAGACCAGACTGCAGAGCACCTTTAGCAGACCTCGCTGGCTCGTGTGCTGCTCCAAACAAGAGACAAAATCCAACCAATCCTCCATAACTTCCTCTTACACAAACCGGGTTCTTCGTAGAAACCCCCTATTTCTTTGCCTCAGTTTCCATCTTTATTCACCTGTTACATCTCTCCTCTCTCTCTCTCTTTCTATCTCTCTGTGGATACAGATTTATTGCACAGTTGACATTGGAGTTGTTCATATTCTGAGTCTAAAGCTAGACTTTAGACTTTACATTGTCCTGAAACACAATTTTTTACCCATGATGGACAAGACAAAAACTCCTGTGGTCATAAACAAGAACTTAGTTGTCTATGTTATGTACCCTCAAATCTATTTGCACCTTTTGCTTTTTAATTAGTTTATGTATGCGAAATACAGTGGACTGGAAATTCGCATAACGCTTAGTCACTTTGCTGTACTAAGGCACGTCTTCACATGCTGTGTAAATGAAATTCACGAGCGTCTATAAGCCTGCGCAGAAGAACTTAAATGAAATTCAAGTTGGCTCTCTGTCTCTCTCAGAACCCACACGTAGGAAACTAAGTCCCCATACCTCAAGAACCACGTCAAGAGCATCAAAAGCAATCTGAGCAAGCTTCCCATCCACGAATGGATAGAGGTTTTTCTGGGGTAGCATAAATTCCTTCTCATGCACAGCAATGTCTCGCTTTCGTTCCCTGCAATGCGAGCGTGACAGAGACACCCCGTAAGTCAAGACTTGGGTCGGTCGATGGTTTCCTCCTATTTTCCTAATCAAGAAAAACACGTCGAAAATCCAAACAGACCCACTTTGAGATCGCCGTGAATTCTGGAGGAACCGTCGGTATCACGAGGTCCTCCCTACAGAGACTCTCTCTCTCTCTCTCTCTCTCTCTCTCTCTCCACACTGTGTGTACGTAATACCATTACTATAATTACAAGGCAAGCTCTAGGGTTTCGAAATTGATTTATTTGATTTCAAGTAGGGTTGTAGGTTGGTCGTCGAGAGTGTGTAATAGCAGCTACAAGGCAAAAGTAATTGCCAAAAAGAACAAAAAGAAGAAGAACAAACATGGGACGCGTAAATAGTGGCAGCGATGTGTAGTAATTAACGTCGTTATCTTTGGCTGTCTAAATGAATGCGCATATTAATTCATATTTATATAATAATATTTGTGCGTCTTGTCTTGAATACTTAGTCAATTGAGTTTGATTCTCTGGAGTTGGTGGCTTGCTTGGAGTCGAGAGAGAAGAGGCCATACATGTTTCTTGAAACTATTTGGGAGTTGGAACTTGATGTTGTCCGTATTTTGTGGACGGAGAGGGACAATAATTAACGAATGTAAAAAGGGTGTTCACGTTTTGGTGTATTTATGTTCTAGCTATTAGTCTTGTGTGGGGCATCAGTATATCTTTATTCCATTCAAGTTCCAAAGGTCAAGTCCTTCTTTATGATCAGAAGATGACAAAATGTAACTCACTGTGTAGACATGCTGATCATCTCCATCTGTCTCATATTTTCCAAAGTAGTACCCGTGAAGAGCAATGCTCAATAGTTGCGTCAAGTTGGGTTTTGTGGAGACATGTTATAGGATTGATAATGACTAGATAAGAGGGGTGTGATTGGCCTTTTTCATTTATCATTGTAAGATCTGCAGTTAGATTTAGTGCCCTCGATCTCACGATGAAACTTGATGTCCCAAATACAATATAAGGCAAAAGTGCGTGCTGATATGCACGTTATAAGAGGACTAAACTCGACAGCGTAATGAGCACAAATTTACTTCTTGAGTAATTATAGATCTTTCTTGGAATAATTAAATTGAGAAATCAATCAATATTCCAAAAGAAAGGAGGCCTTTGCCCAACAACTATTAGTCTGACCACTTCAAAAAAAAAAAACAGAAAAAAAAGAAGAACAAGAAAATCAAAGCAATCAGTGAGAGAATGTTTCCTTCTTCCAGCTTTTCTTAAGCTGTACCAGTCTATTTCACCTTTGGAGGATCACCAAGTCTGAGCTCAAGGTCCAAGTCCTCCACGGAGCTAATCTTAAGTCCAATTTGAACATCTGATTTCAGAGGACAGCCACCAGTGGATGAACATGGATTAAGAACAGTCAGCCAAGATGACTCCGATGTTTTCGGCCTTTTGAGATTAATCACTTCGTCACCGCAAGAACCGGTCGCTGGTGGACGGCGGTCAAAGTTAGAACTCAACCCCACGGATAAATCGGTTATGCTGGACAAACCATCGAAATGCTCGGATTCGTCCTCCCTTAAAAATTTGTGCACCTTGAGCAAATTTTTGTTGGACGAGCAGTGGACCTTCATTGTCGTGGGATCGAAGAAAGAACTGTTCCCAAAAACCTTTTGCCCTTCCTTGACAAGGACAGGATAATAAGGAGAATAGGCCGACTCTTCAGTACGAGCTAACTTTTTATCCGATGATGATAAACCTAAAACCCTAGATGAAAGGGACGGTGTAAAATATTTGCTAGGGTTTGAATTGAGGTCATTTTTGTGATCCAAACATGAATCAGCTTCGGATTGGAGGTGATAGGGAAGAAGGGTACTAGAAAGACCCGGGTTCCGATTCTGGCTTGGGATTTCGTCGCTTTGATTGCTGACAGCGGACTGTTTGAGCCTCGCCCTATCTCTCCGGTGCACATTCATGTGGCCTCCTAAAGCTTGAGCAGACCTGAACTCCCTATTGCAGAAGCTACACGAGTAAGACCTCGGAGGCCACACGCACCCGAAATCCTCGGCAAAAGCCTTCTCCTCCCACGAGTCGCCGCCAATCGGCGTCATTGCCTGCCCATAGTGTGACTTCAGAAGGCGGTGAATCCCCGTGGTCGACATCGAATACTGTGCTTGCTTCATCACTTGGTGGGTCACAAAGAGAAGGAGAGAAAAGACTATCAAAGAGAGCTGTGTACTTTTGGTGCAAGAGTTTAGAGAAGAGCGAGTTAAATATAGAGATGATACAATGAAGGAGAGGGAGTTTATTGTTTGTCTGTGATCATATTGAATGCCATGAAAGCTACCATCTCTCTCTCTCTCTCTCTCTCTCTCTCTCTCTCTGGGGAGAGAATCTGTTAAGAGAAAAGGCTCAGATGCAAAAGTCTTCTTACTAGCTTTGCGGTGTGAAATTGCTAGTTTGGCTTTTGCAGTGAAGCTATGTCTGTTGGATTCTTTTGGACATTTTTGCTATAGAGTCATTGTTATATGCATGAGTTAGGCAATTTGCTTGAAAAGGAGGGGTCCCATTCGGAGCAACTGTCATGCATTTGATCCACATGCTCGAGGAACGAACCACCCAATCATCTGTGCCCAAAGTATGTAATCGTGGGTTAACTGTCATTCTTGGACTTAATTTAGTTTGATTAAGTTTCCGTGGGTGATTAGTAGATGGGGTTACTTAGAAGAATCAACCAACTGCTTTGAACTTGGGGGGATTGCTAAATTATTATTTTAGGTGGGGGAAGTAGACCCTTTAGTCAAGATCTTGCACGGGACAATTGAGAACTTGAGTGTTAGATTGGATTCAACTCTAAAATCTTGACATAGAATATGAAAGATAAACAGGGTTTTCAATCCCCCAGCCAAAAAAAACAAAAAACAAAAAACAAAAAACAAAAAAATAAAGCACTTTAAATTTAGGGTTTTGCTCTGGGAAAAAAATATTATTAGGGTATTGTTCAGATTATGAAGCATGGTCAATGCAGTAAATAAGGTTGTTAACCATTATATACTGTTTAAATTATGGATATACATACACAATAGTACAATAGTGGCACAGGCTGTACCACAATAGTACTAAAGTTCTAGCATAAAAATAAAAAATATAATGTACTTAGTAGTGTTTGTGTGTGCACAACTTAAGGCCTAATTTTGAAAACCTATTGATTGGGAGGCGATATCAAAGCACAAGTGCTATATCTGATCGCTCCTAAAAGTAGCATAATTTGTTTGAGGCTTGTACCCGTATGCTCCCAAGAGCTACCCTTTTAACCGAACAAAATATAAGGACCAAAATTGAAATCACTTAGGCTTACAGTTTTATAACCGGTTAGTTTGGATTTATGAACATATATAGTTTTTTCGATCGAGGCATTTGATCGATGTCCACCCATTTTGGAGTGAATTCAAGTGAGTGCATTGCTAACTAATGAATTGTCCCCGAAAAGATCCATTACCATCTTCATCAATTAGAAGGGAGACTGAAAATGAATTTACCTCCTCTGAATGGATGTCACATTAGTCTCTCTATAAATTCAATTTGTTATCACTAGCCACATAAGAAATCTTCATCAATAACCATCTCTCTCTCTCTCCCTTAAATTATTTCCACTGGAAGCTTCTGCAGTGCACGAAATCATGAGAGGAGCTATTCTAAATTATATCGAGACAACGTTATTTTGCTATCAAGAAAAAGAATGTCGATGGTTTGAAAGATTCATTTAGCTTAAATTATTTGTCATTATTTATTGGATTTCTTAAAGCGAGCTCAATAAATTGTGCGAACTATTTCAACGATTTCTTCGGACAGTCATCTTCATGATGTCACCCTTGAAGATGAACATTCCAATTGACTAGTATGGAGCATGTACATTTAATTGGCATTTCCAATCACCATGCACGAAGAGAATTAATTTTTTTTTCTTTGCAATCAAGATTTTTAGCTTGCCCAAATCTAGCACAAGCCGAAAATAACAATCTAAGTTATAATATATATAGAAATATTTAATAAATATTTTTTTTCTCACCTCATAGACCAAGTTTTAATAAGGCTTGAAGCATTGATTTCTCTCCCTTACAAACACAGAACTGAAGATGTTGATGAGGCAGGCTCTCAGTAATCCTTTTGTTGTTCACATACCAACATTAAGCTTTCATATATCAGCATTATTTACTAAGAAAGCATGACATAAGCACTGACTAAATTCAAACTTGCTTGACCCGCATGATCATTGTGGGTCAGTACCCGAATGTATTCATCTAAGAGGAGCCTTTAAAGCAACTTGCAAAAGAAAGGATTCCCTTCTCATTAATTGACAGAACCCTAGAATTCCAAGAACTCCTTTTCTATAATCAGGCGGTCAAGATTGCATAGTTCAAACAGCACAAAGGATAAGAGGGATGAACCATGTGATTTTTTTTTTTGCTTATCTGAATCACTAACCACCAGAGGCTAAATTCTTTTATAGTTAATTAAATACTGCTAAGTTTTGTCTCATAACAGATGGATATATTCCACCTAAAATGTCTCTATTATCAACTAGTGGAAGAAGGAAAATATAATAATTGGGACATAATGGCTCCCCTCCTGAATTCTATGACTTGAGCAGAAAGCAACAAGAAATGACCAGTTAAAATGATCCTTTGGAAATGTATCACTTAAGAATTGCTTAAAAAATTCTTTGTTGAATACGACATTGATTGAAGGGCTTTTGTTAGATTATTGACAAATTCCCATCCGATTGATTGGGTTTCTATACGACGGCTAAGGAAAAATTACTTGATTAGTCCTAAATTTATTGTACAAATGTCAATTCAGTCTTAAACTTTTTTATTTTGTCAATTTAGTCCTAAACCTTTACGGAAAATTTCAATGTAGTCATTCCAGCCAATTTTCGCTTGAAATCGTTGACGTAGCGGTCCAATCGCCCGAAAAATAGATTTAGGATTGATTGGACAATTTCCCCTTACGAGAAGCGTTCTACTATCATATCGTAGACACATCAACGGTCAACTTTGTGTACCGGAGAAGATATACGAGATCTAGATGCACGCAATTGTAAATATTTTCTCTTTTTTTATTTTTTCTACGATGATTATGTGTACGAACTATTTTATCTTGAAGGAGCTCAAAATGTCAATAGCTACATTACCCCTAGTATCATCAAGGGTTATCGAATAGGTCAATCTTCTAGACGAATCATGTACGTATAAGATACCATTTGGAATTGTGGAGAAACATTGAAAATTCACGTATGCCCTTCCTACAGAATAGGTATTGTTTGTTTATTCATCAAAGGGTCCTACTCCACATTAATACGGAAAGTCGTATGACCTTGTTCTAATATAGACGATAAACCACATCATTGTTTGACGAATAATTTTAGCATATATCACAAGCAGTCTCATCTGCTATTGATTCAATCTCTTGCCCATCATTTAATTTAGAGTGATAGAGGTCGCTTGGGGAAAATTTCTTTTGCACTGACGTTGTATTTTTATAAGTACTCTTTTGGGAAATTTTGTCAAAAAAGTCTTAAACCTATTGCATTTTTGTCAATTCAGTCATAAACATTTTAATTTTGCCAATTCAGTTATAAACATTTTGCATTTGTGCCAATTCAGTCCTAAACATTTTAAATTTGTCAATTCAAGTCTAAACTTTTTGCATTTATGTCAATTCAGTCCTAAGTCACCGGCCAACACTGACGTGGCATGCCGACTGGCCAAAATAATATTATTTTATTATTATTTAAATATTTAAATATTTTCAATTTTTAATTAATTTCTTTTTCTTTTTCTTCCTTCTTCCTCCTTGGCTTCCTCCGTAGCTGGTTTGGCCGGCAAGCTGGTCGATGAGGGTTGCTAGCTTGCCAGCCACTAGGCGAGGGGTCGCAGGCGATGCTACCTCGCCCAGATCTGGGAGAGGGCAGCCTCGCCGTGGCCTCGTCGGGTGAGGGCAACCTCTTGTCGGCTTTGGGCAAGGGTGACCTCGCCCAATCTGGCGTGGGGTTACCCTTGCTAGTCCAGTCAAGGTCGCCCTTCCCCTCGCCCGACGAGGCCACATCCCTGTTTCCTAAGAGGCATTATGGTTCTTTTCTCTGTTAGACTTGAAAGCGAAAATCAAGGGTAGAGTCAAAGTGAAGACAAAATGCATCATCCCATTTTTGGGCATTCTTTCGCCATGCTCGTGGCACCAATCCTTCTCTTTGTGCTTGCGTTCAATTTTCTCAGTAAGAAGAGAACTAGTGGCATCGTTGGGTGAGGGTTCGCCGGTAGCCGACGAGGGCTTTGCGACCCTCACCTAGTGGCTGGCGAGCTCTGGCGACCCTCACTGGTCAAACCAGCAACGGAGGAAGCCACTTGCAACAACAAGCCAAGGAAGAAGAAGAAGGAAATTTTTTTAAAAATTTTAAAAATTTTAATTAAAAATTAAAAAATATTATTTTGGCTGGCCGGCGCACCATGTCAACGCCGGTCAGCGGCTTAGGACTGAATTGACAAAAATGCAAAAGGTTTAAGACTCCTCTTTGACAAATTTAAAAGGTTTAGGACTGAATTGGTACAAATACAAAAGGTTTAGGACTAAATTGGCAAAATTAAAAGGTTTAGGACTAAATTGGCAAAAATGCAATAAATTTATGATTTTTTTGACAAATTTTCCTACTCTTTTGCCCGGGAGAATTAGAAGTAGAATATGCAGTAAAGGAATCCTATCTATGTTGTAACATAGTTTTTGGTAATTTTCCCTAAATTTGAAATTATCTCCTTCGGGCAGTATATTTCATTTTCCTAGTGTGCTAGAGAATGGAATTATAGCAGAAATTTTAGTAAGAATATGCAAATCTATTGCGAAGATTAGAAATAAAAATATATGGTACAGACAAAGGGTCACAAAAGAAATGCTTAACTACTTGAATAGAACCCCAACAATTGGTCAATTGGTTGGAGCATTGAGGAAATTTAGCTCAGAAATTAGAGGTCGCCCATTCGAATCCCACCAACTGCTTACAAACTACTAATGGGCAAGGCCATATGTATGAGCCAAATGCCTGTTATTAATCGGGTCATGGGGTTCACGGGGTGTGCCATTGTCTCCAGGTAGCCGAGTCTTTACGTTTGTGCTCCTGGATTAAAAAACACACACACAAACATATATATATATATTACGCTCAGGATTTGAGGGAACTATCCGAAGATAGGATAGTAACTACTGAGATAAGGAGAAGAATGATGAAAGTATGGGATTGAATCAATCTAAACGGCGTCTCTTGTTCTCTCTTCTGAGAATGAACAGTCGCAAACTGCTTGTTAAATTTCTGAGTAATTTGTTAAGTTCAACGTTTAATTCTGAACAGAACAGGATATAATCTATGCAAGTAAATAAAGCGCAGGCAAGAGTCAATAAATCAGGAAGCGCGTTAAGAAAATGCTGTTCAGGATCCATACATAGATAAACAAAATCTTAATTAGAACGAATCACCACAAATGACGGTATAACCAGTCGGTAGTGGGACTGAATAAAGTAAATAGTAAGGGAATAAATTGCAAGATCTGGAACCACCAGTGGAGGCTTTGCCTTCCTTTTGGGGGATAGATCTAAAGAAAAATGACTGAATGAGTGCTTGAATAGAATCAAACGAGAGATTACAAGATCATAAAGCTAAATACAAGTGCTGAAAGCTGAAAGCTTTAAGTAAACTCTTGAAATCCGCAGACCACGAGTAGATCTGGAACTTTTAGAGGTAAATTGGGGATCTAAATGGGTTTCTGAGTGAAGTTGGAAACTCACTGATTTTGGGTTTCCAGGTATGGCGGAGGTAATCAAGAAGTTCATCTTCGGAACTGGAAGTGTCTGAATTTGTGGCTTTCTTCCTTAGCTTGGCTATGGTTGGAAAGTGAGGTTCAATCTGCAGAAGGGATTCTGCGAGGGTATGGTATTGTATGGAGGGAGAGAGAGTGAGATTCAATTGCTGAATTCTGAGGTCCCAAGTCAAAGAGAGAGAGAGAGAGAGTAGGGAGAACTCGAGAGGATGCTCTTCCTTCTGTTTCTGTCTGAGAGAAATGCGACCCCTGAGTCTGAAGATCCAATTGGTATTTAATACGGAAAATTAAAGTGGTGAATAGTAAAAAGGGCTACAGTAAAAAGTTGCTACAGTGAACAGTGTACAGTGTTTTCTACAGTGTACAGTGAACAGTGTTTAATTACATTTAATGCTGAAAGCATTTGGGTCAATCTTCGTCTTCATCTGCGCCCAAATCAATGCCATAGCAGTCATCTCCATTAGTGTTTCCACTATGGTGAGATTTAGAAGATCCTTGGGATTCTTCATGTTCAATAACTACTTGCCTGCATAAATTAATAAATTCTTCCTCTGTTTTGGTCGAAGCCAATTTTGAAATGGCAAACGACTTATTGTGAAGGAAAGGAGTATTCCTGGGAGTGTTTCTCTGGTTTAGCCATCTTGTTACAGCATTTTCAGAGATTTTTTTCCAAAAACGGTAACCATCCCACCATTTGACCTTATAACGTCTAATAAGGATTAAGATCTCTGGGTCATAAGGAGATTTAACATAATCAAAATGCCAGGCAGCTACCCATGACACTCTGAACGTGATGAAATAAATCATGGTCGGGGTCCAGTGTTCTTCAACAGGATCAGGATGGAACCTGTTCATAAATATCTTATATCCTGGTTTCACAGAATCATGGAGGATATTTGGCATTGGTCCAAATGACTCCCACCAACGGTGAAACCAAAAAGGTATCTGAGTTAAATCGAAGTCATCCTGGAAATAGTATAACCAGGTGTGTTTGTAAGTTTCATTCTAGCAAAAAAAGACATTCCACCAAGCTTGTTGGTAGTCAAAGTAATTGAAGCTATGTCTGAATGAAATTGGTTGAGAAAGCCTGATGTTAAATTTCCTCATGGAGATGGGTGCTTGTTCCCATTGGGAAGGATGGATGATCCTTTTAATTTTTGCAGTAGAATAACTGATGTCATTGTTACTGCCAGCGAAATGTCTAAATTCCATTGAATCGGTTTCTACCAGAATTTTCTCGTAGAATTCAATTGTTTTGAAAGTGTCATAAGGAGTGTAAAACCAATCTTCTCCAAACATGTTTTTTTGCAAAAATGTTTGGATTATCATGATAAAAATCCTTTTCAACAGTATAAATTTTCTCATAAAAAGTTTTTTGAATAAATTTTGATTTTTGCTTAATTGGTTTTTGAGGAGGGTTTGCCTTTGGCCTGATAACCACCTCACTCGAAATTCTTTTTAATGGGGAGGGACTTTGTACCTGTTCTGTTGCAGCTAAGTCCTTGATCAGATTCCTTTGTAATTCCTGCAAAGTTTCTTTTGGCAAAATAGCCATTAGCTTATCAATAGGGATAGCAGAAAGACTTTTTGCTTTAATGGGGATTTGCTTTGATGAAGAGGCCTGCTCTTTAATTTGGAGAGGTTTGTTTAAATTGGTTCTGGTCTAGGCTGCCTGAGGCCAGCTGGAAATTGGGGTCAATTTGGTTGGCTTTGGGTCAGGGGCTGTAGCCTTGTCTTTGGATTTTGGAGGCATGGCTGTGATCCTTGAAGAAATTCTCTTGTGAGAAAATCGGGTAATGAATTTGAAGTGCCGTTAATAAATTCAATATCGAATTCAAAAACAGAAAGTATGGCTTGCCATTTGGCAAAAATCTGTTTTGAAGCAATATTTAATACATCCTTCTGTAAAACATCTTTTGCAGATTTGCAATCAATTCTTAATAAAAACTTTTGGTTTAATAAATCTCCTTGAAATTTGGAAATTGAAAGGACTATTGATAGGATTTCTTTTTTGATGGTAGAGTAGTTTTGTTGAGTTTCATTCCAATGTTTGGAAATGAATTGAACAACTCGCTCATTGTCATGGATTTTTTGTTTAAGAATCCCATCGTATCCTAATTCTGAGGCATCTGTTTCCACGATTTTGAAAGCAGATGGGTCAGCTAAATGTAAACAAGGGATTTCTTTGACTATCAATTTGATTTTTTTTACAGCATCAGTGTGCTCTGATGTCCAAAGGGGAGGATTTTTTCTTAACCTATGGTGTAAGGGTTTACAAATGATATTTATGTTAGGTATGAAATCAATTATATAATTGAGGCTTCCCAAAAACCTTTGTAATTGGGTTTTTTCTTTTAAAACATCTGGGAATTTGTCAGCGAATTGAATTGACCTTTCAATGGGGATAAATGTTCCCAGATGAATATGATGGCCTAAGAATCTGATTTTTGATTGGAATAACAGAATCTTAGTTGGGGATAAAGCTAAACCATTTTGCTTCGTGATTTTGAAGAAATGATTTATATGTTTAAAGTAGGAATCAATGGTTGGAGAATAAATTAGGATATCATCTATATAGACAATAATGAAATTTGAATATGGATTAAAAATGTCATTCATTATTCTCTGGAATTCTGAAGGAGCATTTTTTAAACCGAAAGGCATAACATTCCATTCGTACTGGCCGAATGGTACTGTGAAAGCAGTTTTATACCTGTCTTTTTCTTCAATTTGGATTTGCCAAAATCCTAGTTTCATATCAAATTTTGAAAAGACTTTTGCGCTGTGTAACCTATTAAGAAGATCTTTCTTATTAGGAATAGGATAGCGAATCCATTTGAGCGCAGCGTTTAATGGTTTGTAGTTAATGACTAGTCTGGGTACCCCCTTTTCTAGTTCAGCATTTTTGCTAACGTAGAAAGCAGAGCAGCTCCAAGGAGACTGGCTTTTTCGGATCAAATGTTTTTCAAGAAGGTCTTGAATTTCTTTTTTGCAAAAATTTAAGACTTCATGGTTCATTTGTGTAGGTCTAGCCTTAGTAGGAATATTTATTTCTGAAAATTCCGTTTCATAAGGCAGGTTAATAATATGCTTTTTTCGAGACCAAAAAGCATTTGGAAGGGTAGAACAAATATTGTTTTTAATATCTTGTTCCAAATTTTTGATCCTTCGTTGAATATGATCAGTAGATAGTTGTTGCTCTATCCTTTTGAATTCTAAATCTTCTTTCAGAAATTGAAGGTGGTCTTCCTTATTTTTTATTAAGGAATTAATTTTAGCGACTGAATGTTCTTGTAGAAGATTTAAATTTCTTTTTTGAGGTTTTGTAATGAATTTGAAAAATATTTTAAAACCTTTGATTCTGGATTCAATCCCTTCATGGGTTACTTTGAAAGGTTGGATTAAAGTAATAAATGGAGTACCGAGGATAACATTTTGTTTTAAATCTTTGACTAAAAGGAATGATGTGTTTAAAGAAATGTTATTTTTTATTATTGAAGTTGTTGGTAATTTGTATTGTATTTTTAACTTGTTTCCAGAGGCTGATTTTAAGGATTCAGTTGTTTTGTCAAAAAACTTTGTTGGAATTAATCCTTCTCGTATGCAATTTAAATTAGCTCCAGTATCAAAAAGGGCAATTGTTTCAAGGATAAATTCATTTTCAATTTTGATGGAAATATCAATGATCCATTTTCTGGAGGTAATTTCAGAGAGTAATAAGAGGAAATTGTTATCAGATTGTAAATTTGAAGAGTCTTCTTCGATTTCTTCTACCATTGTTTTTTCTTTCAGAATACGAGTCTTAATATCCAAAACTTCCGTTTGGATTTCCATACATCTTAATTTGAGATCCTGGATTTCAATTTTTTGTTGGGAAACTTCATGTTGAATGTCAGAGAGGGTGGCTGGACGAACCTTTTGGTCCTTTCTTCTGTTTAATATTTCAGTAAGGTTATAAGGCTTGTTGTAATGGTTGGCGGAAGGTGAGGGATTAAATTTGTGTAAAATTTGTTGTTTTTCTTCTAAATTAGAAGTTTGATCAATTGTATTAAGGATGAGTTGTTCTGTCTTGGTTAAAACATTGACTTCTAAATTTTCTCTTTTAGAAGATTCTGACTCTAGATCAGAAGTTTCAATATCATTGATTTGAAGGCCATTATCTTCTTCTTCTTAAGAGGAAAATATTTCTGAAGAATCTGCCATGAGATTATTTAATTCTTCGAGGATATTTTCTTCAAGGTTTAATTCATTAATTTTTTATTTAAACGGCAGAATCTCTTGGTATGCCCCTTTTTCCCGCAATTGTAACAAGTAAGGTCTTTAAGATTTTTCTTTGTTATTTCTTGCTTGGGATTTTCTTTCTTTTGAAAATTCTTTCTAAACTTTCTAAATTTTTTCTTTGGTTTTTCTTCTGACTTGGTTGGGGGGACATTTACCAGAACACTTCTTATTTTTCTTTTTTGAAGGTTTATAAGAAGGGTTGTATTGGGAATAGAAGTCTCCTAAAGAAGTTGTTTTTAATTTGTCTTCTTTCTTCAATTGTTTTTGCAATTTAATGTCGTTACAAAGTCGTGTTTCTTCTTTGTAAACGAAAGAGATGATTTCTCCATAAGAAAGACTATCGAAAGGAATTTGTTCCCCAAAATGTTCACTAAGTTTTTCGCAAACCAAATTTCCTATTAAAATGGGTAATCCTGCTAAGAATTTTTCTTTCCAGAAAGGTTGGTTACAATCTGGTCTTAGGAGGACACGTTGGAGAAATACGTCCTTGTATTCCCTGAATTGTCCTAAGGATTTGCATTTCATATTGGATAAGAGATCTTTGTGTTGGTCTCTAATCACAGAAGGGTCTCCTATGAAATGTTGGGATATGGAATAAATTAAGGTACTAACAGCATCTTGTATAACTTGGCCATAATCATCAAACATTGTTTGACCATTATCGTCAATTTTACAAGCTTGGAGGATATTATTTCTCTGGTCCTCTGAGAGATAATTATCCCATCATCCTTTTAATTGTCCTGAAAAACCAGCAATTAAAAGATATGCTGTTTGTTGGTTTGTAGTGTCTGGAGATGCTTTGTAAGTTGTAGCAAGCATCACCATTTGATTTAACACATTGATTAAATTTTGTTCTGAAACACCATCTATGTTCCATTCATAAATAGCATTAGAAGAATACTTGTTTTGGATTCTTTGGAATGATTCTTCTAAGAGTAAATCAGGAGGGGTTGCCCTTGAGTAGTACAATTTCTGGGGTTCTTGCCAAGAAATCCTATTGATTTCAGGGACCGGTTCTTTTATGGAATTGTCCCTTTCTAGGACATGGATTTGGGTATCATGAATGACTAAATTTCCCCCAACTTTTAGAGTTTCTAAGATCAACAGGGGTTTTTGTTCTTGGGTTTTTCCCATCTTAATTTCTTTTCTTTTGGTTTCTAAGGCTTTAGTAAATTCGTTACTAAAAGTCTTCGAAAGTTCAAAAGTTTTGAAAAGAGGGGTTTTCAGAGTGTTGTGAGAGGAAGATGTTGGTATAGAATTTTCAATTCTATTTAATTAAACTCCTATGGAATGGATATGTTGGTTTGTGAAATTATTTTGTTCAATGATTTTTTGAATACCTAAATTGTCAGAATCAAGAATGGATTTGAAAGGAGAAGTAGGGATTTCCTTATCCCTGTGGGATATTTTGAGCTTACGGAGAGGAGGATGGTTGGACTCAATTATTTGTCAATCATCTAATTTCCACCTAAATTGCTTATCAAGAACAGATATTTCCTTTGTGTTAAGGAAATATTCTTCAAACCAATAAAAAAAGAATATATGAGATCCTATTTGGTATATGAACTCATAATATTTTTCTCTGATGGTCGTGACTTGGTTGCTAAAGTGCTTGAAAAACCACATTCTGATTTGGGTATTTTTAATTGAGTTAAAATCCTTATTCAGAAAGACTTTATTAGGTTCAAAGTCTTTTTCAAGGACATTTAACTCTGGATCATCGTCAATCATTTGAGATTGGGTTGGTTCGGGAGAATCTGGTTCCTGGTTTTCATGATAAATGGGCTGAGCTATTCCAGTTCTAGTGTCAAGGCCACTTAGATTCGTAAGTGGTGGAGCAGTAGGGTTTGGTTTATTAAATCTGTTGGAACTACCAAGATTACTGACTGGTATAGTGATAACGGGAGGTAACTCTGGGCGAAGATCCACTGATCTTCTAGATGAAGAAGTACTGAATGAAGGGTGAGATCTAAGGTCAAAAGATCTTCTACTGAATTGGATGGTGACTTTTCCTTCCGGGTGTTGAATAATATGGGTAGGGTCACTGTTTTGAATGGTTGGCTGAGAAACTTGATTCTCAATCTCCCATTGTTCAGGTAAGGTGACTTCATCCCATCTGATAGTTCTTGGGACTATGGTATTTGCTCTAGAAATCTCAGTCTGAAGGAGGAGAGTTTCTCTTTTAATTTGATGCCTAAAAGCCCTACTACCAAAGGCAGAAGACATAACTTTATAATGGACCTTATAGATCAAGGCTAAAGGTATAGAACCTTCGGCTAAATGGTAATTGTGAGTTTTGATCTGGAGGGTCAAAGACTTAAGGATATTTCTATCTTTAAGGGATATGATAAGATTTGGAGAGCAATCAAAATGAATAGGACCATTGCAGAGACTAGTCTCTACTGTTCCTAAAACCGATTCTTTATAATCCAAGAGACATGCATCTCTATGAACTAAAAGAATGGAAGTATCTAATCCTTCCTTAATAAGGGGTTTGACTCCAACCTGGATCATACCGATATGTAAATAGTTGTATTTGAGATGGTGATTTTTTAAAGATTCAGGATTTAATAGCTGAAGAGAAGTATAAGATGAAGAAAGAGGAACATCCCTTTCTTCTGTTGCCATGATATAGTCTGAAGATTTAAATAATTTAGGAAACTTGGATTCCTTGTAAATCTGATCGTGTTTAATTTTTGGAATTTTCCAGTTCTCAATAGATTTATTGAAATCTTCAATAGTTATTTCTTCTCGATGGATAGGTGCCTCAACCTGTGACATCTCAAATATAGAACTATTAGAGGATGAATTAGTTCTTCTAAATAAGTTCATCTTTTTTCTAAATCTTGTTTCTATCTTTGAAGAATTCCCCGAGCTACCCCAAGATGCTGACCAACGGATTGACTACCCCAACGGGCTTTACTGTCGGGACCACACCAAGACAAAAGTAGGGATGTCGGGAGATAGACAGAAAACAAGATTTTGAACGAAGACTTGCTTAGTCAGAATCACTTTTTTTCCCCCAATGGCTCTGATACCATTTACACTCAGGATCTGAGGGAACTATATATACACACACACACACACACACACACACACACACACACACACATGAATGGAAAGATATCTCAAGCTAGACATAGCATTGTCGTGCCAAAGAGAGAAAAAAACCATATAGTTACTGCTACTGTTGTGCCAAGTGAATCTCAACACGAACTCATCCAATGTATACATTAAGGAAAATTGTCCAAAAAGTCCTACACCTATTACACTTTTACTAATTTAGTCATAAACTTTTTAATTTTATCGATTGAGTTCTAAACCTTTTAATGTTTTGCCAATTGATAAACATTTGGTAAATTTTGACTGGAAAATGATGACGTGGACGTTGGTCGTCCTACGTGGTATGATTGGTACTGACGTAGATATTTTTTAATAATATTTTAATATTTTATCGAATCTTTTAT
>BCNH02000010.1:12036033-12056307 GCA_001662345.2 Metrosideros polymorpha var. glaberrima | reverse complement strand
GCACCACCTACGACGATTGGTGTCCACGTTAGTGATTTCATTTTGGCTGAGTAGACTCAATTGAAAAACGTGAAAAAGTTTAGGACTTAATTGACAAAAGTGCAATAAGTTTATGATTTTTTGGACTATTACTGATTTTTAAAAGAGGATATCATTCTATTTATTTTAAACTTTAATTTTTTGGTTGATTACAAAAAAAATATTTTTACTTATTTTTCTAAACGATCTAAATGCTGAAAAATGAGGAAAATGTTTTCTGTTTCCAATGAAAAAAAAAAAACCAAATGCTCACTTGAATTTGGAGCGGTTTGACAATTAAAAGAACCTACAATCTGATAAATGGGTTCATGGGCTTAACTTTGAACTCATCGGTAGGGGTGTCAAATGGGTGGGTTGGATCGGATCGAAAATGGTTCGACCCATATTAACCCATTTAACTCATTTTGACCCATTTTTATGTAATGCAATTTTAATGACCCATACTCGACTCGACCCGACTCATACCCGACCCGACCGACTCATATTACCAAAACACATTAATATTCTTGAAAAACCCATACTTACCCATTTAACCCACTTTAAGCTCTTCTATGCATATGTCACTTGGATAAAAACTTCACATTAAAACTGTAAAAAAACCTATTAATTAAATACTTATAAAGAACTAAGGGCTGGAAAAAAAACCCATTTTGTGACTCAAATTTAATGAGCTTAATTTCGTATGGATAACTCTCTTTTTTTAAAAATTGGTTATAAATGAGGTGAGAAAAGATAAAATCCAAAAAAGGCCCATCCGACTTAAAAAAGGCCCAGCCTCTTCTCTCCTTCCTCTCTTCCTTCGTCGCTCAAGCTTCAGGCACGCGAGCGTCAATCCTCAAGAACGCCTCAATCGATCTTCTTCCTCTTCCCTCGTTCACCTCTCTAGTCTCGCCCACCACATCCAGTTCCACCCTCATCTGCCCCTCATACCACCGCTAAACCCTAGCTCAAACAATGGTGGATTCCGATCGAAGTCTGGGTTATTTGACTCGACGAGACACGGAGGTGAAGCTCCACGTCCCACCAGGGTCAAGAACAAGATGTCGACGCCGATTCACATCACGGCTGAACAAATTCTCCGGGAGGCTTGCGAGTGACAGGAGGCTGAATTTCGCTCCCGAAGCAGAATATCACTGACCACACTAAGCTTGGCGATTACCGACTCCGGAAGGGCAAGTAGTTTGAGGAGTCTTGCGGTAGTGCGGCGACGACTGGAACTGGGAGACAATCGGAAGCGGAGGGACGAAAAAAGTAGAGAGGGTGTGGCGAGATTTGAGGGAGAGTGAGGGCGGTGGTGCTGCTTCGGTGCTTCTTCGTCCTCGGAGTGAGAAGAGAGAAGGAAAAAGTCGACTCATTTTTTAGTTTGGGTTGAAAGTGGGTTTGTTACCTGGCCCACTTTTGATCCTTTTTTTTCCTTTTTCTTTATAACCCATTTTGACCCATATTTTAAGTTTAAGCTGAACTATTTATGACCTACTTTCATAAATATGAGTTAAAATGTGGGTTTGCAACCCATATTGACAGCGCTACTCATCAGCAAGGATTGTTGCTAAATGGATTCGTGGCCCATATCAACCTACTTTAAATTATGTGAGACACCAATTCATCATGTACACAACCAATTTTTTCCCCATGTTGTAAGAGATATGTGACCTAATTGGCTCCCAACCAGTTGGCACCCAACCAATTGACACCCTAAACCCATATTGTCGTTTCTAAGTTCTAACTATTATAAGTTTAAATTAATTTCATAGTCGATCATCAATGGAAGTCCAATTAATAGTATTCTATAATTAGCTTGTACACCCGTAGTTGATAGTTAATAATATTCTATATGGTGTTCATGAACAAACATAGCTTGTCCAATTTTATCTAAAGATCTAAATGTCCTTCATTGGGAAAAAGATATGATTTTTTGTTGTTGCTAAAATCATTGTGAATAACGACTCCTGTTAAGAGAGGTATGGTTTCATACTTGATGACGTAAAATGGAATGAAATGTATGAGAGGTCCAACCTTTTCCAAGCCATTTAAATGAAATCAAAATTCAGTTGCTTAACCAATTAGTTGATTCAAGAAAGAGAATAATTTACAATGAATACCATCTTCCGTGCCTTGTACCAACTACCAGTTAATTCAAGATCCACCTTAATAGATGAACCCATACATAACACGATACAGAACAAGGGAAAAACTAGGGATGTGTCACCGATTCGATTTGGCCGGTTCAACATGGGAACTGAACCGAACCGGTCTTACTCGGCCAGTTTTAGGCTAGTTCACATGGGGACATAGGGACCGGTTAGTTCCCTGGTAAGAAATTTAGGAACCAGCCTTGATCAATTTGATCCTCAGTGTCCGAGTAGAACCGGTTTCAAGGCCGGTTCATTAATTTGCCAACACATATTCAAGCACCATTGAGAAAAGAAAAATGCTATGTATACCGCGTGGGTCCTTTATTATGTTGGAAGATAAAAACAATCTATATACTGTAAAATTTTGTAAAATGACTACCAACTAGCTTAAAATATTAAGTTATTTGATGAAGGCGTGATTTAATATGTAAATATTCTAACACTCCTCTTTACGTGTAGAAAATATATAATAAGAGAGGAATATGAGGGGTATGGAAAGATTTAAACTCAAGCCATTTTGCTCTAATACTATGTAAAATTGTGTGGGATCACTACCAACTGTTCGGTGTGATTTAAAATTTATATATTCTGATGTATACCACACGAGTAGCATTTGAATGTTTACAATCCAATAGTAAGTGTGAGGTGAACAATAATTTTCAGATTAAATTGTTTATGTAAGTGTTGAATTCTGAATAAGTACCGCTGCTAGCGACGATCAAGACCACAAAGAAACATATTTTACTGAACTTAATTCACAAACCTTCATAATAAGACATCAATTCAAAAGAAATCATGAGTCATTACATCTCTGAATAGTAAGAAAAACATGTCGACAAGTCCTTGTCTTACCTACCCTATCTCTACCGTCCGAGTCGATCTTCTCTTTCGAGCTGTATAATTTCTGAGTTACATCTCTGCTCGATAAGAGACAGTGCTGCCAGGAGATGAAGATGCAAGTTGCAGATACTGAGAGTGTCTCTTTATTGAAAGTAGACATTTTGTTTACACTTGGCATTCGTGAGATTGTGCATATGTTCCCTTTAATATTCGCGAGGAGTTATAGATCATCACTAATTGTTACGCATGCATGGATCAGGAGAGTGGTGGTAGGCGTAGAAATGCTCCCAAACACGAAGAGGTAGACAGACGTGCGGTGTTTATCAGTAAAACTAAACATCTGATTGGGGACTCTTTAGCTGTAATGGAGAGTAAAGATAGGGGCGAATCTATGGATTTGCACTTATTCAAGCCAATCATGATGCTTGTCGAGAATTGTTATTGTTGAACTAGTGGAGATTGAGATCATAATTGGTAATGGACTAAAGCCATGGAGGAAAAGACCACACCCACTATATATACACATACCCTGAAGGATCGATGTTGTTAACGGGGGCATTACAGGAATTTAGGAATTAGAGTTCACTCGTTCGAACTCATCAACTACATGCAAATTGTTCTAGATGAGAGTCATCTATATAAATTAAAGACTTGGACTTCACCAGCTTTATGAGGTTTGTTCGATACATGATCCTTCAGATAGTCGGGTCTCTATACCCATGTCTTCGAATTATAAGGAAAAAACAAGGTACCTTGTGATTAAGGAATGGATGGACGTGTAATATGCCCAAAAAGAACTTTCAGTTCTAAGATGACCCCTAGATGTTATAATCACCATCTGGACTTGCGAGTTGCGACAGGTGCAAAAAACAAGTATCAACTTATAGAAAGTGTTGATGCTACTTATGTAAATAAAATTCTAGGGTCATGCCATTGCTATTTATTATCTAGGGTTATAAAATTACTTATTATCAATTTATCATGCCAGGATTAAAACCAAATCACGAGGCTGCAAATGTTGCAACTGTCTTTAAATGTTTAATAGTTTTAACAATTTTGCTCTCGGATTGGGATAAGAGGGATTGTCTTTAAACATTTGATAGTTTTAGCATTCTTGCCGTCGGTTGCCTGAGATTGGAGCCTCTCAACCCTCAGGCGACCTCATATCTTTTATTGGTTTTATGGGTGGTCTACCAACGCGCTGGCTCTTGAGACCAGCGTCCCAGTGGTTGCCCTCGCAACCGAGACCCAGATATGGATTTGGATCTCAACTGCTGTCTCTTTGTCCATGGCAACCACCTTGGTGGTGGTCGGTGTCCACTGTAGAAACCGCCATGGCAGCGGTATAAGCTTTTTTTTCTTTTTTGGACAAAAATTTAATTACTTTTTAAAATAATTTATTTGATTTTTTCATTACGGATTAATTTTTACGATAATACATGTTGTGATATTCAGTTTTTTACCAAACAAATGGTAGAATATGATAATTTCTTTCCATTTGTTATCTTATTTTATTCTATCCTAATCATCATTGTCTTAACGACCAAACACGGCTTAAGAGCAAATAGAAAATAATCATGAACAGTTCAGTTAAGGAGTTATATATAGCAAACAATGCTTGCTGTGACACATTTACCTTAAACCTTTTTTGGTGACATCAAGAACCTCAAACCATACCCATTGTGACATATTTATCCTAAACTTTTTTGTGACATAAAAAATCCCAAACTTGTATTTATGGGACACATAAACCCATTGCAAGATTCTGTCAGATGATTTTTCAGTCAAAATAATGTCGTTTTTATTTCACTTAAGTCAAGTGGGTACCATGTCAATACTGTTTGCTTTTCGAAAACATATAAGCATATTTTTAACAGTTCTCATTAACGAAACTTTGACAGATGGTAAATGTGTCACACATGTACAAGTTTGGAATTTTTTGTGTCAAAGAAAAAAATTTATGATAAATGTGTTATAATGAGTATAATTTGAGATCTTTGGTGACTCTCACCCTAACATAATGGGAAAAGGATATTTGGAGGGCTACACCACCGTTGCATAGGGTCGTGTTGCCATCTAAACGGTAGGAGATGGTCGCACAAAATTGTAGTTGCGAGCAGAAGATCACACAACTCATGCCCTGTTTTCATTTTCTAAATTTTCGAATTTCTAGTTTTTGTACTATTCTGATTTTTTTTGTTAGAGCTTACACAATATCCAATCATAAGTCATGTCAGTCATATTTGATCCTTTATTTCAGTATTCGATTGGAATCTGTGCATCAATCACAATCGCAATAAATTTTGTTGAACCGAGTAATTGAAATCAAAGTCCCACAAGCTACATGTAAATATCATCTCAATTGTCTATCTCCCATGCCTATTACGGTCAATTGCCACTAGAAATTGCTAACGTAACATTTAAGAATCGCCTGTCATTCTACATAGCACATTGACGTGGACAACTTTACTCGAAACAACATCACCTCAGTTATTTTCGATGGCAATTTAACAAGGAGGACTACATTGGAATTTCGCATAAAACTTTAGGACTATATTGGCAAAACTAAAAACTTAGGATTGAATGACATTCATACAATAGGTTTGGTACTGAATTGGTAATATTTCCGTAAAGATTATAATAGCCTTTAGGTAATAATTGCATCACAAGGCTTAGTTTAATTTATACTTAATCTTATTTTATTTGGTCTAATGTATATCAAAATCGTTTAATTAAAGAAACATGCATACCCTAGTCTGGATTAATTGCGCGTTTAATTTTTATGCATAACTAATGAGGTCTTATTTCGAGGCTTCACAATAAGGTGATATTTGATTTGCCAGATATGACTCAGGTTCTTTACCTTATTGTACTCTATATATGTTTATATCGTTATATCTTACTTGATTATGTGTGCTTAAATTTTGTAATTTGAGCACTCTCGTATGATAATCTAGTTTTTCATGTTTCAAGAAAAATATTAGAACAAAATATGAAAAAGAATGCATGGAACGTTTTTCTTGAAAAAGAAAGGTACCAAATTTAGCGTTATATAATCTCTTGCATAATCGAGTTGTTGTTCCCGAATCTCTGGTTCATGGCTCGTTTTACTTGGCCTCTAATTGGCTCATAATAGATCAATGATGACTCTTAAACTAAAATCAAAAGGCATAAATAAAATGAGAAAATCAAGTCGAAATCGATAGGGCCTGGGAGTGCCCATACCAAAAGTACGCACCGCCTCGCAACAGGAACAATTTGTGCCCATTTGACAATCCATCAAACTCTCTCGAAATTCGCTCGAGAGGGTTGAAAAACTCTCAATTCCAATATCGATTGTTTTAATTTTATTTTTTGGCTTCATGAAGCGTTTACTTTGTCTAGGTACTTTGTTATTACTGAGAAAGGATATAGAATTTTAGGATAAGTGCATTGGAAATCCTAAAACTTGTTACAACAGTGCAATTGAATCCTAAAATTTATAAAAAGTGCAATCAAGTTCCAAAGCTGATAATTGGTGCAATCGAATCTTTCTATTAATTCTGTCCAACTTGACTAATGGAAGATGCTGACGTGGCTTTTTAAAAAAAATATTTTCTCTCCTATGTGGCGATGACGTGGCTAAAACGTATGTTGAAGTCTCTTTATATTTATTGTTAATGTTGTTGGGCATAGTTAGTTGGGCCTAGTTTATTTAGTTGTCTTAGGATTGAGGTCCATCTTTTCTTTATATATATATTATATTTCTCTCTCTTTTCTAAAATTAATATAGAATAATCTTTTCTCTCAATATGGTATCAGAGCAAAAAGTCATAACCTAGCGCTCAGCGAGGTGCCATCAACCCTGCCTTTGAAATATGCCGCCATCTTCTTCTTCCCAGCAATTTGTCACCACCTCCATAGCTTGTGTCCTTGCCTTTCGCCTCACCCCTCTCAATTTATAGCCTCTCCTCCATCTCCAACAGCCCCTTCTTCCTCCCTTGCTGTTGGCAGCCTTCATGCCTCATGTAGTGCTAGCCTAGACCTCTTTATGCCCTGTCCAGTGCTATTCAAAAGCTTCCATGCTGCCGACCAGCCTTGATATTGCTTGGATCATTCGTCATATGATCTAAATCCTGCCTTTTGATACAACCTATCATCCGAGACGATGACAGATATAATAAAAGCTTCGAACTCTCTTGAGGATTTGAGCCGTAGTACTCCTAGTGTTTTTTTTTTTTGTGGTAAACTAAGCATATTATCCAACCAAATGGCAATATAAGAATAATCACTTACAAGACAAACCTTGTACGCTTAGTGACATTAGAGAATGTCACTGCGAGTACGAGGGAGTCAATAGTACTCCTAGTGTTTATCCCTCTTTTTCGACATATCTAATCAAGTTAGATGGCTCCAACTACCTAATTTGGTCTCGCTCTTGCTACCTTACCATTGTTTCAAGTGGTCTTACCGACTACCTTACTGGAGAGAGCGTGCAGCCTACTACCGAAGATGACGCTATCCACAAGTGGATCTCTAAGAATGCCTTGGTTATGGCCTACCTTGCCAATTCAATAATTGATTCTATCGCCCGTGGCTACTTATTTTTGGATATAGCAGCCAAGATTTGGGGGGGCTGCTAAAGACACTTATTCTCAAGTGGGCAATGATGCTCAAATCTATGAACTCCAATAGAAAATTCATGAAACCAAGCAAAGAGAGCCGTCCTTATCTCAATATTATTCTGAGTTACGTAGTCTATGGAATGAACTGGATTTTTATGATGATTTTCATCCTACCAACCATCTTGATGCTACTGCCTTTCGGAAAAAGGTGGACAAATCTCATGTCTTTGAGTTCCTGGCAGGTCTTAATATGGAGTATGATCAGATTAGGGCCCAAATCTTGTGTCGTGTGCCCTTCCCGACCTTGGAACAATCCTATGCCATTGTCCATCTAGAGGAGAAGCGTCAAAGCGCGATGCATTAGCCCGTTGTCCCTGAGCACTTTGCCCTTTATACTACTATTGGAAGTGAATCTCGCGGTCATTTTGACAATGACAAACCGGCCGTGAAGTGTGATTATTGTGGAAAAAAAAACGTCACACCCGTGAAACTTGTTACAAACTTCACAAGCATCCTTCCAATGCTGGCCGTGGCTGCGGACGGGGTCATCCCGGGCCTTAGGTGCACTTGAGTGAGGCCCCATGTTAGCCACCAACTACTTCGTCAGACTCCTTATTTGCTACCGAGTTGACTAGTATGCGCCTCCTCTTAACACGTAATGTAGACAACCCTGGCACCTCTACATTATCGATCTTCGGCACTTTGGCCTCTAATTTTGCACAGTCATGTTGCTTTTTCGATGGTTTGTGTAAAGCTGCTCGGCCTTGGATCCTTGATTCGGGTGCCACACATCATATGACTGGTAATAGTACACTCTTTGTTGATTGTTCTCATCCTTCGAAGCCTGATTGTGCTACTGTTGCTTATGGTTCTTTAGCCCCTATAGCCGGCCAAGGTTCGATGTTTATTACTCGTGATATTACTCTATCATTTGTTTTACATGTTCCTACGGTTTACACTAATCTCCTATCAATTGATTCCCTAACTCGTGATCTGAAGTGTCAAGTGGTTTTTTTCCCATCTTATTGTGTTGTACAGGACTTGGCCACGGGTTGGGAGATTGGTCTTGGTAGAGTAGAGGGGGGCTTATATGTGTTCGATTCACCACCATCAGCTCATCTTGTCACTCTAATTTTCTCGGCTGCCCTATTTGAACTTCACGTTTGGCATCACCGTTTGGGACATCCACCACTTGGAACTTTAATAAAGATTTTTCCAGAATTAGTTGACAAATGTCGTAGTCAAGATTTCTTTTGTGATTCTTGCGTTTTAGCAAAACAAACTCGTGTCACCTATTCTCCTATTAATAATAAAAAGTGATGCACCTTTTGCTCTTGTGCATTTGGATGTTTGGGGCCTGCCCGTGTTTCCTTCATTTCGGGTCATCGTTGGTTTGTGACATTTATTGATTATTGTACCCGCACTACTTGGGTTTATTTACTACAGTAAAAGAGTGATGTCTTCCAATGCTTTCAGCAGTTTCTGGCAATGATTCAGACACAATTTGATGGCAAGCTTCGTATTCTTTGAAGTGACAATGGAATGGAGTACACCAAGTCCAATTTTCAGGTTTTTTTACATGACCGTGTTATTCTTCATCAAATGAGCTGTGTTGATACTCTTGCGCAAAATGGTGTGGCGGAGCGCAAGAATCGCCACCTCTTGGAGGTGGCCCATTCCCTCATGTTTGTCATGAATTTTCCAACTCAATATTGGAGTGATGCTATTTTGAGTGCAGCTTATTTGATCAATCACCTCCCATCACGCATTATCCAATATCGCTCTCCCATTGAGGCTCTTACCGGTTCTCATAAGCTTTTGGTCCCTCCTAAAGTGTTTAGGTGTGAATGTTTTGCTCGCATAGCTCACCTGATTGGTAAGCTTGCCCCTTGTAATATCAGGCGTATCTTTTTGGGCTATTCTCCTACACAGAATGGCCACAAGTGCTATTGCACTTCCACTCAGCGTTATTTTGTCTCCATTGATGTTATCTTTCATGAGTCTCAGCCCTTTTACTTGCAAACACCTCTTCAGGGGGAGCCTACTCATGGTGAAGATGTGTCCTCGGGTTTGGATGTGATACCCTTGCAAGTGGAGTTAATTATTTCAAATATTTTTGGTGAAAAATCATATCCTACAACTGTAGCCAATATAGAAAATACAGCCCCACCATCAATTCCAGCAGACTTGGCAAGTGCTGAAAATCTTGATTCTATCGATTTAGAAAATTCAACAGAGGCCCCTCCAATTCAAGAATGGTTTCGGTACTTGATTGTGTTTTACCGAGATAATTTTCATGAAGCCCCCTCTACCATTACTCTACTCTTTGACCAATCTCCTCCTGCCAGTCCCATAGGCGTAGTTTTGGGTAATGACACCTCCTCTTAGATTATTGATAATGATGATACAACTAATGACTTACCGATTGCACTTAGGAAAGGCAAACGTTCATGTACGCAGCATCCCATATCTAATGCTGTGTCATATGATCAATTGTCTTCATCTTACCGTGCCTTTTCTTTATCTCTGTTGTCTACAGCTATCCCTAGAACATGGCAAGAGGCCCTAGCTAATGAAAAGTGGAAAGAGGCTATGTTAGAAGAGATGAGAGCTCTGAAGAAAAATGGTACTTGGGAATTAGTTCAGCTTCCTCGAGATAAAAGTATCGTTGGATGCAAGTAGGTGTTCATTATCAAACAAAAGGCCGATGGAACTATTGACCGCAACAAAGCTCGCTTGGTGGCCAAGGGGTACACCCAAACCCATGGCCTTGATTACACTAAGACATTCACACCAGTTGCTAAGATGAACACTATTAGAGTTCTTATCTCATGTGCTATCAATCTTGGATGGGACTTACAGCAGCTGGATGTGAAGAATGCATTCTTTCACGGGGAACTTGAAGAAGAGGCGTATATGGACATTCCTTCAAGTTTTTCTGGCCCTGAGATAGAAGGCCGTGTATGCAAACTCAAGAAAGCATTATATGGCTTAAAATAGTCTCCTAGAGCCTGGTTTAGGCAATTTCAAAGGGCTATGATTGCCTTTGGTTATACTTAGTGTAATGCTGATTATACCTTATTCATCAAATGATCAGGTACTCAAGTTGTTGTTCTCATCGTATATGTTGATGATGTTGTAGTGACGGGGAATGATTCAGTCGAAATTTCTTGTCTTAAACAATATATAGAGAGAGAATTTGAAATTAAAGACCTTGGAGCTCTTCGGTATTTTCTAGGTATCGAAGTCTTTCAATCTGAAAAGGGGTATTTCTCTCCCAATTGAAGTATGTTCTGGATCTTTTGGCTGAGGTTGGTATGCTTGGATGCAAGCCAGCTGAAACCCCTAGTGAGGCCAATGGCCACTTGCAATCTAAAGAGGGAAAGCCCGTTGATAAAGGAAGTTACCAACAATTGGTAGGTCGGCTGATTTATCTATCCCATACTCGACCTGATATAGTATTTGCAGTGAGCTTGGTGAGTCAATACATGCATGATACATACTCCTCGCACCTTGAGGCTATTCACAAGATTCTTTGTTATTTGAAATTTGCTCTAGGGAAAGGGATTTTATTTGCACCTCATGGTCATCTTTCTGTGGAGTTGTATACAGATGCTGATTGGGCTGGATCTTTGGATGATCCACGATCTACTTCCGGTTACTGTACTCTTGTTGGAGGTAACCTAGTTACCTGGCGTAGTAAAAAGCAAGCTGTGGTTTCTCGCTCAAGTGCCGAGGCAGAATTTCATGCTGTGGCTCAAGGAGTTTGTGAATTATTTTGGCTGAAGTCGCTTCTTGCTGATCTCGGAGTTGCTGTTTCACAACCAATGCGACTTTATTGTGACAGCAAGTTTGCTATAAGCATTGCTCATAATCTGGTACAACATGATCGCACCAAGCACGTGGAGATTGATCGTTATTTTATAAAGGAAAAATTGGACAACAACCTTATCAACTTATCCTTCGTTGCCTCTAAGGATTAGCTTGCAGACGTCTTCACCAAAGGCTTGAACAGGTGCACGTTTCATACTATTCTCTGCAAGTTGGGCATGTCCAATATCTATGCTCCAACTTGAGGGGGAGTGTTGAAGTCTCTTTATGTTTATTGTTAATGTTATTGGACTTAGTTAGTTGGGCCTAGTTTATTTAGTTGTCTTAGGGTTAAGGTCCATCTCTTCCCTATATATATTGTATCTCTTCCTCTTTTCTATAATTAATATAGAATAATCTTTTCTCTCAACAATGTGAAAGATAAGGCTAAAACGATGTCATTTTGATCAAAATTTGATTTTTCATACAAATTTTATTCAAATTAAATTTACAAATAAGCTAAATTTTTTTTTAAAAAAAGTTGAGATTTAGGTAACGAGGGCTTGCAAAGCCCACGCAAACACTAGGCCTCAACCAGTAGCCGTCGAGCCTTGCCTTAGATTTTGGCAAGGGTCACAGCCCTCCCCCAGATTGTGATCCTTGCCCAAGTTTGGCTAAGGGCCGCCATTGCCAACTGACTCCCACTAGTGGCGACCCTCGATTAGATTTAGGTAAGGGCTGGCGACCCTCACCCCGATCTGAGGGAGGGCTAGTGACCATCGCCTAATTTGGGGGAAGGTCGCAACTCTTTTGCGGTCGGCGAGGGTTGCTAGCCACCAGTCGGGGCATGAAGCGACCCCTGTCAGCCATGCCCCACCTTTACTGGCCCTTGTCGACGATGGTAGGGTAGCTGCAATGAGGGCTATGTAGGCCCTCACCGCTGGTTCTCTACCTTTTTTATTTTATTTTATGTTAGCTTAATTTAAATAATATTTGTATTAAAAATTAGATTTTGTCCAAAATAATGTTGTTTTAGCCACGTCATCACCACGTAGGAGAGATAAAATATTTTAAAAAGTCATGTCAACATTTTCCGTCTGTCAAGTTGAACGGAGTTAATGGAATGATTCGATTGTACCGATTTAACAAGTTTTATGACTTGGCACTTTTGTAAGTTTTAGTACTCAATTATAACTTTGTGACAAGTTTTAAGATTCTCAATGTACTTATTTCTAGATTTTTAAAAGTTCCATCGAACAAGTCATGACATTTGGTTAACTAATATGTGTAGGTGGAAAAGGTGCAAAGGATTCTTGCGGCATAAGAACACTAGACGGCCAAAAGTTTTGTAATGTGCTCACTTTAGTACCAAAAGCTTTCGTTGGCTTATTTAAGTGCAAAATCGGAGAAAATAATGATCACTTAATTGCCTCCGGCAACAAATTCCGGCAAAAAAATATTAGCTGAATTTTACATTAAAATGCATAATCTGACATGGCATTTTTATATTAAAAACGAGTCCAACATGGGCTATGATGTAGCTGGACTCTCCGTAAATGACGCCGTATGAGAAACAATCATTCAATACAATCTTCCATTTTCTGGGAAAATTTGCAGAGAGAAGGAAAAAGAGAGGGAAAGAAGAAATGAGGGGGATTGAAGCTGAGAAACTAAAACTCCCAAGCCGAATCAAAGCCGAGACGAGAGAGAGAGAGAGAGAGAGAGAGAGAGAGAGAGAGATCAGCTTGAGGAACCCGCAAAGATCTTGGGTTCTCAGCGACGCTTGATGTCAACGGCTCCAACGTGATATCCCAACTCGCACGCCTGAGCCATTCGATCTTGTCGATCAGGGGGCTTCGCACGAGTACTATAAGCGAAGTGAGCACTTCGATGGAATGGCGCGAGCCCATCGAACAGTTCCAGTTGAACCGAATCAGAGCTACCATCGCTTGAGCCGCGTGCTCTCTTATGGTTCTTGAACAAGTGTTGACGCAAGAAGCTGAAAAACCTAGGTCTTCAGGATCAGGTTTTTGTAATCTCTGTCTAAGCCTCGGGATAGTCTTTCCTCGAGCTCGGTCAAGACCTTCACTTGTTCCCCTTCATCCTCCGACCGGTCTAGTGGACCGACGAACCTGAAAATTCTATCTTTGTTGAGGTAAGCTTGGGCTTCACGCTCAATTCGGCGTGCAAGTCAGAATATCTTGTATTAAATGGCTTGAGGTTCCGGATATGAGCATTTTCAGGGCAGAGGCAAGTGAGAAGACTAAGCTATGACGGCGGCGATGGAGTTTATCACCCCCCTCCCTTCATTGCTAGCTTCAATGGTCACAACTGAAGCGACGACCTTCATTACCTTCCTCATCTTCATCAGCACCTTTTCTTCTTAAAATCTTTTGCAATTTGAAAAAAAAAAACTAATTTGGCCCAATTTTGTTTCTAAATAAAAATTAGGGTTTATATTTGGGTGTTGTTTGGGACAATTAATGCTGATTGGGCACGTCGAGGAGCCACGTGGGACAGAAAAATTGATTAAAAAAAATTGCCACATCGGATTTCCGGCTACCAAATCAGAACTAGCACTTAAGTGATTGCTTTTTTGTTTTTTAAAAGTGGCACTTAAGTGATTCGAGAAAACTTTTGGCACTAAAGTAAGCAATTTACTAAATTTTGGCACTTCTAGTATCCTTATGCCGGATTCTTGCTTATGTCTAAATTTGAAAGTCAAAATACAGAGATTAAAGAATCTAGCTAGAGATTTCCATGGAGATCGTCATTAATTTCCATTTTCAAGATGGGGATCACATCAATAGAATCTTCATACTTTTCCCGAAACCTTTACATTTTGATCAGTTTTGCATTGTTGTAACTTGTAATGAGAAACATATAGTATCTGCTGTTGTCATTTTTACATCGTAGTGGCTCCAGTGACTTCATTGCTTTCATCACTTCAGGTCTGGTTTGGATCGAGTCGAAAATGATTCGACCTAAATTGAACCATTTAACTCGTTTCAATCCACTTCCATGCAACATAAATCTGGCAACTCATACCTGATCCAACCAATTTCTGACCTAATTTATATTGTTAAAACACTTCCATATTTAAATCAATTTAGAAAATCTTGTTTCTTATAATTTTTTTTAAAAAATTATATTGTTAAAACACTTCTACGACCGGTGAGGGCTTCGCAGCACTCGCTAAATCTGCATGAGAGCTGGGACGCTCGCCCAAGACCAGCAAGGGTCACCGACCCTCGTCGAACTTCATAGAAAAAAAAGGAAAAGAAAAAAGAAAAAAATTATAAAAAATAAACAATTTTAAACAATTAAAAAATCTTAGCATCTTCAACTCCGCGATGCTTTATTTACAACAACGGATGAAATTTTTCTCTATTTTTCATATAGTTTGAAATTATGAATGAGTAGTTCCAGGTTTCGTATAGGTTTTACCTGGAACCCCAAACTTACCCATCGAAATAGGTTCCTCATTTTTTGCAATTTGGAACTTACTCTGTATACTTTAGAACCTAGAACATAAAACCAACTCTGTCACAGGTTCTAGGGTCGGAACATGGAACTTACCTTATCACAGGTTCCATTTGTATTCTTAATTGAATGATTGCAATAAATCATCACATTTGCTACAATCCATTGACTACCACTTTCTCCTATAATCATCAACAAGTAAAAAATCTTAGTCATAAATATCATAGAAAATGGAAGTTCAGGTTAGTAGTTTAGATTATACAATCATCATCGGATACCATGGAATACAGCAGGATTGTGTGAATACGTAAACCAAGAAAAATACAAAAGCTTTTTCTAGGTTCCACCTACCTAGAACCTACCAGTCAAAATAGATTTCCCAATTTTTGGAACTTAGAACCGGACAGATTCCCATCGATATGGTTCTCAAGTTCCAAGTTAACCTGGAACCATGCTCACCCTATTTTAAATGGCTTAGTTGTCAACTCATTTAAGACTCGTTAAGTTGTTAGGCAATTCAGTTATGACCCACTTAAACTTGTTTTTAAAAATTAAGGTTATCTATTTATGACCTACGCCTGGGTTAAAATATAAATTTTAAACCTATTTTGCAACATCTATACATAAGAACACTCAACATGTGGGTCTAGTACTCATATACTATGACACTCCAGAACGTCTCATGCTACTCGTGTCCTTTTCTATTTTATCTCTTATTTATTAATAGCATGTGGAAGCACGATAAAATCTTTCACCTTTCACTAACACCCCATACAAGAAAACTGCACGAGTTCAATTAAAATACATGTGCATCTTTCTTAGAAAATTATCCATATTACAATTTCACATCAACATATCAAGACAAACATAAATTACATAGTCTTGGGGAAAAGTCAAGGTCCTATTCCCACACTCTACTCTTATGTCACCAAAAGCTTGCCCATACGAAACCACCATTTGACTCATAAGTGGATGGCCTCCGTCATCACCTTGTCCCTTTCATCTCAACATCCAAGGGACCATTCTGTACATCTGGAAAAAAAGAAGAAGGATTGAGCCGAAACTTAGTAAATGAAATCTCTAATTCTAAGATATGAAATCCACCAACCACTCAACTTGGTATCATACAACATGCGATCAAATGTCACAAAACTTCATGCATAACAAGCACATGCGAAAGCCTTACCTTTTTTTGTCAATGGCAAATCAATAACAACCATACGTGCTATTGTTTACCAATTACATGTGGATGCCATATCACATTGTGATGCACCATCGTCATCATTTGGTTCATTAAGGGACACATCATAGTCGTGCATCATATATAAATTATTTCATCTTATTCATTTCTTCTTCACCTTTGCAAACATCCGCGGGGCATCCCAACTCTTAATGGGGCATCTCGAAACTCCCGAGGTATCCTGCAACATCCGTCCACGGGGCATCCCACCTCTCAATGGGACATTCCGATTCATGGGGCATCATTGTCACAATTGCGTGGATGATGGAACATGACTTTTCATAATTCATTTCATTTCTTATCTCATAGAAACGTGCATATGATGATGATAAGTCACATAATCTTCTTCACATCAACTATGAAATTCACATTTATTTCAAAAATCAACAAATGGTGCACATTATCTTTCACATAAATCACTTTCGAAACATAATTACCTTGCACATTTTAATCATTTCACATGCTCGAGTAATAATATTGACATGCTCATCATCTTTTGCAAGCAAATGATGCATTCTCAAAGGACATCAATCATTCCAAATAATTATTAACACAACATCGTTCTACACAATTCATCACCGAAATGAAATCACCATTGCCTTTTTATCACTTAGATAAGTAGTCTTAATTCACTTGCCATCTTGAAAATTTCTCAAGTAGTCAATAACAATTAAATAAACCCCTAGAAATCAACAAGTTCCAAGGTTCAAGATTCAAGATTCATCATAATAATAAAAGAAAATTTTCTCTTTTTTTTTTTTTGGTTCGGTCAACCCTGTTGACCGAAGTCAACTATATTGACTTTTGGCAACATCTCCTTCGGCAACTCCAAATTTCGGCCACACCTTTTTTATTTTATTTTATTCCGTAACTTCATTCAGTAACTCATTCTTCAGCGACTTCCCTTCAGCATACTTTGTTCGGCATAGTTTTGACGATTCAGCCACTTTCACCTTAACTTCTAATTCAATAACTTCACCATTTACACACCAATCAGTAAGTTTCTTACCAAACCTCATGGGATCTACTTCCACTCACATCAAGAGCACACAAAACTCAACAACTTCAAGTCAAGAAATAATAATAAAACAACTTGCCATTATTGAAATTTTATACCACACACAACATCAACTTCAACCAAAATCAACAACATCAAGAATCACCCAACCATGATAAGAGTATTAAGTAGATTATCCTAACTTAGTACTTAAAGTTTCACTTACCTCAAAGATAACTTCTACAAGAATCAAAATCTTGATTACCTTCAAAATAGAAAAAATCAAAGACAAGGTCAAAACTCTAAATCTTTTGAAAGAATACAATTTACTTGATAAGATGAAAAGGAAGCCCCATAATTCACCTTGTAAACTCTTGAAAACTTGAAGTTAAAATTTCACAACACAAAGTGGGGTCTTCTTCTTTTACTTGGAAGATTCGAGAAGAGGAAAATGTGTGAAAGCAAGGGGAAGACTTGAAGCATTTTGGGGAATTGAAATACACGACCAAGGAAAATGATTATAGGAGTTTTCTTGAGACAAGGAGATAAGACCAAATGACCATGGGTTAAAAGTAATGGCTTGGGTTGAGAATACTTGGTGGTGAATAATAAGAGAGATGTGTACAAAGGAAATGGTGCTAAGCTCTATGGTTTCAATTTAGATATTTGATAATTTGCCAAGAAGTCTTGCAAATCAGTACGTAAACGAGGTAATCAGTGCATTAATAAGGATATTAGTGTCTGTTCTAAACATTGATAAATCCGAAAAATATTTGAATGCGTCAAAACGTTTAGCAAAAGATACCGAACGAGTGGAAATGTTTAAATCAGAAAATTTCAAACTTGACACTTATTTGACATGAAAATTCAAAGCGTATCAACCTCTGAAATCAAATAACGTGATGTCACGTACTTCATCGCCACTCTAGAAAATCATTTCGAGAGCATATGTTCGACAATTCGATCCTAACAAAATCATTTATGGAAAAACTATGGATATCTAAAATACGATTTGGCCTCCGCGATTCCCACGTAAATTACTCAACTCGAACTTCCACTTACAATGTTTATTGCCTACGGATTCCTACGCATTTTAAATAAATACTGGAATTTTCAGGATGTCGCATATACAATAGAAAAATTCTCAATAGGGGTGAGCGGTTCCAAGTGGAACTTTCACTTACAATGTTTACTGCCTACGGATTCCTACGCATTTTAAATAAATATTGGAATTTCCAAGATGTCACATATACAATAGAAAAATTCTCAATAGGGGTGAGCGGTTCCAAGTGGAACTTGGAACCTACCTGCCCCTATAGGTTTCTCATTTTTTGAAACCTGGAATCTATCCGTTGGAATTTAGAACTTAGAACCTACCCTGTCACAGGTTCCAGGGTCGGTTCTGAGGTTTTACATGTTCTTTTTTTTTTTCATTTTTAATTAAGAAAAATGTTGAACAATAGATAGTTTACACGTTATGGACATCAATCCACCAATCAAAAGATTGGTTGGAGGAAAACATGGTCTTTTCCGATATGATTCCCTCATCTAACATGAGAAATATGATAACACCAATTTCAACACTCGAGTCGCCTTCGTGATTACACACACACACACATATGTATTATATGAGAGATTAATTACTTATGAGTCATGAAGAAAATGTCTATACTCAAAAAATCAAAACGTGAAGGGGGCGCACAAGAGGAAGTATGGGGATTGTGACACTGAGGTACTATGCTGTTTTCTTCTTTAAGAACTTAGTCTCGTGACTTTGGGACGAAATTTGCTTGTGTTACTCTTGGTCCTCATGTCTCAATCCCATTGTCTATAGTCACACACCAACACCCACGTACCGTCGTTCCAAATCCCGCATATGCCAAACTTCCATTCCGTAAATCATTCGCAAATTACACCAAAAAAGATGGAAAGAACACAAGATATAAGCCACATAATCATCTTTTGTAGTCATCCGACGTATATTTGGCGACAACAAAAGCAAAATAGTGCAAAAGAAATGTATCAAAGAAGACAAAATTCATGTATTGTGAGTAACATAATCCACAAAATAAGTGCACAAAAATCAAATTGCGTACGGTTCCTTATTCAGTTCTCAGTTCCCAATTCCGGTTCCGATTCTCGGTTCGGTTTCTATAGGAACCGAGAACCTACTCGGAACCGGCAGTTCCTAAAAAAATGGAACCGGGAATCGAACCCTCACACATTGGAACCTAGAACCGGCAGTCTAGTTTCCGGTTCTCAATTTTACCCGGAACCATGCTCACCCCTAATTCTCAATAGAAAAAGGTTAAGATCATGGCATATTCTAAATCTTTATATTAATTTACACCATCTTACCTTTCTTTTTAATTGACTTGTACAGAATGATTCAACAAATTTTGGTATTCCTTTTTCCACATCTATTTTGTGACGACAATCTAAAAATTTGTTACAAGGTTTCTCGTGCTATATGTTTATGGAGTAAATTTCATCGAATTTTATACTAAACTTAAGTAATAGTCGCCTTTAGAAGAATGAACTTTGATTTCGACCAATAAAGATTTTTTCATTTCATCTTTTTTTCAATTGATGCGCTTCAATCAAAATTTGAGTAATTTTTGCCAAAAAAATCAACACGGTATCCAACGAGGTCCCATGTCAGCCCTAAAAGAACCAAGAAAAAGTTTAAAAAGTCAGAAAAAGTTATATAACGTAAAAGGGAAAAGATAGGTGGATGGCTACACCACCATCGCATGGGGTCGTGTTTGCCATCTAAAAGGTGAGAGACCGTCGCAAAGTATCACCCGACCCCTGCCCTGTTTTTCTTTTCTTTTGAATTTTATAGTTTTCGAATTTTTCTGATTTTTCGTTTGAGCTTACACGATATCCAATCAGAAGTCATGTCAGTAATGCCCGCCCTCTGTTTTAGCATTTGACTGGAGTCCGTGCATTAATTGCACAAACAATCAAATTTTGTTGAACTGAGTGATTGAAATCAAAGTCCGACGCGCTAATTTGAAAATACCATCTCAATTGTGTGACCCTATCGAAAGTTGACCTTAGCCTTTAGCCCTTTGCATATCTGGTAATGGTCCAATGCCCTTGTTCGCCCAAGGTGTGAGCCAC
>BCNH02000010.1:12000415-12035893 GCA_001662345.2 Metrosideros polymorpha var. glaberrima | reverse complement strand
ATGAAGTTTTCTATAACATGAGGAATGATGGCTCATTCAGCCAATCAATGGATGGAGGGTTGAATCCTAGATTAATTATAATGCCTAATATAAGTAAATTTCCTAATTCAAGTTAGTTTCCTAATGTGATGTTTCCTAGTTTAGTATTACCTAGTCCTTTTTTTGGTAAAATACTATCTCCTAGTTTGATGGTTGCTGATGTGATGTTTCCTAATTTAATGTTTTTTAATTTAGTTTTGTAGTCTGTTTGTAAGCATGCGGACTTTTTAGCTCATAAATTTCTCTCAAGTGAGTTTCTTTCAGTTATTTATCCAATTCGTTGATGGCAAATTCACCACCTTAAAGTCCTTCGGTTCTTTATTCAATTCGTTGGCGGTGAAATTTAAAATTCTTTATCAACGTTCTTTTATACCTAGTGTTAGAACTGTTTTATCTCAAACTTATTTCTTCGTAAATACATGAAGCGCTTTCTTTCCGTCAAACGCGTGAACCATGGTCCCGTCAAACACGTTCAGCAATTTCATCCAAACCGCTCGTCAAACACAAGCATAGCAACAAGTGGTCCCATCACGTACGGCAGTACTAGTTAGAGGGGGATTTGGAAATTCAATCCGCACGAACCTCTTCTTCCTTTTCCTGAACTTCCCATGTAAATTGGTGGCCACGTGTCATTCATTCGCAGGCTCGGTTTTGAGCGGAGTATCTCGTCAAATCTGCGAAATTCTTTTTCCACCTCATCCGCAATTACCATCTTCGTGCGACACATGGCCTCTCACCACTCCCATCTGCACTGTCTCCACCCATCTTGTGGAAGCGAAGGAAGCGGCACATAATTTATTGGTGGAGGAGAAGATACATCGTCGTCATCAAAACATCTTCTTTGGTCTCATCTCGTTGATCCTTCGATCCGATCGAGCAACGACGAATCGGGCTGGACGGGATGTAGAATTTTCTAACACCGGCGGTTTGTTCTTGGGCGTTTCTTGAAATTTGTCACCGCTCCACGTGGAAGCTGAGTTCGTTGCATGTTTTGAGGCCATTTTGTATGGTGTGTGATTAAAGAGTTTCACATTAGGGCTTAGAGTTGTTGATTCCATTGCTAGGTCATTAAGAATATTTTGTAACAATTCAGCTAAGGTTTCATGGCTAAAAACAACAAAAGCGGTAGTCAAAATAAGCACATTTGACATCAAGTATTTAGCCATAAGGGACGTGTTAAAGAAAACAAAGTGGACATAGAATACGTTAGCACTGAATTGATGTTAGTTGATCTTTTAACTAAAAACATGCCACCAATGAGTTATAAGGATCATGTGGTTAAGATAGGAATTGGTCATATCATGTAAATTTTCTTCGTATAAACAAAATGTGAAACTCTTATTTATTTGTGATGTTTTTCTCAATTCTGGTGTACACATTCATTTAATTTGAGAATAACAATCATTATTAATCTAAAATAAATAAAAGATTTATTCATTAAGTTATGTTATTAAATATGGATTGATTTGAAGGAGATAAGGTGCATTATGATTAGGGGTGAGCAAACTGGACCAGGACCGCCCGTATCGGACCAAGACCGGACTAGACCGGACCGACCAGGTTGGTCCGGTCCTTGAGAGTACCAGTCCGGTCCTCAGTCCCAATAAATGGGACCGGTGGCTGGGCAGTCCAGTCCTCGATTTCAGGGGGAACGGGACTGAACTGGACCGATCTAAATATATACACACACACACACACACCTTTTCCTCGCACTTTGTTAGGAGATGAATGATTAATCTAGAACCAAAATTCATGTGTTAAGACAAACATTTTTTGGAAATGAAAATGGTAATTTAATTATGTGAGATATTTGTCAAAATTCATGAACTCATTTAAAACAATTGAAGAGTCGGATTATATAAAACTACATCCATGGCCTTTTTCTCTCTCTTTGATGGTCCGACAATGTTTGCCTTAAATTCATTTAAATTGAGAGAGATTCACATTGACAATAATCGATATTATTGTTGAGATAAAAACACACAGGTTATAGGATGGATACAGTCTGTAAATTTTTTTTTTAGTTTCTAACCAAAGGAAATCAACTAGTATTGAAATTCAAAAAACAACAGATGAATTCATTTTTTAATGAGCCTTATTCTTCTCGTTCGAGATAGTCAAACTGAAAGAACAAAAACTATGATTAAACAATATTTTATATTTAGTGTTGAAACTTTCTAGAAGAATACAATGACTTTATTTTAGCAAACATTTATTTACAATGTCGTTGCCACTCGCTGCGCCTCTTTTCCATCTCCTACAAAAACATCGTCAGAACCCATCACGCCTCCGCAAAATCGAGGCCAAGCTCTCCAAGATTCACGACAAGTGAAATCGCGAGCTACAATAGCTTTTTCAGCTTGTTTGCTAGTCCTATTGGGACAGGACCGGATTGTACCGAACCAGGACCAATGGTCCTGGTCTAGTCCTCGGTCCCAAAAATTTGGGGACTGGGACTACTAATTCGGTCCCTGGTTCCATACGGGGACCGGATCTGTTCGGACCATGCACACCCTTAATTGTGATATATGGAAGATAATACTCATTCTAAGAGGACTTATGATTCATGTGCTTTGTCTTCAGCATGAATCTTTTGTGGATTTGGTTCAAAATTTCATTTGATGAAAAGTTGGGATCAAGCAGGAGAACATTACTTTCATACCGATAATGTAATTCCACATTCAGTTTATTATTGCTCACATTAATTTCATTGACGTTTTATTGTCCATATTAAATTATATGATAACTGTCTTTTAATCTCCCAATCCCATGATAATGTCTTGATGGAAGAGGTCATATGAAGGGGTGTGAATTATATGAAGCTGTAATATTTGGATTTTTTTTTTTGACTTAGTCTTTGGAATAGGGCCCACAAGAATAAAAAGAAAAGAAAAGAAAGAAGTTGACGAAGTCAACTAAGCAAAGCAGCAGAAGAAGAAGAAAGGTGGCGTTTTGCGCGCACGCCATGCACGCCTCATTGAGGCGGATTCTACTATGTATCGCAATGCTTGGTAAGTGTTCACAACCCTTGTTCGTCCGATTAGAGTAATTTTTTGGTTTAAATCACAAATTCGTAATTATGTGAAATTTGAACCGTCAAGTCAGATTTTGGAGTTGTTAAGTTAAGAAATTTTGGGGGAATGATAGTTTAAGATGTTGTGGATAAGTAGGACTTTATGAAACTTGATTTGGACTCATGATTTGCAAGAAACGAATTTTTGAAGTTGTGCGCATGCAGTGAACAGTGCGATCAGCAGCCTTTCATGTCGTTTTTCATTGATTTCCGACTAGTTTTTGGGTTGTTCAGACTATGGGTTGTGTCGTGCTTTGAACGATGTTTCTTTTGACTATAAGTTTACTTGATATAGAGTTTGGTGGAGAGAGTTATGGCATAACAAAGTTCAACGCGTAAGTTATGCGTTGCAAACAGCTTTGAATAATCACTTTAAATGAGCGAATGAGCGGTGGGCGCGTGTGAGTCATTTTACTAACATCTAAGCTTTGTATAGCCAAGTCGTAATTGAGATTGCGTTTGATTAGATTTTGACGTTGTTTCTCCTTTAATTCATGGGATTACAAGTTCGACGGTTCAAGTGATTGCTGTTGTTTGGTCGTAAGCATTTTTAGGTGAGTATTGTTATTTCTTCTTTGACTTTGTGAAATCCATGTCTTAAAATAATAAAATTTTGATAAATACATATTGAACTAAGAAAAGCATTTTTGTTACATAAAGTCGGATCAAGCATTTTTTACCATTTTGTATTTGAGAATGGTTTTAGGAAATGTATTGTGAAATGATGAATTGCCTTGCATCGGACATTATATGAGAAATGCATAACAAAAGGTAATACAAGCGTATGGGCCATGTTGTGGAAAAATTATATGTTTGATTTGTGATATTTATTCTGGATTGACTTTGTGAATTGTGGAGGATGATGTTGATGTTCAATGTTGTTGCGAGCCCTTTGCGGGGCTTATGGGTATGCATACTAGTTTAGGATGTCTTTATGGGTCAATTATCGGCAATATAGGTAGAGACGTCGCCAAGGGGGGAAGCTTGGTCACTTTATTACGTGGTGTTATGCGTGACTATTGTTTGACATTTGAGTAATGAGATTGGCTAATGGAATAGACTATTGGCACGTGTTTTTATGAGATTAATCAATTGATTGGACTGTTGATATTTTATTTTGCCATCATTGAGAAATGGATACTTTTGCTAAAAGGAAACAAGTTATATTTAAAATGGTATATATATTATCAAATGAATTTGAGATTATTGAGTTTTGCTATAATTTTGTATATATGCATAGTGGATACTCAATCTGCTTAGAAGAAATATACTACTTACTAAGCTATGGTTGCTCATTCCTTATCTTACAAATCTTTTCAAGTTCCTTGATTAGCAGCCATTATAGCGAAAGTGACATCGATGGAGTCTTTTGGGAGTTGGTTTTTAGGTATGGGCTTTTTAAGAAAACATTTCAATTGTCTGTTTTGAGGCTGTCCTTTAGGTAGAAGAACGACCATGTCATCTTCTGCTCTTGTTGAATTCGGGGTGTGACAAAAGCGGTGCGAATGGGAGTATAAATAAATGTCTAAGCCAAATTCTCTCATTAGGAAACCACACCATCATCGTTGAGAAGACAATTGGCTAGAGAAAAAATACCCATTCACTGATTGTTCAAGCCGATGTGAATCTAGTTGGTTTTTAATCGAATTTCATCAATGATCGGAGGTTAGTACAAAATTTTTCACATTTCTGCATTTGATTATGATTATACATGAGTTTTGTTCATCCATGTGTAATCAAGATCTTCAATCCTTTCATATTTATAACACTTATGTCAGCCCTAAAAGGACCAAGAAAAAGTTTAAAAAGTTAGAAAAAGTTATAAACGTAAAAGGGGAAAGATATGTGGAGGGCTACACCACCATCGCATGGGGTTATGTTGCCATCTAAAAGGTAGGAGACGGTCGCACAAAATTGTAGTCGCGAGCAGAAGATCACACAACCCTTGCCCTGTTTTCATTTTCTAAATTTTCTAATTTTCTAGTTTTTGAACTTTTCTGATTTTTTGTTAAAGCTCACACAATATCCAATCAAAAGTAATGTCAGCGATATCTGCCTTCTATTTTAGCATTTGACTGGAATCTGGGTATTAATTGCACAAACAATCAAATTTTGTTGAACTGAGCGATTGAAATTAAAGTCCGAAAAGCTATTTTGTAAATATTATCTCAATTGAGTGACCCCAATAGAAATTTAACCTTAGCCTTTAGCCTGTGAATATCTATTAATGGTCCAGTGCCCTTATTCACCTAAGGTGTGAGCCACAATTTTATTAGGTGATTTGCGAGCAAAGACCACTTGATATATATGCAAGCAAAGGAGATTTAGATCACAACATGGTCCAGTGAGGAAAAAGCCCCCAAGATGGAGTTTTCTATCAATTGAGGAATAAATGCTCATTCAGACAAATCAATGGATGCAGGTTTGAATGCTAAATTAAATATAATTCCTAATATGAGTGAATTTTCTAGTTCAAATTGGATTCCTAATGTGATGTTTCTTAGTATAGTATTTTCTAGTTTAATGGTTGCTAATTTATCGTTTCCAAGCTTAATTTTTTTAGTTTAGTTTCCTAGTCTGTTTGTAAGCATACGCATATTTTAGTTCTTAATTTTCTCTCAAGTGAGTAACTCCTTCGATTATTTATTCAATACGTCAGTGGTGAACTCACAACCTTAAAACCCTTCAATGTTTTATCTAATTTGTCGGCGGTAAACCGTAAAAAAATTTTATCCTTGACTGGCAAAAGATTTACTTATACCTTAGTGGCGAATTCTTTCATCTCGTCGCCGAGTTACTTCTTTTCGGAAAAACATCAAACACTTTCTTTTCGGTCAAACACGTTTACATGGTCCCGTCATGTACGTGCGGGCACGGGTTAGAGGGGGACACTACATTGAGTGCGTGGACTGTAGCTTGGAAATTCAAACCCCACGAACCTCGTCCACCCTTTCCTTAAACTTCCCATGTAAATTGCTGGCGACGTGTCATTCATTCGCAGGCTCGGTTTTGAGCGGAGTATCTCGTCAAATCTGCGAAATTCTTTTTCCACCGCATCCGCAATTACCATCTTCGTGCGACACATGCCCTCTCACCACTCCCATCTGCACTGTCTCCACCCATCTTGTGGAGGCGAAGGAAGCAGCACAGAATTTATTGGTGGAGGGAGGAAGATACATGGTCACAATCGAACCATCGTCTTTGGCCTCGTCCCGTTGATCCTTCGATCAGATCGAGCGACGACGAACAGGGCTGGACGGAATAAAGAATTTTCCGACACCGGCGGTTTGTTCTTGGGTGTTTCTTGAAATTTGTCGCCGCTGCTCGACGTTGGTCGTGATTTCCTGATGATTTCGTGCGTTCCTGGGGGATAATTCGAGACTGTTTTCTTCGATTTCGAATTCTTTAGTGGCTGCTATCGGTGCAAGAATTCGTTTTCCTGGTTTTTTTCCTCGAGTTAGATGAGTCGGGCTCGGATGGATCCGTGTCACGACCTGCTCAAACCCTCCAATTCCAAGTTTCTCTTCAACCCGGAGGCGCAGCGCGCAGTCCTCGCCCTCTGTTGGAGAATTACGTTGCTGAGTTGCCTCGCCGGGTCGATCTCATTCGTCCTCTACTCGGCCTTTGCCGCCCGGGAAACTCACTGGCTCAGGCTCCCGGAACTCCCCCCGCCCCGAGCCCGAATTCCCGGACCCGACGGGGTCGGACCCACCAACATCTCCCACATCCTTTTCGGCATAGGAGGCTCCCTCCACACATGGCAAGACCGCAGCCGCTACTCGTCCCTCTGGTGGGACCCGAACTCCACCAGGGGATTCGTGTGGCTCGACGAGAAGCCCGCGGGGAATTCCTCCGGGTCTGAGGGCTCGATCCCGTACCGGGTATCCGAGGACGCTACCAGGTTCAAGTCCTCGAGCTCCGAGTCCGCGCCCCGTATAGCCCGGATTGTCTTAGAGAGCTTTAGGCTCGAGCTGCCAAATGTGAGGTGGTTCGTGATGGGGGACGACGACACGGTATTCTTTACACAGAACTTGGTCACGGTGGTAGCAAAGTACGATCACCGCCAGATGTGGTACATCGGTGGCAACTCGGAGAGCGTGGAGCAGGACGTGATGCACGGGTATGGTATGGCCTTCGGCGGAGGCGGGTTTGCAATCAGCTACCCGCTGGCGGCCGAATTGGCCAACATACTTGACGGTTGTCTCGATAGGTACTCTCATTACTACGGCTCCGATCAGAGGGTTTGGGCGTGCGTACTCGAGGTTGGCGTGCCGCTCACCGTCGAGCGCGGATTCCACCAGGTACCTTCGTTTTTCACTATGGCCTTCATTTTTTGCCAATGTTCTAATTTGATTGATCGCAAGTCAAGTGCACTACTCATTGGACACTATAAGATTATGAGGATAGTCAACAATTGCTTGAAAGTGGTATGGACGTGGCGCAACTGCCCATCAAAGTTGGTCAAAGGTTTTCGCCTATTGGCCGACAATATTCAACATTGAAAGATCCGTCATGAAGTTTGGTAGTGATTATGGATGCACCCACTTTGGATGAGCCCAATGGATGATAATTGGTAATCATGTTCAGTTTCAAATTAAAAGTTCATAATAGTTAGTGGTTGTGATGATGTAATTTGGTGATTATTTTGTCTGGGGCATGATGAGTCGTGGGTGGGATAAATTTCATTGGAAAATTACCCAGCAGTGTTTTTGATTTTGTTGATTTAGTACCAAATTTTTCCGTAAACTTTTAATATAGTCTTTTCAGCCAATTTTCATCAGAAATCGCTGATATGACGGTCCATCGTTTGCCAATCACGTGCCTCAAAAACAGATAGATAGAAATGAACAGCTAGGTCCAAATTTCTTTTGTTTTCTCTAGTTGGGAGAAATGTAGGTGGAAGGGGGGATATGTACCTCAAATACCAGCTGGTCATGCATCATTGGATGGTCCTCCATCATTGGAGCACGTCCTTTCCTTTGGCATTGCTTTCTTTTTCTTTCTGGTTTTTTTAGGTATTGATAGAAAGCAAAGCCCTAATAACTACAAGCTCCCCCAAAAGAAGTCCTCCACATGGATTTGGGACTCTTATTATGTCTCAAAAACATCATTTCCTCAAGCCAAATGTGTGTCAATGCACCCAAAAGTAGTCTTGACATTTGAAGGAGTTGACCGCCATGAGTCACGTCCATCTCACATGCCTACTTCGACGTCAAGGAAAGAGGGGCATTTGAGAAACTAAATATGAGCAAGCTCTAATTGCCATACGTATGTCCTGCCTTGTTTTAAAACCGTAAACCCATCTCATTACTTAGAAAAGAAAACCGAAATCGATTTTTTAAGTGAACAAGGAGAAAAAGAAATTCCATTGCACATTAATTTTTTCTGTGAAAAGCATAATTGTAGGCTGAGATTGTTCCAATGGACCGAAATGCCTGAAAAATTATACATGAAGTTTTTGTCGCTAACCTTCTGCCTTAGCACTCCCTTTTTATTTTCTTACTTATCAGCGGTATTGCTTGGGTTCTGTCCGATTTCTGCACAAATACGTTCTTTACTTGGTGTGGTAAAAGGCATGTGAGATGACCGAGAGTTAATACCGTCCAGATTTTCCCAAATTATGTTACTTTGGGTGCACATTTGACACTTCTTGGGTAGGGGTGTGCAAAGGAACCGGGAACCGCCCAGTTCCAATATGGTTTCTAGTTCTAGGTGTGGAACCGCCCGGACCAGACTGGTAATATATAATATATATTATATTTAGTTTATAATTTTATAGAAAAATGAAAAATTCCTAATCCGAAACTCGTCATCTTGTCTCAAATTCTCACTTTCTCACTCTCATCTCGATCTCTGCTTAGGGTGAGTATATTCCGGGTAGGCGGTTCTCACCATAGAATCGGGAGATGCCCTAATTGGTCTCTTATGATCATGAGTTTGCCTTCTTTGAACTCCAGACTCTTCTGCAGCTCTTACCTTAAGAATCTACTTAATTAGAGCGTCCTTGATTCCGCATCATCATCTGCAACCAAATTACAACAGCCGTGCTCTGTAGATTTTTTCCCCACGAAATATGTTGAAATAGGTATGTTATGTTAAAGTAGTATGATAGTTTAATTGCTAGCACTGCGTTGAATGAGCTATTGTATGACTAGTTCTCTTTTTCCAGTGCATGTATGTTATATTTCTGTTTTGTGGTACTATTGGATCTTCTTTGAAACTTAATCAGACCACTGAAACTATTTGTCACTGAGTTGCATATCTGGTTTGGCCTCTTGATGTCCTCCAGTCTCTAGTTCGTTTTAAATCGCGCAAATATTAACAACATAAGGTTAAAAAGGATTTGGGGTCAGAAAACTCTCATCGCCTCCCTCTCTTGTTCTTAGTCGCCTCTATTTGCTTGGTAGGACCTGTTCCATGGACCCACCTGGGAATCAAATTGGACCAGCAGTCCGATTCCCAGTGGATCCATGGAACCAACAGGCGGTTATCAGTTCTAGGGTGGGAACCGTTCACCCAGTCCATGCTTACTTCTAATCTTGGGTGAGTAAATGAGATATTTTGAGACAAACGGTACATGAAATACTCTGAATATTTCAGACGGGATTTCCTATCTTGTGAAGAATCGCAGGTTGTTGAGGTTGGATGACTTGCTCGTACAGCTATAGGTAAACCAATTAGTCATGCCTTAAACGAAACATTCAGTAGATGGTAACCCTTATGGTAACACACAAAAAGGAACAGCTACGCTAGTTCCCCTTCACTATTCTTGTAGTTACAAAGAAAAAGCTTAGAAGTATCTTTTACACCCAGTTTTGCTACACCCAGTTTTGCTGGGTATTGGCATTTGGATGTTTCTCTTATAGTGTCCCGTAGAATGTCTTGCCTAGACCCGGATCCATCGATCCGGGTCTAGGCAAGACATTTTGGATCAACAGTCATGATAGACCCGGTCTGTGTGGACTCCGGTCCAGACTAATATTTGCTGACTGAGCTCTCTGATGATCAGATCAGAACAAGAAATTGCTGGTACTTTTTTGTCATCAGGTCTATGCATGTAGCCAAACGGTAACCGTAGAAATGAGTTTGTAAGATTATTTTCCCCAGCATGATATAGCAAGTTAATTCCTCCTAAGAAGTTTCACATATGTCTCGCATTTTCTGAACTGCAAAGAAAAAAGTTAGACGCATCTCATTTTTTTTGGGGGGGGGAAAAACATTCAGATTGACATTAGAGGGGACCCGTATGGCATTTTAGCGGCACACCCGGTGGCGCCCCTTGTGTCGCTCCATCACCTGGACGATGTGGATCCGATATTCCCGCACCTGACCCAGATTGATGCGCTGAAGGCCTTGATGGACCCGTACCGGATCGACCCAGCCCGGATTCTCCAACAGAGCCTTTGCTACGACCCAAAGCGAAAGTGGTCGATATCTATCTCATGGGGTTACACAATCCAGATTTATCCGTCGCTAGTGACGGCGAACGTGTTGGAAATGCCGTTTCAAATGTTCAAGACTTGGAGGACATGGGGCGATGGGCCATTCACATTCAATACCCGGCCTATGAGCTCTGACCCGTGTAGCCAGCCGGTTATCTATTTCGTGGATACGGTTCGGGAGGCGGGTGGTTGGACCGGTTCTTTGACCACTTATAAGAGATCCGATTTGAAAGGAGGCAGAGGCTGTAAGAGGGCAGATTACGCTCGTGTGTTGGCAGTGCAGAGGATTACAGTCTCGTCCATGAAGATGGGCCCTGACTATTGGAACAAGGTGATCCTTTTCGGCTCTCTTCCTTCTAAGCGCATAATAAGTATGGTCTGCAAGCCCTCTAGCTTTAACAGACTTCTAATACTTATTGAATTTCTGCGGAGCTCATTCACGTTGTAACAAAGAGAAGCTGAAATAATTCACTTACTGCCACTTACAAATGTTGTGGGAACTTCTGTATGCAGGCGCCGCGCAGGAAGTGTTGCGAAATCATGGATCGGGGAAGCATAAGGAGTGGGAGCATGCGAATTAGGATCAGAAAGTGTAGAGCACATGAGACGGGAGCATCGCCGTTTGACCCTTAGCAACACAGATTGATCCTGTGTCGTTCATAAAGATGAGCCCGAGCTACTTAGAGAGATGTCGAGAGAGCAATGAGATGTACGCAAACTCGGCCAATCGTTAGGACACCAACTTCTCAGACCGATACCAGAGCAAAACTGACGCAGAGCTCTATCTACTCAGCAGACGAATTACGTCCTACAATGAGAGACAAATCTCCTGTGTGATGAGTGATGGTTACCTAGGAGTGTTGACATTGTGTTCTATCGCGACTGCTTGTTCTTTCATCATGGGGAATTTCGGTTCGGCCAATGCCAGATACTTTTCTTCATCGACGGTCCGTTCTGCCGAATTCTCCAGAAACACATAAGTAGGATAATCCCTAGCAGACGGAGAATGCTTTATTTTTACTAATTAAATAGACAAGAAGTTGATTAAATTTGTGTTCAGTACTTGCATGTACGTAAAGCATATGTGCTCGCCGGTAATTGCAACTGCTGCCGGAGTTGCTAGCGACTAGTCTAATAAGCGGGCTTCTAAAAAAAGAAAGAAAATAAGCTGAAACCGAGCCATATATTGCTAGGCCCTTGTTTCTTTGGCAAGCCCATATACTAAAATTTTCAGGCCTAATGCCTCATTGTTGCAGCTGGAGGTCTCGACACGTATGGTTAATATCGTCTCAAACTGCTCGAAAAGCATTCGAAAACTTAATTTATCTATTCGAAGAGATATTCTTGATTAAGCTGTAATTTTGAACCTGTTTGGGTTTCTGGTTTCTGGTTTATTGTAGTAGTTTTTGAGCTGGCAAATCAATTGATTAAATTTGGGAGTCTTTTTTCTCTTAGATTTGGCGAAAGCTCTCCTCTCCCGATTTAGGTGTGGATCAAAATCTAGGGCTTTTCTCTTTCAATCTAAATCCAGATTTGAGAGTTTCTTGGAGGTGTTCAATCTATGGTGGTTCAAGATGTTGTTGTTGCCGTCTCCTTTTAGAGATGGTGTTAAGGATGTCGAATCTAGGCGCACATTACAAGATCTCTTGGGATGAGAGCGTGCTTATAGGTGTAAGCTATACTCTTTTGTTTTTTGGGTTTTGCAGCTCTTTTGGAATTTGCTTTGCTTGGAAGTTTTTTTTATATTCCTCTAATGTTTAATTATGACAAATGAATAAAATTTTCTTTCCACAAAAAATTCTTTGGGGTGAGGTAAAACCATGGGATTTATGCAAATAACATTCGAGTGTGACCAACGGGGAGGAAGCCAATCCGATCAAAATAGTTAAAAAGAAAAAGAAAAAGAAAAATCCCATCAAAACAGTATTTGATTAAACGGCATGAACCCAATGCCATATCAATCAACACATCTATGTATGCAAAAAGCATCCAAGTGCGGAACAACTATTAGGGACGTATCCAATCCACCAAGGCAAAGTTAAATTTTATTATCAGCGTGCAATTCCAATCGACATACAATTTCATCACATTAGCACCTACATGAAAATCATAGCGTCCAATTCCTAATCGATGTCCCATTTCAGGCAATTTTCTCACGAGAATAATTCTAAGCGGCATACAATTTAAGTACAACGTGTGATTTCATAGCAGTATGCATTTTAAAGGTAACAAGCGATCTCAAAAATAGCGAGTAATTTTTTTTTTTTTGGGGTCTGAAAAGGATAATTTCATTCTAATTAAAAATTTGCAATAAAGGAACAAAAGCCTTGGGGAAAATTAAATTCCAAAGTGATATAGGGGGAAAGGCAAGTTAATCTTGGGCTAAACATTTGTTGCATTGGGTCTTCGCCAACCTGTCCATGGCCCTATTCGCGTCTCGGCTACAGAATTCGTATAGAAAATTAGGGATCGATCATGACCCCTAAATAAAAATATTAATTAAATTGCATATTAGGAGCATTTTAATTAAACCCATATAATATTGCATTGGACGATAACGAAAGCTTTCTTCTTACTTAGCGCATCAAGGTTCTTTAAATCTCTTCGTAATTTATTTATTTTCTTTGATTATTGAGCATTAAATTTTTTATTGCACACCCGCATAATCACTTTCACATGTTAGTGGTTTAGGATTAAAATTGGCCAAGTCTTCTTGCAAAATATTTTTAAAAATAAAGAGAAAAAGTACCGAAAGGGTGTTAAGTTTATCTAGCATAATCAAGTCGTTGTATCCACGAATCTCTAGTTCACAGAAGAAAAGTGTTCTCCCGCATTTTACTCGGGTTTCTAATCAACCCATAATATATTAGTGGTAACTCCTAAATGAAATAATTTGCATGTTAACTTGACTAAACCAAAACTCCAAAATTGTGATTGGTGTGAGTTTGGGAGAGTCCGCACTAAGTTTGTGTCTTAGTAATCCATTAGCTTTCCTATTGTTGGTTCACCTCTGAGAAGTTCGCGACTGCTGTTGAAACTAAAATTTTGGTGACCCTATTAGGGTTCATTACATAGAATATTAATGATCGATAAATAACCCCTAAACAATAATGTTAGTTAAATTGCATATTAAGAGCATCTTAATTAAGCCCGTATAATATTGCATTGGATCATAATGAAAGCTTTGCTTTTGCTTGCTTAACACATCAAGGTTCTTTAAATTCCTTCGTAATTAATTTATTGCTTTAATTATTGAGTGTTAAATTTTTAACTGCGCAGCCGCATGATCACCTTCACATGTTTTAGTGGTTGAAGATTAAAATTAGCTGAGATTGCTTGCAAAATATATTTGAAAATAAAAAGAAAATGTATTGAAAAGGCATTAAATTTATCTAGTGCAACCTAGTCCTTGTATCGATGAATTTCTGGTTCATAGAGATTAGTAGCAACTCATACTTGGGTTTATAATTGACCCATAATAGATTAGTGGCAACTCTTAAATGAAATAATTTGCAATTTAACTTGATGAAATCAAAATCACAAAGTTGCGATTGGAATGGCTTGGGAGAATTCGTGTTAAGTCTTTGACTTAGTAATTCATTAGCTTTCTCATTGGTGGTTCACCTTTGGGTCATGGCAATTGTAATCATTTTTGGCAAACCAAATGCGTGAAAGTCCACAAAACTAATTTGTGGAAAAGGATATTTGGGCCTTGCAAAGAATCGAAATGGCCTTACGCAAGCCCCATATGGCCTTGTGCCACGCCGGCATGGTGCAGGCATAGGAGCAAGCCTCTCTTACGATTGCCATGTGGTGCAGGTTGGCCAGCCTAAAAGAAGCAATTAATATATAGTATGCAATTTTTTTCTCTTTTGCCCAACTTTGACCTGTTGGAAAAACATCCCTAGAGATTTTGATGATTTCCAAATTATCCTTGGTTCAATATCTTTTGTGATTAGTGCAGATGTTATGACAAATATCAAGGACTACACGATATCCATGGTGTGACCCATTAGAGTAAAGATTGCAAAGTGTCTTGATATGTGTTTCTATAAACAGTACCAAAAGATCTAAAGATCAACTGATGATGATGTTTGAGTCGAAGTTGTAGATATCATGTTATTGGTAATGTTTGAACAACAACCATTTGAGGATGTTCGTTGGAGAAAAACATTGTAGCCGTTGTCGACTTGAGATGCACAACGAAAGAGCAGAAAGTCATCATAGAAAGGGAAACAGGCTTTGTCAGAGCCATCAAAGCTATCGGTGACAGAACAGTAGCAGCAAAAGCTATTTTGGGATAGCTAGCTAATGTTCCATAAAAGGGATTATGTGGGCAATTCCATCCTTGGACAGCAGATCCAACAGATCTCCTAATGATCACCAGATTCTCTAGATCATCTCCAAAGGGCAAAATGAAGACAAGAATATAAGCGTTGAACTTTTAGGCCAAAATGTTAGAGATTCAAAATAGAAAGAATCCGAAATTTGCTCTGTGCTAAGTTCTTAGCTGATACTGTTTCATTGTCTTGAGATCTTCACTATAATGCTCTTACCATATTATAATTGTGTGAAAGATCAAGTGTACAATTGTAATAGCGGCACCTGATTTCTAATAGTATGATCTACCACCTAAAAGGAAGTGTGATTGCATATTGTAACTTGTTTAACATATTACTAGTGAAATCTAGCCTGGCTTATGGCTGTTAGAGTAGACAGTGGATATGGGCTTTGTTATAAAGTCAAACCTATTGAGGCTAACAATACAACCTAGAAGGGGGGTTGAATAGGTTGAGTGATGATTTTAAAACTTTTCGCAGAATAACAAATAATCACTACTGGCAATTCTAAATGCTCATGAACTAGTATGAGTGATACTAATAATCTAAACTAAATGATAGTGAAGTATGTTCTTAGAATGTTTGTTGGCTAGAAGATGTGATGTTGATATTCGAATGTTTAGAGATAATATAGTATGAATGCAGTAAGTAAGAGTGTAGATCACACAGAGATATATAATGGTTCGACTTAACATGAAGCCTACATGCTTAACATGAAGCCTACATCCACTCTTAGACTAACACCATTAATAGCGACTGGATTCCACTAGACTAACACCCTTAATAGCGACTGGATTCCACTAGTAAGTAGTACTGGTAATTACAACTGCTTCGTGACGTTTCTCAGTAAGATAGATAACACTATCAGGACACGAACACGAACACTAACCTTACACTTGTCTCACTAACATAGATGCTAATACAGTGGATCAGACAACAAACAAACAATGAGGAGTGGTGCTAGCTAGCACTAGCGATCGAAGGCTTTGAAGAGTAAAATGAAGGATTAGAGTGAAAGGTCCTTAGAAGTTTGAAATCTCTCGTATCTTCTCTGAATATATCGCTTTTCTATTGATAACACTCGCTCACTGGACTTGAGCTACTATTCTCCTTATATAGATCTGCAGCTTGTATCGTAGCCATTGTAGTATCAACGGTGCAAATTTCGCCAAGGATAGAAAGGATGCCAGCTTTGCAATCTATCCATAAGGACGCTAGCACCATTGCTCATACACAAGGACGCAAGGACGGATCATAAGCTAGGCGGTCAGTACGAATATTCTTACCCTTAAGGATAACGTTGCTAGGGCTGTCCTTTGTTCTTTATACTGTGCCAGCTACCATTGTCGTTGCTTTGTCGTTGTTTGAAGAATCCAGTGATTAACTGCTGTAGTCTGAACCATTAATAGTTGTGATTACTAGTACAATACCTACCATCATCACACCAACTTTGTCACTCTCTACACAACAGTCATGTGCTTACCCCGAGTAACTTAGTGGACAATTATCAGTGAAGATATTGACCAGACAAACTGTAAAATGGTGGTGTTAATCTTCATATCTTTCATCAATACCAAAGATACTTACAAACACTATCTCCGACTAGTCCTTTCAAGCTGTCATGATATCTCCTTGTGACATGTGTTTACCTTCTTGTCTTCGATTAGGTTCTTGTCTTTGCTGATGGTATAAGATCAGTGCTGATTGCACTCTTATCAGTACCAAAGATACTCACGAACACTATCTTGACCGGTCCTTTCAAGCTATCATGATATCCTCTCGTGGTACTTGTTAACCTTTGTCACATATCAGGTTCTTCTCTTTGTTGATGTAATATGATCATTGGTGATTATAAATTATTTCACCATCTACACTTGTCATGGTAAACATTAGAACTTGAGATGGTTTTGTAATCATCAAAATACCTTAGGGATGTTTTCCAACAATCTCCTCCTTTTTCATGATGACAAAAATCCTATCTCGCAAATGTGAAAAGTACTGAAGATATTTTGAGCAATGTGCGTAAGATAAAGTGATCTACTTAATCAGTTGATATATCCATTTCGGGAACATAATGCAAACAACTTTATCAAATATGTGTATAAATATCAGTTCAGATAGCAAATTTGCCCATAACTGTCCTCAGATAACTTATGCGATGTAATATATTTCTTCCTCTTTTTGTCATAATAAAAAAGTATAAGAGCATAAAAAAGGGAAACACACTAAACAACGTAAGCTTCATTTCATTCATAAGGACAGTGAAAGACGTAAAGACATAAGATACCGGTCATCACCGTAAAAGATCAAAAGAACAACAATAAGAAACATAACACAACATGTGCATTGGTAATGGTTGATGGTAGGTTTAGTGTTTTTTGGCTTTCTTTTTTGCGGGTTGGCTCTCCTGAAAGGATATAGGGGATAGTCGAACAAGGTTATAGCATTCTAGTGAGAGGAGGGTCTGTTCGATCTTCTTGAGATATTGTCCTTAAGCATCAACCATACACTGAGTGTTGATGATAGCTGTCATGATTTATGTATTTGTCGGTTCATCAACTGAGGAGGACTTCCCCTGGCTTGTTGCTTTCTTGCGCTTTGGTCGAGGTGCTAGTGGTAGGGACGACACAAATTAAGCAACTTCTTAACCTCGAAGTCTTCTCTCAACTCCTTCCTTCAAGCGAAGAGCAAGAACTTCTTTGGCTATTTCATCAACTCCATGACTTAAATGGACAATCACCTTTTTGCTGTTAACTTATTCATTTTTTGTGATTTTCAGAGACATATTCATAATGGTTTATTTGCCGATCTCCATGCTCTGAATCTTATCTGCCTTAAGATCATCACTAATCTTGATGCCTTCAGATCGAAGGATGAAGTTGATCAGTGCACCATATGGAAGATTACCAATCTTCTTCCATGCATTTTTGGCCATGTGAACGATGATCACATGGGCAAGGGAGAAGTTACGCTAATTAAGGATGACTAATAAGATTCTAACTTCATATCGAGAAAGATCATTGGTGATGCTTGTTTTAGGACGAAGAACCATAATGAGTATTTTGTAAAGTATGTTCATTTTCAAAGAGAGCTGTGCTTACACTGAGTAACTTGGTAGACAATTATCAGTGAAGATATTGACCTAATGAACTGTAAAATGGTGGTGTCAATCTTAATACCTTTAATCAATATCAAAGATATTTACGAACACTATCTCCAACTGGTCCTTTCAAGCTGTCATAATATTCCCTCGCGACACTTGTTCATCTTCTTGTCTTCGATTAGGTTTTTGTCTTTGCTGATGGTATAAGGTCAATGCTGATTGCAATCTCATCAGTACCAAAGCTACTCACAAATACTATCTTGACTGGTACTTCCAAACTATCATGATATCCCCTCGTGGTACTTGTTTACCTTTTTGTCACAGATCAATTTTTTCTCTTTGCTGATATAATATGATTACTGGTGATAATAACTTATTTCACCATCTGCACTTATTATGATAAACATTAGAACTTGAGATGGTTTTGTGATCATCAAAATATCTTAGGGATGTTTTCCAACAAAATCACTATAAATCATTGTGCGATCATTCTCTATCATTTTCATATACTTTAGCACACAATCAAGGCACGATCTTTGAAATATCTACTTGACTTGATCTTTACATAGTGGTTGTCAATTTTTGCAAAATTGTCAAAGTTTTCTAAAACAACTTATTCACCCCCCCTAAATTGAATTGTTAGCCCTAACATGACCACCAGTTTCTCTCTCATTCAACATCCAATTGCCTTGATTTTCGTGCCCCAGAAAGCTTGCAACTTGAAATTTTTAGAATATCGTCCTATGTCCAAAAAAGTGTTAGGATCATGGACTTTGGCAAATCAAGCCTAATGGATGGTCGACATGAAACATCATGATATCTCCCTCAAGAAAATTTTGATCGAAGTGATTCTTGCGGCGTTTGAAGCTCATGACCATTTTTTTTGCATGATCTCATCACTTAATCCGCCAAAATTGTGATTTTTGAACCCCATTGAGATCGTACAGTCGTGGTTAAATGTCACGACATCTAGCAATTCAATTATCATATTTGATCAAATTAGGTGTCGTTGAAAAGTTCATCTAGAGTACAATCTAATTGTGCCATTCAATCGAAATTTTGACGTGGGTGACTTCTGGTCAAAAGTTGGTCAAAATCTCGATAAAAAATTTGTTATTACACCATACGTAAGTTTAAGTTGCTTAAGGTCGATGATAGTAGTGTGCTAGCAAGAAAGTTTTATTGCAATGACTTCAAAGAGCAAGAGAAGGTGCATTTGTGAGAATAGGTTCAACCCTATAGCTATATTTGGTCGTCTAGATTTCTAACCATAATAGGACCGAATATGATAGGTTATAAAATCCAGGGATCTTGCTATATCATATCCATTGTTTTGTGAATCGTAATAATGAATGTGTATATTTTCACATCTTATCATATCTGTTGTTTGGTAGGAATGACATGTTGATGTAATTGAACCCAAAATGCACAAACAAATACAATAAGAATTTCTCATGATTTACTGCTAAAGAAATCATAAGTACACAAATGGAGATAAACTCCATCAATTAATTCATAATTATTGTGTGGTCTACATCTTAAATAGAAAGGGGCTCATTGCAGCATTTCAGAATCCCAGGTTCAACTATGACATGGTTTAAAACATTGTGAATAAAACAGGTGACAACCATTTCTGAATTATGTCTAGGGTTGAAGTACGAGAAAGTCATTGTTGTGTCCTCCGGTGTATCGCTTAATTCGCTTGGCATAAACTCTTTTAGGAACAACAGCAACAACCGAACATGCCTTTTCAGCAATGAACATTGTTAACAATAGGCATAGAAACAAGATGGAGGATTGATTATCTGGCAGATTGCCCTATTACTTCCATTGAGAGAAGAAGAATTGCTAAGAAGCTCTATACTGAATCGATTAGCAATGAATTCCAGAATATAAAAGAGAGTCGCGCACAGCTTCGGTAATAAGGCACGATAAGATATGCCTACTTTTGTCGACTCGTAAGCTTAGCAACTTATGTGATACTCGAGATTTTGCTTTGCCTCTCTGATACTGAACTTCTGGATCGATCCCTGCTCAAGAAAGTGATGTGGAAAACCTTGTAGGATACATAATTGTATAATACGGTTGCGACGCTTCAAACTTTATTACGATGAGAAAGACTTTAACGACGTTTATGCACCGTGACAAGGGCTTCATGTCGTGAATTGCAGAAGCATCTGGTGTTGTGGCGACGTGCAGATAACGAATCAGAGATACGTTGCTCTCAGGGATAAGAGTACACGGGGGAAGACTGGTCAAATACGGCGCCCAAGAGAAAAAGCTGGAGGCTCGTACTTTGGTGGGGTTGTGGGGGATAGATAGAGCAGCATCGGGAGTCGACACTTCTTGTCGGGAATCGCAGACAATGACGTCTTGCCCACCACCACCCTCTCTCCCATGCGCACGCTACCCAACACCGCTACTTCCCCCAAGAAAAATTACAGGAATAAAAAACTTAAAATAACTCTCGGAAATGGCAAGAACCGCTTGCCCAATTTACCTTTAGGACCTCCTCCCATTGATTTTACTCTCTCAACGTTTATCGTTAATAAATAAGTTGAATTCTGGTTTTTCGTATATATCGTGAAAAAAAAAATTCAATTTTTTAAAAATGATCAAGCATATTACTTATAAAATTGAATAAATAAAAAATATTTTCATTGTTCACGAAAATATTTGGACATGAATAATTTTTGGCAATGAAATTTTTTTATTGACTAATTATCTTTATTTATATAAGTAATTATTTATAAAAAATATTTTTTAAAATATTTATTTATTATAAAACAAATGGAGCCTTATTTTGGGTTGCCTTTCTCTCGTGCAATTACACAGGGTGCCTATGGTAACATTTCTGTTTTCATAAATAATTTCTAAGCATAAATGATTTTTTTTTAAATTCTGTTCTCGAGAAGAGTTTGTGAATAGTAGAACGCGTTTGATAACTATATAAAATCTCTAATCTCGAAATAGAAAAATAACATAAATGCGTTTGGTATAACCTTATAAATTTTTATATAAAATCTTTATTCTCGAAATAGAAAAATACCAAAAATGTGTTTGGTATGACCTTACAAATTTCTATTCATATTTTTTTCAATTAATTATAAAAACATTAGTGGAGGCAGCGACGACGGCAGGTGTGCGATGACTAGCGATGGACTCGTGGGAGCTTGTTTTCTTTTTATTCCCACAAATAAAGAAGCAACTTTCTTTTTATTTTTGTTATTGTTTCAAATTTATTATCAGGAACATAAATTGTTTCGGGAAATAAAAAAGTTATCAAATAAATTTTTTTATTTTTGAAAATAAAAGAATAAGAATAAGAAAATCTGAAATGTTATCAAATAGACCGTGAACACCTCTTTTTGTGCTGATTATTGTCTCAATAGGACTATATACTATATCAGCACAACGAAAAAGTCAAATATACTTAAAATCCACTCAACCAAAACAAAAAAAAAAGTTGGATTGCAAAAGTCAATGGAACTAGATATTCATGGATAACGTAGACTGTCTTATCATATACAAGAAGCCCGTTGTCAAAGATCTAGTGACGATAGAAACGAGGAGGAAGTTCCAAATACTAATTTAAAGCGATTCGCAATAGATTAATGAGTTTCTAAAAAATAGATTAATAAGTGTAACCCCAATACGATATGAGAAGCTGCATACTGACATTTACCCCCTAAACAAATTCAAGATGTTATACAATGAGATATTATAAGATACAAGACACTTGTAATAATTATAAAGTCTTATGAGATCATTATAAACTGTTCTAAAAATTTAAAATGATAAATGCAGGCATTGCTTAATATTTAATAAGTCTAACACTCCTCCTCACTTGTAGGAGCATGAAATATGTAATTATGATGATAAATAGAGGCTTGAAAAGATTTAAAAACTTCATGCTCTGATATCATTAGAGATATCTAAAAGTTTTAACTATTAGATGAATGAATGACTTAATATTTAAATAATCTAACACTAATCTCATGCGAGCACAATACTATTAATGTGGATGCGGCTTCAAACAATCAAGTTTTTGAACGGTTCAATCAGCAGGCTTGCAACAAACAGGCTTGAAGATAGGATTAGCACGGTATTATGTTGATGCAATGATTTTTTCGTTCAGATGGAGTTACCAAGTCTGCAATATCGATTGAAATTCGAGCTAGACTCAAGGTCATGGCACCATGGCTTGGCTCGAGAAGAGAGCGAGACAGAGAGAGGCCATGTCGGTGCTATGAGGGCCGGTGCAGCGTGCGACGGCTTGATCGGAGGTCGGGGATGATGGCTGTGCAGCAAGGGTGCGACTTTGATGGCAAATGAAATTAGGCTGGCCGCGGTTCGCAGCTGTGCTACACGGTGGACAACAGTTGGGGATGGGCAGGGACAAATTGGGAAATAAAAAGAAAGGAAGAAAACACAAGAAAAGGGGAAAAAAAAAGGAAAGCGGAGAACTCTTTTGAACCTCTGACAAAAAAAAAAAAAAAAACTCTTTCGAATCATTCAAAATGGACCACGTTAAATGTATCAAGCTTCTGACCTAAAAAAATGTTTCAAGGACAATGTACGATTTACCTTAATAAATTGAGAGGATCTTAATCTTTTAGGATTACTTTCTAATTTTGAGTTGTTTTCATAGCATTATCTTGATCAGCTTTCTAATTAATAAACCAATTTCAAGTTTTCTTTATCGAGTCTTAAGTACAAATTTTATGGGTTTTCCTGGAGATTAGAATCTATTCATCTTTCATCTTTCATGTTCATTTTTTTTTGTCTAGTTCTATCATATTATATTTTTATTTTGTAAGCCTTGTGCATGTTATGTGTTATGTGTTGTGCGCATGTTGTAAAACATTGCTCCTTCACTCACACGTCCCCACTTCTAGCCCTTTTGAGAAGGTGGGAATCAAACTCTCTAGTTTCATGCGCGTTCTTGCCAGTTTTATTGTGTTTAACCTTGTTTTCCTATGCCAACAATGCTTAAAAATTATTGAATAAACAAATGTACTTAAAAGTTCATTTATTTCGTGAAAAAATGATTTGGATATATTTTCAAAAAAATGATTGGTTATATATCCTTTAAAAGAATTGGTCAATTAGAAATGTTTCCACCATCCACAACAATTTTTGCCTAAATGGTTTCATGGATAATAAAAATAATTTTCGTTAAGTTATTTCTATAAGCAATACAATTGATCACTTTTTGAAAAATATTTTCTAAATCAAAGGGTTTTCGTGAAACAAATGCATTCTAAATATGTCTTCTATCAACGAAGTAGTTTTGTTGGCTCAATGTGTGATCCAAACGGACAAAAAAATTATAGCTGACTGAATTGAGAACTTTTCGTGAGATTTTTGAAGAAGTGAATATGACAATCAACTGGGTTATTTTTGTGTTCGCTTGTTGTTTTACTTAACATCAAATCGCGCACGAGGGTTGAGCAATTCCACTTCCAAACAGCAATCTCGCACAAGTGACATAAGTAACAAAGGAATCGAATTTCTTTATGTGCACACTTTTCTGATAGTTATGATAATTGTTCATTTCTACTTAGAGAAAAGTCATTGTGTAATTGGCTTATTATGTTTTGTCCTTCCAATATCTGTAAAGAGGCTCACTTTTTGTTTGATTTTCTAAAATAGACTAATATTCTAATACTATCCTAGAAAATAATTCTTTCTTAAATTATTTAAAAAGTAACCAGCTCTGGAAGATAAGAATAAGCGGATAAGAGAATTGTTTGTATTTCTGTGTATTCCATAATGGAGAGTACATTACTTGATGATTATTTAAAGTAACATACTATTTTGATATCAATTACAATCAATCAAGGAAGATAATGCACAATTTTGAGAGATCTTCAAAATCAAGGCAAAATATCTCTAATATTCCCCTTTACACTCACAGTGACGTAGAAGAAATCAACTAAAATTTGCAAAAAAGATCTTGAAAACGTCAGTGTGGATGTGCCTTAGTAAATAAATCACCAGTCCGATCAAATGATGAAGTGGAGATGAGACAAAGAGTGCCATGAAGCACATTACAATATGTGAAATGACAGTTTATTTCAATATGCTTGGCGTGCTCCTGGAAAAGATCATTGTGTGCTACTTGGATAGAACTCCAGTTGTCGCAATAAATGTCTGTTTTGCTATCGTGACTTATGCCCATGGCCTCTAATAAGTATCATAATCGTAGCAATTTTGAAGTCGTACAAGCAAGAGTACGATATTCTGCTTCCATGCTAGATCGAGCAACAACAGTTTGTTTCTTGCTATGCCGTGAGATAAGTGAGTTATCGAGAAAGAAGTGGTAGCTTGTAGTGAAGCAACAATGGAGAGGGCCTCCAACCTAGTCATCATCAAAATAAGCCTTCAACTCTACAAAATGTGAAGACTATGAAATAAGGTACCCTTACCATAACGAAGAATTTGAAGAACGTCATCAAAGTGTATTGTATTCGGCACAGTTATATACTGACCGATAATGTGAACAACATATGCGATGTTAGGATGTGTAATGTACAAGATTGTCAACCAACTGTCCACATAGCGTAGGATTTGTGAAGAGGAGTCCCATCTTTGTCATCAATTTTGGCATTAGTCTCAACGGAGCTGTAGCAACATTGCTTTCAGTGAGTCCCACTTGAAAAAGAAGACTAGTGGCACATTTTGCTTGATAAAGATAATAGCTAGAGGAATCTAAAGCAACCTCCAAGCCTAGAAAATAGTTAAGTCACCCAAGATTTTTCATTTCAAATTGTTGACTAAAATATGACTAGAGTTATGTAATTCTAGTATGATCATCGCTAGTAATAACAATGATGTCCACATATAATAATAATAGCAAAATATACCCACGAGGTGTTTGCTGAACAATAAAGTATTGTCATAAGGACTAAATAAAAATGATGAATGATAGTACCATTTTGGGAAAAAAATAGTTAGAAATTTTGTGTCTTTATATTCCATGGCATTATTCATACAAAAATTCTTGATATCCTAAGAAAAATGTGTTTTGATCATGACAACAAAATCACGATAGATTTGAGCAAGTTTAGATCAATTTTTCATAAGATAAAACTATGTATAATGAGAATGATCATAAACAAAAATCACAAAATAGTGAAATCTTCTCATAGTGGGAGTAGGAGATGGTCTCTAAATGTCAGAATGAATTAGATCAAATGGTGCATAAGAGACATATTCACTAAATTCCATAAAGCATTATGTTTTCTAAACTTATATGGCAAGTAATTAAAATGTTTATTGTCAAGAAAATGTAAATGACCACTTGAAATTAGATGAACTAATCTAGAAAAAAAGGTCAGGTTTCTCCCGATTAAAAGGTCAGGCTTCTCCTGCAAACTATTATTTATTTTACTAGATATAATTCTCTTTCCACAAGTTTGAATGATAACTTATATCACTTATAAAAATGAATAAATGAAAAATATTTTCACCGTTTATGAAAATATTAAAATATAATAATTATTCTAAGCTATAAAAATAATTATTTTAAAGAATTTATTTTCTAAATCGCTCATTTTTCGCAATACAATAAGAGCAAATACGATAATCTAAAGATAGATTCAAAAGGAGGCTTTTGCTGCAAATTATTATTTGTGTTTTACTATATATAATTCTCGTTTCACGAGTCCGACGAAACTTGTGCCGCACAAGGTCGTTGGCTATGAGACAACCGCAAGAACTAGGACTTTGTGAAAGCTTCTCTATGAAGAGCGAGGCACGAATCTTCATAACGAGCCACTAGGACTGGAACTAATACTGGCTCTCCTTTCACCGTTGTCCACCCGCTAAGCTTAGTCTCTCACCCACGAAAAATTCTTACACACCGCTAATAAAGGAGCCGCAAAAATGGAGTTATGTCATAACAGCAGCAAGTGCTAAAAGTGAAGCTGAACCTCTGATTCTGTCTGAGGTACAAAAGCTCCTCTCTCTCTCTCTCTCTCTCTCTCTCTCTAGATGCTCAGAAACGCTGCGGAAAGTCCTAGGCGTTCTTCATGCGTTCCATCATTCTGCTCCCTCGGTCATGAAATCTCTCAGTTTCATGTGCGTGCACGCTTTGCTTGTGACCATGACGAGCGGTGATTTCTTGTCAGATCTGACGGTCAGGTGGGTTCTCTAGCTCATGAGCCGAGGGTTTCTCTATCCTGGGTCGTGCTGGATCTAGAAAGTTCTCAAGAATTAGGGCATCGACGCAAGAAAGAAAAAACAAGAAACACCCATGTCTCCAATGTCCGGTTCGAGTAACATGCACGCACAGCTGGGTTTTGTGCTGTAGTGGGTAAGGAGGAATAAATTAGGGAGATAAGGTTTTTTTTTTCTTGGATTTTTATCAGTTGGATTTTTGGGTTTCTCGCATTTACATCTTTCACGCACATAGCAGCAAATCAAAGGGATATCGTTGTCTGGCTCATCAGCGACCATAAGAGGGGCTTAGTGACGGTTTATTTGCCTCTTCTTGCGATTGAATTCGGATGGCGAACCGGTGGTGGGCCGGGAATGTGGCGATGAGGGGCGCAGATCCGCCGCCGTTCCAGCTGAGTAATACGGACGAGGACCGCAGGGGCGGTTTGAGCAGGGGCATACCTCCGATTAGGGAACAAGACTTCATGGACAACGCCAATAACGCGAATGCCACGCCCACCAACAGCAGCGGCACAAGCAAGACCAATCAAAACCCTAGCGAGGCCGACTCTCAGGATGACGACAGCCGCGACAACGATGGAGCTGGCGACAACCTGGGAGGCTCCATCCATGAAACCCCTGAGCCCCGCAGCGGCAGCAGCAGCGGCGGCAGAAGTGGGCGAAGGCCCAGAGGCCGGCCTCCTGGGTCAAAGAACAAGGCGAAACCCCCTATTGTGGTCACCAAAGAGAGCCCTAACTCACTGCGTAGCCACATACTCGAAATCAGCAGCGGGAGCGACATCGCGGAGAGCATCGCGAACTTCGCACAGCGGAGACATAGAGGGGTTTCCGTGCTCAGCGGGACTGGAATCGTGACTAATGTCACTCTTAGGCAGCCCACGGCGCCCGGAGGAGTGATCGCTCTTCAAGGAAGATTCGAGATCTTGTCCCTGAATGGCGCGTTCTTGCCCGCCCCATCGCCGCCAGGGGCCACTGGGCTGACGGTCTATTTGTCGGGAGGGCAGGGGCAGGTAGTTGGGGGCACAGCAGTGGGCCCATTGGTTGCGTCGGGGCCAGTAATGGTTGTCGCAGCCACGTTTAGTAACGCAACGTATGAGCAGCTGCCGGTGGAGGATGAGGCGGAGGGGGCAAATGCGGTGGTGGGGGATGGTGGCGAGGCAATGCAATTGCAGCCGACATCGGCGGGATTAAGTCATCCTGGGAATAGCGGTAACCATAATTCTGGATCTCAGTCTTCTCAAGGATTAGCAAATCAACATCACGCATCGTCTTCCATGCCGATGTTCAATTTGCCTCCTAATTTGATGCCTAACGGACAAGTGCCTCATGATATGTTCTGGGCCGCTCCTCGTCCTCCGCCTTCTTACTGAGTCATTGTAGCTTAGGTTCATTTTCTTCGTTTACTTGTAATTTCCGCCTGTTGTTTGAAGATGGTCGACAGATCTTCAAGGGAAATTGTCAAGGAAAGGCAGGACCCTTTGTTTATATTACTTGCAACTTCGTTTTTCTAGTGCTTGGAATCTGTGCGTTGCCTCATTCTTTTTCCTCTCTGATCTATGTTGGTTTTCTTTTAGAGAGAGAGAGAGAGAGAGAGAGAGAGAGTCTTATGTTCAAATTAGTTTCAGGAAACGAAGTTGGATCAGGCCCAGCTCTCAAGTCTCAACCACGAGAAAGTAGTCTCTGCAAACTTCTAGATTGCCTCTGTGTAGGTATGTTTTCTTGGCTTCTTTGCACTTTCTTATTAGTGTGTGGCTCATGTGCTTATTGAGTGTTTCAATTCTTTTTGACTCTGAGAGAGAGAGGAATAGTTTTGGTTCATGATGTTTCTCGCCCACGTATGTCACTTAATTCCTGTTTAATTAGTTGTAAATGCTTTGTCATCATTGCCATTTGTTGCAACTGATGCTACCTCTGCGAGGGTTGGGATTTGCAACCGCAACTTGGGTTTTTGCATGGTTTACACATGCTGGGTCTTTTAGGGTGTAGTGGCAGTACGTGGCGGGAAGGCTCATCACTGGGTTGACAGATCTCGCTGAGATCTGTCGTTAGAAAAGCTTCTTTTATTTGTCTCCTAATCTTTGTCATTTGTCTTCTAAAAAGAAGACCTATAACAAGTTAATGCTATAGGGAAAGTACTGATCCCTCGAAGGTTCTATGACGAGAACAATCGAGTACATGACCTTCATGGAAGGAAAATCATCGCATAACATCATTATTAGCGGCCAGATTAACACCATATATAATTTAGTAGATGCACTTTTTAAGATAATGCATCCTTAAGGAAAGTAAAAATTAGTCAAATAAAGTGAAAGCAGGAGTATCTTGTCAATTGGGGAATTTTATTTAAAAAACCTTTGATGGAATAACTTCATTAGCAAGCAATGTAGAGTTTGAAGAAATTGGGGTAGGTACTTCCCAAATCCATTAGCGGTGTCACTTACGGTAATTACTTAGCACATGCTACATATAACATTGCTTTGTATACATGATTCATTTCACCATAAGCGAAACAGTTACTCCCAATTAATTGCATGCTCGAGCAAGATAAAGTTTTGACCATCATCCTATGCAATAATTTCCTACATCTTGTAGCTATCGATAAAGCCATATTATTACTATTGTCCCACTGCTATTTTGTATTGTTTCCTTCAGTGTAGAGCAATTACAAACTGCGAGAAATTTAGTTTCTTCGTCTCTAAGAACTTTAGCTCTTAATCTTGGTCACACCATCGTTATTAAATTGTTCATGAACCATGATTTCTCATGCATTTTCATCAACTATACTCAAGGTCCTACAATTTGACTTACAGATCATGCTTTCACCTCCTAGGGGCTTCTCAAGGATGTGCTTTTTTTTTTTTTTTTGCATATGGAGGCTGCAACACTGCTTCCAAAATCTTGTAGCTTAGTGAAATAGTTGTGCGCACTTGCTTTAGCATGAAAAGGCAGGTTCAATTGGATCTACTGGGTCTACATTCCATTTGATTGAGTGCTTCTTCCATTTTCTCTTAGTCATGTCATATCGATGGGATAGTAGAAAAGATTTGGTACTCTATTGGTTCACATATTTCATTTATCTCAATGAAAAGTTGTCCAACTAATTGAAATCCTTCAATGAGATCACCAACCACAAGAAAGAAAAACCAAAGACATGTTGTTCTACATTTGTGTCATGCGATTAAAATCTTTTCCATTTTCCTTTTCTGAAGTTATATGGTCAGATAATTGTGTAGTCAGTGTTCCTCATTGTCATATTTCTCTTGCAACTTTTATTTATCTATCATATGATTTAAGTTGCGTGATGTGCGTGAATGGCGTTGCATCCTTAGGTTACTAGACTGATTGGGAGAGAAGTAAATTAATGTTTGTGATTTGTGACATCAATTTGTAGTCGGAGTTGTTCGCATGCAAATTGAAGTTGCATGGACAAGTTCCTTCCTGGTAGTTAGATGTATGTTGACCAAACAAAGGACAAGTGTGTGGATTATTCTTATCTTGGAGACAAAATATTTGAGGGGTAGATTTGTTATGTATGTGGGTCGGTAGGAATTTGTCATCCGAATTGACTTTTGAGTGCAATTTGTTGAGGCATGCCCACCAAATTTTGGATTGGGTTTCACTAGGTGTCCTGATTAACCACTCTGCTTCTCAAGTGGAGATGAACTGGTTATTCGTGTTTTGTTCATTGTTCGTGCCAGACAATTAGTAAGTGACATGCTCTCCAGTATGATGGACACTTAGAACTTTCGAACTGGGGTTAGTTTTAATACATCACATGGGTACCCATCATGGCCATTTGAAGTCGGATCAGTTTCTCGAAACATAAAGCTATACTTGCGCACGCGCACGCCATGCCTCCACCTTCTCAATCAAGAATGGTGTGTGATTTTTCTGATCTGCTAAGGTACATGAAATCGTTCAATAGTTGGAATAGCTCGTCTACATATTGGGGTCGCTTTGTAATTTTGTAATTAATAGGGTATTGAAATTATATAGACAGGAGCTCTCGACAAATTGTAATAGAGAATGTCGCATACTGTCGAGCATTTTGGAGAGGATCCATGTCTTTTCCAATCAAAATCGCGATCCGTCAACTTTACTTTGCAGCCTCATTACTTGGATTCAGGTCGTTTAAACTGATGGTTGCAAACAGCTCATCAATTGATTGTAATATAGCCATGCGAAGCTCAAATCAGATGTCTATTTAAATTTTCTTATCACTGCTAATTTTTTTTTTTGTGCAAAAAAGAAGAAGAAAAGATCTGGACGGGTTGGAATTTATCTGACTCGCTATTGGAATGTGGATCCAAAGCATCGACTGCCACTGGGCGAGTCCTAACTGCAGCCCACAGGGTGTGAGTGAGGAAGCCCAACACCGACAATAAATCTAATTTAGGTCTTTTTGTCGCAGACTAATCAAGGTTTTCCTGAGAAATCGCATTTATAATTTTAAGCTCGCAAACAATCTTGGACCATTCGACTAACCAAATGATTGGCTTATCACTACTGTTATAATACAATTAGTAGTCAACCCAAGTTGTGAATAAACTGAACATCGCAATCGAAACCCTAGATCAATTGTTTTTTGAGAGACGCCCTAAAATCTCGTTTGAGAACAAGTTATTTGCTACTAGCTGTATATGAATGCCCTCCGTATCGGGAAAACTCGATCGTGAGTTAATATCTTAAACTTTTAGAGATTATGCCATCATTGAGCAACTTAATCTCATATTGATTTTTCGTTGATAATTTCGTAATAGCTAGGGTACGTATATATTTTTCCTGGCTTCTATTTGTTTTACATTGCCTCGAGACATCTTTGTTTACGAAAGCAAAATATGACCTTATCCCCTTCACTAAGCACTTTGTTTCTCCCATACTTGTTTACCTGAACGCTGAGCATTTGACTCCTTTACCTTCTTTTTTCACTTTAATTTGAATTGAATGAACTTCTACAAATGGTCTAATCCACTCTTCATTTAATAAATAGTGGTTAAAAACCTTTTATCAAGGGTTGATAAGACCACTTGTGTAAAGTTTCTTTACATTGGCAGTGTATATTCTAATTTTTCATTTTTTTGATACTGTACAAGGTTGAGTCATGTGGCACAATTGCACGCGAGCTTCATCCCAATAATTTATTTTTCATGAACACTTTGGCCGGTGAGCTCCAGCGACCCTGGCCGACCACAGGGAGGAAGAAAAGAAAGAAAAAGAAAAAGAAAAAGAATAAAAAAATCGAAAAAAACATAGAAAACATACTATTAAAAATTGTCTACGTCAGCGCCGGTTGGCCAAATGGGCTGAATTGGCACAAATGTAAAAGGTTTATGGCTCAATTGGAGAAAAGTTTAGGACTAAATTGGCACAATTGCAATATGTTTAGGATTTTTTTGATAATTTTTTCCATTTTAAGCTGATTTATATTTTATTGGGATAATGACACAAATTGTCCATAAACTTTGGCTTAATGTGCAATGTGGTCCATGAACTTTCAATTTGACATAAATAGTCCATGAACTTTAGCTCAATGTTTAATGTTGTCCTTGAACTTTTAATTTATACAATGTGGTCCTGAACTTTTGGTATATGTTCACACTAATCCCTAGACTATATAAAAATGTTCAATGTGGTCCTTCCATTAATTTAAGTTTAGGGACAACATTAAACATTTTCATATAGTCTAGGGACTAGTTTGAACATATACGAAAAGTTCAGGGACCACATTGAAAAAATTAAAAATTCATAGACCATATTGAACATTGAGCTAAAGTTCATGAACCGTTTGCGTCAAATTAAAAGTTCATGGACCATATTGCACATTGGCCAAAGTTCAAGAACCATTTGGGTCATTTTCCCTATTTTATTTTGTTTACATCAATCTTCAATCAAATTTTAAAGAATTATACTTTCATTACTATCTTTCCTTTTATACGAGTTTAAAAATCTAAGCTACTAATCCCTTGGTTTCGACTACATTGAACTATTTGAACGATAATTCTGATTTTAAAAGAACTTATTAAGCGTAAGATACTGAAAAACAGTCACAAAACCAAGTTCCAAAGATGATTGTCTGTGTTCTACAAACATGTTGTGGCTTATTCAGGTCAGGTGCTAGAACTACGATCCTTCATTCTATTGCAAGTATTGAAGGGTATTTTCTATTATTAAGTTTTCTGATTGTCTATGTCAATTATATCGCAAATACGCGGTGGTGAATTATTTTTAGACATGCGACGGGAGTATGATTTCTTTTTATTTTTTGCGGCTGTCATATAAATTTTGGATTATGTGACAAGAGTGACTTGGTTCAATCATGTGCAAGATTGTGTTCCTGTTTGATGCAAACAAGTGTTGTAGACAACAACAAAAAAGATTCGTATAAGTACAAAAGTTTTAGGGACTGAAATATCAATTCTCAAACATTACAAACTTTTTACAAAATTAACCAAGATTTAATATGGTGGAACTGAGGATGCAATGTTATTTATATTGAAATAACTTTATATTTTTCTTTTGATTCACTAGTAAAAGGTCCTTAGTCCAAGTGGTGATCAAAATATGTCATTTGTAGTTCATATGAAACTAGTGAAAACCAACTAAATCCTTGTAGAGGCGAAATTAACAGCACCTTTGCAAATAAATTGAAAGTTCCAAATGATGGTGCTTAAAGTGCTGAGGAGGAGATGGGGATAAAACTATAATTTTTTTTTTAAAAGAACAGGAGCAATCAATAATTACATATATCTGAGAATTTTCTCTCAGGCTCTTTTCCAAATTTGCTCCACCGGTTGCCAATTGCATCTCATTGGAGTGTGTGGTAAAAAAGGCACCCTTATTCACAGAGAATAACGTTGCCATTAGCTTAGTAGCATCTTATCTTTATGACAAAGAAAAAGTTGGAGAGTTTGAAATAAAAAAACTTACCTAGAATAAGTAGGGGATTGGGATATCAGGAGTGCCGTAACTTTTGTACGGCGGACACTTGAGTGCCATAACTTCTTTTTTTGGCTTACTTGAGTACCACAAATTTGAAAAAAAAGATCACGTAAGTGCCATTGGCGATTTGGCTCGCCGAAAAATCAAACGTGGCATTAAAAAAGCTTAAACCATCCGATCTGGCAATGCCGAAAAGCTAAAGTTAGTACTTGAGATGCTAAATGACGTCGTTTCTGCTGACTCTTCCTCTTGTTTAACAGAAACGACGTCGTTTCTATCCGGACATCTAATTAGGGCAAACGACACCGCTTCCTATTTTTCTCGCTTCAAACCACCACCGCAAGCTTCTAGCTTCTTCCCAACGCTCGCTACCTAGATTTGAAACTCCAAATGAAGTCAGCAGCTTTGGCGACCTCCATAGCTATTGATAGTATGTGATCTTGATCATCCCAACACTCCACCGGCGACCGAACTAGCCCAGGTGTCTTCCACATGTTTTCCAAATCAGTATCGGAACTCCTCCCTCTCGCCTTAGCCCTACACATCTGCTCGTCAACGGCAGCCACGCCTGACTATTCCTACGACCACCACAGTGACGTAACAAACCAGTCCTTGTAATTGATTCCAGCAAGCGCCAGTCCTCCACTGTCACGCTGCCGTTGCCCACTCTTCACCAACGATGTGTTGAGGAAGATCAAAGCCCTAATTTGCGATTAGAGGCAGAGATCAAAGGGATTTTGGGCGTTTAGAGACGAATAAGAGGAAGAGAGTGCGAGTGAAACCATGTTGTCTTTTGAGGAAGAGTTCAGATAGAAACAATGTTGTTTCTATTAAAAAGAGAGTCAGCAGGTTGCATAGAAATGACATCGTTTCTCTCCAAGTGAACCAAAAATTCCACGTTGAACTTCCATTTATTCTTAAAAATTCCACATCAGAATGACAAAATTAAGTAAAAAAATACACGAAGAATGACTTGCCAGAACCTAGCACTCAAATGATCCTTTTTATTTCGATGTGACACTCAAGTGAGTAAAAAAAAGAAGAAAAAGTTATGGCACTCATGTGTCCACCGTACAAAAATTATGGCACTCCTGGTGTCCTAAACCCGAATAAGTAGGATCAATTGTGCAAAGTGGTACTTTCCTTTCCTTGATCTCTCCAAGCAGGATAACCTAATACACGAAGTTTTATGGCATTCGGCAGACCTAAGCGAGTTAGATTTCCTTCAAGGGGCAAACGTATTACGACCATACTATTAAAGATGTTTTCTCCCAAATAAATCATGATAGTTAGATTAAATAACTAGGGAAAAAAAAATCATAGCACGCATGTGCATGAATGATCAAGAGAGATGGAGATAGGTTTGTGAGAATTGAGAGATAGAGATAGGTTATGAGAATTGAGAGCTAGAGATTGAGAGAGATTTTTCAGGGTCATGGCTATCTGCACAAGTGTAATGTCTAAATTTAACCATTCATAGGGTTTGCCCGCTGTTTCATAGACCTCCATGTTGGGGTGATTGGTTTTTGAATGGATAGGTTCTAGACTAAGAACCTGGAACCTACTCTATTAGAGTACCACATTGATGAACTGTACTAGCCTAGAACCGAACTGGCATGATTTAGATTTGGCTAAGGAACATGCCTACTTTTTTTTTTCTTTCATTTTTTCATTCATTTACTCTACTTAGAATCTTCTAGGTCAAAACTTTACAATCTTTTTTTGTGAGTCAATCTGAGATTAATGGAAGACCCAAGTACCTCCCAAGTAAAATTTTAACTTGAAACCACTGTCATGGACCCACTCCTCCAAGAAATCACTGGAATACCAAAAATATAAAAGTTTGTTCTCTGTATATTAAGCCTAAGTCCAAACGTTTTATAGAGCTTTTCCAAATATATTAATGATTTTCCTTAGAGCCCTTGCACTTCTCTGGTAAGTATCAAATATCATTGGCAAAAGGATACCATGAGTGTCATAAGTTTTGTATGGAGATTACTTGAGTGCCATAACTTTTTGTTGGCTCACTTGAGTGCTATATTGGAGTAAAAATGCTCATTTGAGTGCCAATTCCAGCAAATTGCCCTACATGGATTTTTTTTCAAATTTTTTTACCCTTTTTTTATTTTCTTTTTTCTATGTCGGCGAGGGTCACTGAAAACCCTCGCCGGCCGTGGCCGCTGGTGAAGGTCCCTGCCCAATCTAGGTGAGGGCGCCTCGCCTAGGGCCTTCGCGGCCTGGTCGACTGGGGGAAAGGGTAGGCGGGTGTGAAGGCCCTCGCCGGATCTGGGCGAGGTCGCAATGTCCTCACCTAAGGCCTTCGTGGCTGCGGGCGAGGCGACCCTCGCCCAATCGGGG
>BCNH02000010.1:11969596-12000235 GCA_001662345.2 Metrosideros polymorpha var. glaberrima | reverse complement strand
AGTGAGCCAAAAAAAGTTATGGTATTCAAGTGATCTCCGTACAAAATTTATGACATTTCGGATGTTCTTTTGCCAATATCATTAGCAAAATATAAATTTGTTAACTTGATTTCAGAAGACATTGGATGATATGGAAGCTTACCTTTCTCAGCATCCTTGTTTATCATCTAGACATCATAATTGTGTTAGAATGCTCAACCTCATTATTTTTTGCAAACTGGTAAGGTTTGGTTTCAAAGTACAACCAGTTAAACTAGCACCGAACCGGTTTGAACCTAATCGTCTTTATCTAAGGACCAATCAAATCCCTGTATAAACCGGCTTGAAAACGACAAAGTAAAAGACACTTCGGTTGGGTTTCCGGGTTGAACCGATTGTGTTGCTTACCCTTTCCTCTAGTTAGTCAGGCCTCTATGTCCGTACTACCAGATTAAAAAAAGAAAAAGAAAAAAGGTTCCGACTTCTATTCCATAAGATACCCCATAGATTCGGATGATACCCATTTTGTGATGCTAATGGGCCTAAGCCGATAAGGCTGGAGAGACGAAGTTAAAAATATCAAAGATCAGTCATCACACTGATTTCTGTACGGAAAACATTAAGGAATATATCTTCTTATTCCAAGAAATATAATATGGGAAAATCGTGAAAACTCGCAAATTTGGTTTTGTTGCAAGGGACAAAATTCTTCCCCCCGCTTCTCTTTCCTTCTCCCTTTTAAATTTTCGGGTAAAATGCTAAAATAATTACGACTTTGACGAGCAGAGTGTCAGACACAGACAAGCCCGAAGACATTAGGAATCATAAAAAGACACCAAAACAAAGGTCAAGTTTGTTTCTTAGGTCGTGTGGCAATTAATGGCTGCGAGATTTTAGTGGAAGAGATGAATGCTTGAACTCCAGCCCCAAGCAAGGGCTGTGATATGATATGGGCACCCCAATTCTGCCACGTGTGATCGCCAGGCGATCAGCATTGTGTGGCCGTCAGGGAGTTTCAGATTCCCCATCGATTCCTGTACACACGCCCGGTCTTTCCCAGCTATAAGTTATCCACTATGCTCTTCACTCCCTTCTCAAAGCTTGCACTTTTAGTTCGGTTGGTGAGTGGTTTTCTGCTTCCCAGAAAGCTTAGGAGAGCCGCCCGATCGTACCCGGAGATGGCCACCGCTGTACCCACCGTCAGAACTGTTAACGGCGCTCCGGTAATCTCCCTTCCTCTCTCTCCTTCTAGTTTGGTTCTTCTTCTTGTGCACATTAACTTGGAGAGACAGAAATCACCAGTACAAGATCGTCGCGTGCTACCTTATAGTTTCTATTTATGTCAGAGACTCAGAGGCGTTTCCTTTTGTTCTTTTTAAAATGATTTGGCAAAGAATTCCGACTTAAGGAATGGAAGTCCCTCTCTGTCCTTGGGCGTGGAGGTAGACACCAGATACATATACGGAGAGTTCGTAGATTGGGTACTTCTGTTCGTTGGGAAATACGCATTCGAAATGTTATGTGACACTAATTTTAGAGTAGGTCATACTTACAAATTAGCAATGATGAAGTTGATAAGCAACGCGGTTTGATTCGAGTTTTTATGATTTCTTTCAATGCAAATCATAGTTAGCCTTAAGGTTTTCCTTTTAAGAACATCAATTGATTTTACTTTTTTTATATGAGGACCCGATATATATCCCCTAATAAGGTGAACCTTTACTTAGGAATTTTCGATCTTTCTTTCACTTGACTTAGACATTAACTAATTAATACAAATCCAACTAATCTGAGTGCGCGACATCTTCAGCTCTGGTTATGATGTCCAATGCCACGGCTCCGTCAAAGTGACATTTATGCATGGTGGGTTGCTTTTATTCTAATTTCTAGCTACTCCGATCCTATTGCTAGTGACCTGATCCAAACACCGAATACTGAAGTTATGAATTGTAGCGGGAACTATATCTATCCCACTATACGTGAGGATTAAAATGTCAGAATATAATTGCACAACAGTGTAATCAAAACGCTACGAACTCTTACCTTCCATATTTAATTAATTAGTTATACCAATCTTATTTTCAATATTGATGAGTGGAAAAAGACCTCTGGTTCACGAGTCGATCACGTACACTTATCTACTGTTGATATTGGTGGACGGGTTGACAAGAAGTTTGTAGATGCATCTTTTGATGAGTGGATGCCAATGCAGCTCAACCTAAATGGCTCGAACACCGGAGCATCGGCTCTGAGCTCGGCCTTCTTCGGAAGTAGCTTGAAGAAGATGACTCAGAAGCTCCGCAAGGTCGCCTCACCCTCCGGTGGCTTGAGAGTGTGCGCAATGGCTGGCGACGAGGAGAAGCAGACCGACAAGGACAAGTGGAAAGGGCTCGCATACGACACCTCGGATGACCAGCAGGACATCACCCGCGGGAAGGGCATGGTCGACTCCCTCTTCCAAGCTCCCATGGACGCTGGCACCCACTTCGCCGTCATGAGCTCTTACGACTACGTCAGCACCGGGCTCCGCCAGTAAGGAAAAGAAAGACATTCCCATTGATAATATTCTCTTTTTCTGTCGGCCAATATTTTTCCTTAAAATGATTTCGCTACCAATAAGCCTCATTAGATTTTCGTTCTCAATGTTTGGTCAAGTGGTGCCACTAATTTCTTGTATAAACTTTTGAATGAAGGTATGACTTTGATAACACCATGGATGGATTCTACATTGCACCGGCCTTCATGGACAAGCTTGTTGTTCACATCACCAAGAACTTCATGACCCTCCCTAACATCAAGGTCTGCTTCAAGTGATTTGATTGATCTTTTTCTATCGGTAAATTTCTGACTAGGAATTAAATTGAAACATGAATAAGATGTCCTGTTTTTGAATAGGTTCCACTTATCCTTGGTATCTGGGGAGGCAAAGGTCAGGGAAAATCTTTCCAATGTGAGCTTGTCTTTGCCAAGATGGGAATCAAGTAAGTCTCGCATGTGTACTCTTGCAAAATGCTGCGTGTCTTGCCCTCTTGATTGGCTTTTAGGTTCAAGAAACAAGAATTAGAACTTTTTCCCTTAAGATTGTCACTTCAAAAAAGAATCACGATGATTCTGAATTACCCATGATGTATCATTTACAGATATGGAAAATTATAAAACTGGAATTATTGCTGGTCGCCCAACTGAAAATAATTCAATTCCATCCTGTTTGGTTTGCATTTTAGCCCCATCATGATGAGTGCCGGAGAATTGGAAAGCGGCAACGCCGGAGAGCCCGCGAAGCTGATCCGACAGAGGTACCGTGAAGCTGCTGACATCATCAAGAAAGGCAAGATGTGCTGCCTCTTCATCAATGATCTCGACGCGGGTGCCGGGCGCATGGGCGGGACTACCCAGTACACGGTCAACAACCAGATGGTCAATGCCACCCTCATGAACATCGCCGATAACCCCACCAACGTCCAGCTCCCTGGGATGTACAACAAGGAGGAGAACCCACGGGTCCCGGTCATCGTCACGGGGAATGACTTCTCCACGCTGTATGCACCGCTCATCCGTGACGGGCGTATGGAGAAGTTCTACTGGGCCCCGACCCGTGAGGACCGCATCGGGGTGTGCAAGGGGATCTTCAGGACTGACAATGTGGTTGGTGAGGATGTTGTGACGCTAGTTGATGCTTTTCCTGGACAATCCATTGGTAAGTATCCTCAAGCTCTTTTCACCTAGAAATTCATATGAAAGAATTATACGTTTGACGATTAAGTTGATGCTTGATCAGTATTCAAGTATAAATAATAATGAGATTGCACGAAAATGGCAGATTTCTTCGGAGCCCTGAGGGCAAGAGTGTACGACGACGAGGTGAGGAAGTGGATATCAGGCGTCGGGGTGGATACCATCGGGAAGAAGCTGGTGAACTCGAAGGAAGGGCCTCCAACGTTCGATCAGCCGAAGATGACCCTCGAGAAGCTGTTGGAGTACGGCAACATGCTTGTCCAGGAGCAGGAGAACGTCAAGAGAGTCCAGTTGGCCGACAAGTACTTGAACGAGGCTGCTCTCGGTGATGCCAACCGAGACTCCATCAAGCGTGGCACTTTCTACGGTCAGTCCCAGCTCTCTTTCCATTTTACCTACAGAAAGCTAGAATTGGATTCAAATTATTGCTTTTAGTAAACATATGTTGTGAGGTTTGAATGTCCATCTTCACTTTGTAAACGTCTTTTTAGTAAATCGACCTTCGCTCATTGAAGGTGAATTTGTTAACCCAAAAAAGTTGTTCTTCCTATGAGTTCTTCGAAAAGGCATGTGTCAGATAAATGTGTGCCAAAACAATCTTCATTTTACTGATAATACCATACTATTACCATATTAAAAACAAAATATATTTCTGATTACTGTGATTTTTCCGGATTGTTCTTGATCAGGCAAAGCAGCTCAGCAAATAAATGTCCCCGTGCCTGAAGGATGCACCGACCGGAACGCGGCCAACTTTGACCCGACAGCGAGGAGTGATGATGGAAGCTGCCTATACACATTTTAGAGAGAGAGAGAGAGAGAGAGAGAGAGAGAGAGAGAGAGAGAGAGAGAGAGAGAGAGATTTGAGTTAATTTTGATTAAGGTTGTGAGATCAATGATCAAATAATCCGATACTTTATGCATTCTTGCGTAGTTTGAACAGGTCAATGTGTCCTATAATTCTGTGTCATGTAATTTCAATGTGTACATAATCTGAATCATGATGTGCTGTTTTCTCACTGCTTACTGTCGTGAGTTCTTGGAGGAGACTAAGATGTCTCTTCTTACAATAGAGCCAAATGATACGACACAAAGAGTGAACATGAATCACTCTCGTTTATGGCGTTTTGTCAATTGCCGGGAATTGAGTACTTGGACCTTTGCAACAATGGACTGCTAGCGTGCTTGCCCACAGCTCCAAAAAATGGCCCCAATATGTGTTTTAAATTGGGCCTAATTTCAACCATATACACTGTTATGACTCAGCCCAGTTTATATGGGCCAAGCATATGAAAGGTGTAATAAGTAGTAACCATTTCGAACGAGGTTTTCGCTTATGAATATTATCGCAAGTCCTCTCCGACGTTCATACATGCTCCCTTTCTTAAAGCATAGTTCGTTGTGGCTGATACCACTCGAGGATACTTTGCTCCTTCTTGCTTGCTTCCCTTTACCTCTTGAGAAGCTTCATGAGCCACGTGTTATCCAAGTTCGTATTGCTCCCTATCTTTATTGGATCGGGACTACCGGCTCAATTTGTCCTCAAACCAAACATCTATCAGAAAGAGTACAGAATTGCTATAATTTGTCAGAATCGGCCTAGTCCATGGGCGGAATACCAAAAGTAGTACTATTAACGGGTTGGGAGCATGTCGTATGTATGCATAACATCACGAGCTCTCTGCTTCTTTAATCTAATGCGATAGTTCAGGTGTTATGCATATTATTTGGTGATTCTAAAATATGTTTTCAGCCTATCACGTGCTACATTAACCCCCAACCATGTAAGATCTCATCTATTGTGCATAGTTAAACTCAGGATTGAGCAAATTTCACTCTTGTGGTCATAACGTGATACTTCACTTTCCCTCGGTGCTTTCCACATTGCCACATGGCAAAATACATGGCATAGTTTTTCCACGTCGCATAATGAGCCCAATGAGAATGCTTGCTCTTATGCTCGCCGCGTGGTACTTTGCTTTGCCTTCGTGGCATAGCTTTGCCATGTTGTCCAATAAGCTTAATGATTTTTTATAAGAACAATACAATAGGAGTCCTAAAAATTGTCCCAACAAAACACTTGAATCCTAAAACTTTCATCATGTGCATTGAATTCCTAAAACCTATCATTATCCTCCGCTTTAGTCCTCCCATTAACTCCGTTAGGTTTTTGTGAACTAAAAATGCCAACTGGCTTATAATAAATAAGTCGTGTGGCATTTTCCATCCACTAGAAACTTTTGGAGTCAATGGAAGGACACAAATGCATATTAAGAATAAAATGCACGAAAGGAAAATTTTTTTTTTTTGGGTAAAAGTAAGTATATATATCCAACCAAAACCCAAGTACAACAAGAGACTTCCCTAAATGAACCTCCACCGAGCCGGAAGGAGGAACTGGGGAAGGCACAACCAAGACAGAAAGAACAAAAGGGCATCAGCCCTACAAACTGAACCCGCTAGACCTAGGCCACTAAGTGGCCGACGAACAAGAAGAAAACGGCACCGGCTAGGCAAAAATAGCAGGCGAGATAGCCCAAGCGCGTTGAAAACGCCGATTGGCTGCGGAATCCTGGACATTGCTGAATATCAAAGCTTTATCCCGGACAACCTTTAGAAGGTGCATCCTAAGAGCTGGAATGACAAGAACTTTCCCCCGAAAGAGAATGTGGTTCCGTTCAGTCCAAATGGAGTGGCACAGGGCGGCAAAAGCGAACTGACCCACGACCTTATGGAATTGATGACCCCGGAGCACCGCTGCTACCGAGAGCAATGTCTCCTTCCAACCTTGGTTTCGCCAAGAAATGTTACACCGAGAAGCCCAGAACATGGCCAAAGATGAAGAGACAGCACACCCAAAGAACAGATGATTGATAGAATCAGGGCGGCTTCGACAAAAGGGACAAAGGCCTTCTTGAATCCGCTTGCAATTCAGGAGAAATACTTGCGTTGGAAGACGCCCCAGAGTGATGAGCCATAGGAAGAACGAGTGACTAGGAGCCATCCCTCCATCCCACACGAAAGGTGCCCAGGGGACAACTTCATATTTAGCTCGCATCCATTCCCACGCTGAACCAGAGGAAAAGACCCCGGAGGCGTGCTCTTGCCATAGGAAGCAGTCCTCATGCTCCGGCACGAGAATTGGGACGGGTCCAATAATGACCGCGATCTCAACAAGTGCGGGGTCATCAAAGCTATTTCCAGACAGAGCTTCCAAGACCGTGGCCTGCCGGGGGATACCCGAGTCATAGATTAGATGATCCGAAACCAATCTGTATAACGGTCCACTGGGGCACCAGGAATCAAACTAGAACGAAATGGAACGCCCATTTCCGATCTTCCAACGGAAGAGTTGTTGTACTTCCGAACGTAAATCCAGGATCTTTTTCCACGCCCAGGAGCAGAATGTTGGTTTAGCCGCACACCAAAAATTCCTTTTCTTGAGGAAGATAGAGTGGACCCACCGGCACCAAAGGGATTGTTTATCTGTAAACAGGTTCCATATATGCTTGAGCATAGAGGCTCGATTAGAATCGAGCAACTTTCGGATGCCAAGCCCACCTTCCTCCTTAGGCGCACAAACTTTGTCCTAAGCGACCTTGGCACTTCCCACGCCTAGGTTAGGGCCCTTCCATAAAAATTGCCTAAGGATTTTCTCGATACGGGAGAGAACATACCTGGGCAACATGAAAACATTGGCCCAGAATACTTGGATAGCCTGCAACACTGATCGAATAAGCTGGAGGCAACCGGCAAAAGAAAGAAAGCGATGCGCCCACGACTAGACTCTGGCCGTGATGGAGCTAACCAACGATTCACAGTCAAGCTTGCCAAGTCTTGATGAAATTATTGGGACTCCCAGGTACCGCACCGGCAAGGTCCCTTCCTGAAAGCCGAAGGTGGATAGAATCGAGCTTCGTAGCGCACTGTCGCCACCTGATAAGAAGACGCTGCTCTTGTTTGGGTTAGGGCTCAAACCGGACCAACTGGAGAAACGATCGAGAGCGGCTTTGAACAAACGGATAGAGTCCTCATTGGCTTCCGAAAAGAGGAGCACATCGTCGGCAAAGAATAAGTGAGACAAGCGGACATCCTTGCATCTCCAATAAAATTTAAAACCGGGTTCCCTAGAATGGTTATGGAGCAGGCCAGAAAAGATTTCCATGATCAGATTAAAAAGAAAGGGAGACATAGGATCACCCTGTCAAATACCACGCCCGCTCGGAAAGAAGCCGTGGAGCTCCCCGTTGATGGAGATTGAGAACTTGGTTGTTGAGACACAAGCCATAACCCATTTAATGAACAGTTCGGGAAAATCGAAAGCCCCCAAGACCGACTGCAGGAAACCCCAGTCAACTGTATCATACGCCTTCCTGAAATCAACCTTGATGGCACATTTGGGCAGGTAGGGACGGAGGTGGAAACCACAAAAGAGCTCCTGAGCCAACAGGATATTATCACTAATTCGACGCCCCTTAACAAATGCATTTTGGGACGGGCTGATCAAAGATGGCAAGACCGACGCCATCCTGTTTGCCAAAATCTTGGTAATGCACTTATATACCGTATTACAGCACGAGATAGGCCTGAAATCATGGACCGACGACGCACTCGGGCCCTTGGGAATGAGGCAAAGGATGGTGGCATTAACCTGTTTGAGGAGCGACCCTGAAGAGAAGAAGCTTCGGATGGCCTCGACAACCGAATTCCCAACAATATCCCAGGCAAACTTGAAAAATTCAGCATTAAACCCATCCGGGCCCGGAGCTTTTCCCGATGGCAATGAAAACAACGTGGCCCTAATTTCCTCAGCCGACACAGGTCTAGATAAGAAACTAACCTGCTGAGGATCCAAAGGCGAATGAATCGCCTCCTGTAGCTCCGCAATTCTAGGGCTTGCCGGGGCCGGCCGGGCTGCTAGGATCTCCTCAAAATGGGACACAATCCGGTGCTGGATCTGGGCCGGATCCACGATGGCAACGCCATTGGGATCTTGGATCGATAGAATGCGATTGCTATTATTTCTTTTGTTGACGAAGTGATGGAAATACCTAGTGTTCCGATCCCCTTCCTTGAGCCAGCGCACGCGAGACTTCTGCTTATAGAACGCTTCTTCCTGGGTCCTAAGATCCGCAAAAAGGTGAAGGCTCCGGTGTTCCTGGTTTGCTAGGTCCTGATTTGTGGGATCCTCGGTCAATGCATTCTGGATTGCCTCTAAATCAGCCCTAGCTTGATTCGTTCGCGCAGAAATGTTCGAGAAATCCGAGTGGTTGAGCTGCTTCAGCTGGCCCTTGAGAGACTTGAGCTTGCTGCACAAAACGAACATGAGTGTACCATGGACGGGGACTTCCCACACCTGAGAAACCGTCATCAGAAAAGACGGATGGGTCATCTAGAAATTAAAGAACTTGAAGGGCTGCCTAACCAAGGGAGGTTCCATAATTGAGACCACCATAGGCGAGTGGTTAGAAATACCCGGAGCCAAAAAGGATGCAACTGCAAAGGAGAAGGCATCCCTCCATTGCGCATTAACTAACACCCTATCAATTTTCCTCTGCTTGCGTCTAGGCCCGGAGGATGTCGCCCACGTAAATCGAAAGCCAGAGTACCGCAAATCTTCCAAGCCCGATTGGGCCAAGCAATTTCCAAACTCATTAAAAGACGGGGGCCAAACCGTCGAGCCGCCAAGCCTATCAGATGGGTCCTTGATGGCGTTGAAATCCCCCGCCACAAGCCATGGGGACTCTTCCAAAATCCGGCTCAAATTAATGAGATCCGCCCACAAAGGTCTTCAGGACACAAATGTGTGTTCAGCATAAATCACCGACAGGAAACACTCCTTACGGTTTTCCAAAAAAGAGAGGCGGCCATGAATGGCCTGCGCCGAGGCCGAAGACACCACAAAACTGATCCTGCGCGGGTCCCAACCAACCCAAATTCTGCCTCTATGGGATTGCTCGTAATTAGCTATCCAAGTCCACCCGGGGATGAGGCCAGCAGACATACTATTGAAAAGGTCCCCGGGCACTTTAGTTTCTAGGATACCAACACAAAACAGCTTATTGGTCCGCACAAAGCTACGGATCTCCGCTTGCCGGATGGGGTCTACAAGGCCCCTAATATTCCAAAAACCTATACACATAGACAAAAGATATAGGGTTACCGTTTCCTGGAGCCCGAAGGCTTCTTTTGCCGCGCTGGAGGCCGGGCTTTTCCCCCTAGAACCCCCACAGTTGGAGGGGTAGGGCGAGTGGTCCCCTGGGGGGGCGGGCTGTGACCTGCCTGGTAGTCCATCTCCGACTGGGCAGCCTGAGCTTCAGCGAGCTTTTTTCGCATAGTTGGGGGCCGGAGGGGAGGCCTCCTCCTCTTCGCTGTTCGCTAGGCTTCCTCCCTCCGCCTCGGATTCCTCGACAGAGGAATTGTCCGGAGAGGAGGCCAGCATGTGGCCAACATCTCCAGGAGCAGAGGCCTGGGGATCTCCCTCCGGCTGGTCAGGCTGAAACAAACTCATGGGCGCCACTAGGGACGGGCCTTCACGGGCAGAGGCACTAGGCTGAGCAGACAACGGCGCTTTGCCTCTCACTTGAGTCCATCCCTTAGAATCGATGGCCACCGCTGGCACTTCCGCAGCCGGAGCAGGCGGCACCTCCTGGTTGGACGGGCACTTGTGGCCAAAAGTACCACACACGGGGCATGATATAGGCCTCCATTCATATTCCACCGAGACCTGGCAAGTCGTCTCCCCAATAATTAGCTCCACCGAGTCCCGCCTAACCTATCAGGCATGAAGCTCGACGCATACCCGGATATATGAAATCATAGACATTTTTTCTGTTTGCCGGTCCACATAAAGCGGCTTTCCAATCGCACTAGCGATGACACCAATACCCGCAGCCGACCAGAGAGAATACGGCACATTCCTCAACTTAATCCACACTGATAGCGACCGATGTTGGTCCTGCTTAAGGTCCGCGAGCGGGTACCATTGTTGGAGAACAAGCGGGACCCTAGCAATGGTGATGGGGCCATTTTCCAGAATTGATCGCCTGAACTCCGCATCAGGAATGAGGAAGAAAAAGAACCCCTCATTGTTTGCCATAACGTCCACAAGATTAGGGCCCCAAATGTGTTTTGCCGCCGACTCCACTAGCCTAAACGGAAGCCGCTTACCCACGAAGTATCCCACTAGGCAAGAATTCCACTTAGGGTCTGATGCACCCAGAATATCATCCGAAATGGTGACCGACACCTTATCTCCTACCGGCACAATAGGAGAATAGGATAGAGAGTACCCTTTTTCAGCGGATTTTGCAACAGCCGCCCATGATTTCTGGGCAGGCGGGGACCTTGCTGCCTAAGACGGCCCCGGACGGGACGGCTTGGAGAAGCTCCGACCTTTACTTCGACCTCTATTGCCGCGCTGAGGCCCGTGAAGATGCGCTTTCCCATGAGCAGGGGCACCAGACGCTTGGGGTTGGGCAGGAGCCCCATTGGCGCTGTTTCGGCGAACCGGGGCTAAAGAGCCTTCCAAAGCCTGACCAACAGACCTACGATCACTCCTCTCTTGAGGAGCAGGACCCCCGGTGGGGTTGGTTTGATCAGCGGGAGCCGGCGCCGCCCGATTTGCCATAGACGAAGCAGAATCGCAGGAAAACCGACTTCACACCAGATCTGACATTACGGGCCACGCAAGGAACGGATGGCAAATTCCTTTGGTGAAGGTGAAGAGGAGGACTAGGCGACCCACTACACCAAAACCCAGGCCAAACCGCCGGGCGGATCGGCCGCAGCCACCTCGTGCACAGCAAGGCGATCGCGCGGGAAAAAAGACTTGAGAGAGAAGATGATGAACAGTGCTGGGCGGCAAGGAGCAAATGGAAGGATACGAAAGGAAAGTTTTAGGGTGTGTTTGTTTCACTAAATGAGCTTTTCGCGAATTAGTTATTCAGACTTCACATGTTCAATTTGTTGAAAATGGTTAGTCAGTAGAAAAGTATTCACAATCAAATAAAACATCCACACTGAGGAAAATGAATTTCCAATTTTGAATACAGAAAATCATGTTCTCATGAATAAGAGGTCTTGTACCACAAAGTATTTTCTTCGAGGTTTGCTCTTCTTCACTGACGCTCAACGTCCAGCTCTTCTTCATCGACGCTCACGACTTTGTTCCAGGCTCTCTCTCTCTCTCTTTGAAAATGATATCTGAAAATTCAATCAGTCCTTTACATTGTGAATCTGTTAATAATTCAATGCGATACTTCAATTATCTTATGTGCTACGATCGTTTAATTCTTGTTTTTTTCATCTTCTTCAAGCCAAATTTGAATAATCAGTCAATTTTTTGCAAATCCTAAAGAGTCGACTTCTCAAGGCCTATTGGGGATTCTAGGCAACCGCAAGAGATTGAAGGTAATCGATCCAAGTACTTGACCTTTTTTCATGATTTGTCATTTGGTTTGGTCGAAACTTTTTCGAGAACTTTCCTGTATATGCTTGTGTGGAATTGGACAGAGTAGGTTCATAGATTCTGCATATCATGTTTAGATTCACCTAAGAGATAGACAGTGTCTAATTTCCCTAAACCAAGTGACTTATATTGTTGAAGAGGGAAGCATGAAAGATGTTTGTTAAAATGTAAAGAGGAAAGCCCGTAAGACGCTTGTTAAAATGTCAAGTTACGCCGTACTTGTCTTACTTTGCTTTTTTTTTTTATGACATTTATTTATTTATTTCATTTGAATGTTGCTATTGGGTTAACCTTTGAGATGAAGCAGTTGACTTTAGTGAATTTGAGATTAAGAAATGGAAATTCTAATTATTTTCTTGTAGATGGAAACCCATGATGTTCTGGAGCAAGTGCCCCGGGTGGAAAGAGATTTTAAGAGGAATTTATTCATGAATCACTTTTTTTATCCTCGAGAAACTACTTGTCTCGATCAAATACATATGAGACCACGAGTTTTCTTTGAATTATGTAGAGTTATTGTGTCAACTAATTTGTTACTCCAACCAATAAATGTGTCATTCGAAGAGCAAGGGCAAGTCTTTCGCCATATTATAGAGAATAATGTGAGGTTGAGAGTGATAATGTCAAGGTTCAAAAGGTCAATGGAGACCACTCATCGATACTTTTAATTTGTTTTACAAGCAATTCAAAAATTATACAAGCATGAGAAAATTACCAAAAAAGTCCTAAACCTATTGTAATTGTGCCAATTCAGTACTAATTTCTTTTTTTTTGCTAATTGAGTCCTAAACATTTTGAATTTATGCCAATTTAGTCAATTTGGTTGGTCGATGCTCATGTGGCGTCGCTGATGCTCACGTGGAAAATTTTTGATAAATTTTAATATTTTTTTAATATAAAAAAATTCTTTTTTTTTTCTTCCCTTCTTCTTTCTCTAGCCGATCGTCGGTCTTTGACGATTGGCCAGAGGCAAGGGTCGGCAAGGTTGCCCCCGCCGGCTACTAGTAAGGGGGAGCCTCAACCTTGCCATCACTGGGCAAGGTCAATGTAACGCCCCAGAACATCTCTCGCAACATGTGTACTTTTCTTTTCTTAATTATTAACAAGCGGAAGCGGAATCAATTATACAAACATCCTCATACAAGAATATCACACGAGTACATAAGCCTCTTTATTTATATTGATCCTCAAAACTTACGACTTTAATATATCATCTAAACAACATAAAAATACAAAGTCCTAGGAAAAATGTTAGTTTACTAATGCCTCTACTTCCACACTAACTCAAAGCACGCCTAAGCATTAACCAAGTCCCCGTTCTACTCAAGGGTTAGTGGCCTTCGGTCTCATCTCGTTTCCCTCTAACATTCTACAAGACTGAAAAATAAGGAATGAGCCGAAGCCCAGTAAATGAAATTCCTAGGTTTAAGTTAGTAAATCAGCTTACCACTCAACCTAGTACAATTAAGCACACAATCCAACATGCAAGTATAATATTTTCCCTTTTTATTTATTTATTATGATGTACACCATATATCCAATACCATGTAGCAACCCATTGATTTCTTCAAACGCATGAAGATGACTTAACGTAGCTTTACATAACATGGTCCTCAATTGAGATTGAATGTCTTACCTTTCCCTTTATGATATGCCAAAGTGATTTACTCACTACATTGTGCAGTAATATCCACTCATATGCACGCGAATAGTATAACATATCACGATGCATAGTTATTAATGATGCAACAATGTGTGGAATTATGCATACACATAAACATGCATTACATTTATTATTACTTCTCCTCCCAAACTCTCTCGGGGTATCCTGACACACGGGGCATCTTAACTCCGAGGCATCCTGCAACATCCGCCAACAGGGCATCCTGACACATAGGGCATCCCAACTCCAAGGCATCTCGAAACTCTCCCCAGGGCATTCCGATACAAGGGGCATCGTCACCAATCTCAGTGACGAAATTATATTGTTTTCATGCATAACATCACACATCTTAGTTTCTTAATCACCATATATTTCCCAATTCAATGAACTTTATTATCCAAACCAATGAGTGGTAAGACAACACATGTTCAACTTAACGCATCAGAGTTCAAAAGTCAACTCAAGTTTAAAACATATATTAGACACTTGAAAGCAATTCATATTTTGGAAATTTATCATATTTAGCAAGTTCTGAGATAAAACAAGTTTGGGGGTAAATAGGTTCTGAAATAAAACAGGTTCCGCGGTAAATAAGTTCTGAGGTAAATAGGTTCTAAGATAAGTTCTAGAAAATAGCTTCTTCCGAGGCTAAGTTCTAAGGTCAGTTTCTGTGATAGGTTTTGAAAACAGCTTCTTATGAGGCTAAGTTATGAGGTCAGTTTCTGTGATAAGTTTTGAAAACAGCTTCTGAGGCTAAGTTCTGAGATTAGTTTCTCGAGTAAGTTTTGAAAACAGTTTCTCCTGAGGCTAAGTTTTGAGGTTAGTTTCTGAGATAGGTTTTGAAAACAATATCTGAGCCTAAGTTCTAAGATCAATTTATGTGATAAGTTTTGAAAATAGCATTCAAAGCTAAGTTCTGAGATCAGTTTATGTGATAAGTTTTGAAAAGAGGCTAAGTTTTTAGATTAATTTTTGTGATAAGTTTTGAAAACAACATCTAAGATACATCTTGAAAATAAGTTCTAAGGTTCTGAAAACACTACACCTCAATGGTAACGCTCAAGGACAAAACGAAACATGTATAAAACACCTCAAAAGCAAAAAAAACATCACAGAACTAGAACGTTCTCATGCGATACATATACATGCACATGTCACCACCTCACATAGAATAGCTCAGACCTTAACTAGCATGCAAACACCCATGAACACAAATCTAATCATTATACTTAGCATCAATTTAGCTATAATTAAAATCATCAACGACAAACAACCAAGTCCAAAGTGTTAAGTAGATTAAGCTAACTTAACGCCCAGGTATTTCACTTACCTCAGACTTTGCTCCAACAATCGACCCCTTACTCACCTTCAAAACTACACAACAAGAATGGAATCATCATCTTAAATCCTTTACTAAAATCGATTTACGAAAAGGCTAAACTCATTAGATTACCTTGAAACCCAAGGCGGATGAATACAAAAATTGAAGATGGGAGGACTTTTTGTTTGACAAGTGAAAGTGATTAGGTGAGACCAAGGTGAAAAATGGGTTTGCATGTGAAGGGAAGGCTACTGGAAGATATCCTCAAATTCTTCCATTCAAGTTGCCAGATGTTGAGAAAAGAGGATATGAGAGTGGATTAGCTACAATTGAGGGTAATCATTCCTATTCTAGGTGTGTATGTGGGTTAACATTAAGAAGATACACATTTATTTTATGCAAGAATAGAGGGAACCATGTGTCTTGTGTCGGTGATTAAGGTGAGGAGGCAATGACAACTTACCCTTAGGTATCAATTAACATTAATATTTCACTTGGGAAAGGACACATGGCCTTTGTATGAGTCTCAAAATGGCATGTGGGTCTTTATGTGGCTTAACATGCAAGATGAGAAAGGGAACATGTGACTTATGAAGAAAATTTCTTCTGAAGGGAAATTAATTCTCTTGGCCACGTAGAGAATTCTCCACCTCAAGAAGCCCAACTCTTATTCATGCAAAAAAATTTAAAAAAAATGGAACATTTGTCTTGCTTTTATAAAAGTTTAGTATAATTAATCATCAAAAGGAAACCTTCTTACTTGATGAAAATTAACAAATGGCCATTAATGGAAACTCTTAGGTAAATCCTTGTGACCAACTCTAAAATTAAGAACATATAAATTAATATATGAACAAGAAAAATCGGTGTCCACAGTGAATAAGTTCTGAAAATATTTTGAATCCTCTAAAATTATTTGTAACAATACCGAATGTAACGAAAATCGTCAAACTTGAAGAACAATTTGAAGAACGTCCGATACTTTCAATAACTAAGATCATTGTAAATTTGTTAGCGTAACTCTATACCGCCAACATATATGTTAATTTTTACGAATTTAATTTTAAGATGTTGGACTCGAGACGATTACGTTCCCAGAAAAGCATCCTCTGCGTTTTCCATGCCTCGCAAGCTTAATGACCCAACTAATTTTTCTATGTGTCCCCGAATTAGATGCTAAATTATACTTAGCTTTACAAGATATGATTATCGAATATGAAATTTCTAGATGTCACAGTCAAGCCTTGCCATGGCTGGCGAGGGGGAGGCTCGTTGGTGATTGGGCGAGCCTCGCCCAGTGACGACGAGCCTCACCCTTGCTGTTGCCATCGTTGGGTGAGCTTCGCTTGAGGCCAAAGAGGTTGCCCAGTGATGGTGAGGCCAGCGAGACCTTGCCAGCCTTCGCCTCTAGCCGGTCGTCAAGGTTTAGCGACTGGCTAGAGGAAGAAGGAGGGAAGAAAAAAAAAAGAGAAAGAAAAGAAATACAAAAAAATTATTAAAAATTGTCCACGTCAGCGCCGGCTAGCCAAATGGACTGAATTGGCACAAATACAAAAGATTTAAAACTCAATTAGAAAAAAAAGGATTTATAATTTAATTGACACAATAACAATAAGTTTAGAACTTTTTTGGTAATTTTCCCATTCTAAAATTATACAAGCATGTTATAAGACCATCGGATGGCACTACACCTCTGAAAATATCCAAGAATAGAAAAATTCATCCCTACTTTAATATATGTAATATGACAAATCTCACATATTTCATCTAAAAACGTATGTTGTCATATTTAATTTTTTTTATATTAAGTACATTAGGATTGCATTGGAGCTCTTCGTGGGGTTGGAAAAACCTCCTATGATACTTTGAAATTGACAAAACCTTCTAGTTATATTAGATATCAAATAAATGTAGATGTGGTCTTATCTCCAATTAAACAAATGCAAGGAAAGCTCTATCACCAGTGATAGAACCTGATGTATGAAGTGAAAGACTAAAGATGGTTAGAAGGACCTTAATGAAGGTGAACAAGTCAAAGAACGGGAAGTTCATAAGGACCTGGAGGTATCAAGACAAAAGGTTAACAGTTCAAGTGATCGTGATCATACTAGCAAGTTAAAGTAGGAAGCAGTACCCAAGTCAACTATTGGCAAGAAGCCTTAATAGACTCACACGTTTGCTAATAGAAGCGGCTCTCTCACTATAAATGTGCATATTATATGATTACACATTTTTTATTTGAAGACCCAAACATTCTTGTTGAACTTTAATCTGAGTCACAAGGAATATTGGCACCATACCACAGGCTTGGAACATTATAGTTGACATGTGAAAGGAAAGTTAACTGGTTGTCAATCAAACTGTTATTTCCTTATGTAATCAACTATATTTGTGGAAACTATACTATTGCTAGGAAGATTTGATTATATGGATAACCATATGTCCGTTGTTCAGTTTATCTTCATCGGCTAAATTGATCTTCTTGAAGATTATACAACCGTTGGCTTGGATCTTGAAGACTATATAAGAAGATCAACATATGCTAGAGAAGACAAGAATTGTGAAATTGACTACAAATTGAGAAAGCTTTGTTCTTTGATATAATTTACTCTTGTTATTAAGTGAGCAATACATTTTACTGAAAGTAATTCAATGATTGTACTCTCTTTTAAGAAGTGTACAAGTCTGATAGTAGTGCTTGGATTGGTAGTGTGATCCGCCAGCTTTGGGTAGAAGCAGAACAAGCTACGGTGTAACCTCTCGAAGAATTATTAGTGGAATTTGATCTGTTGGTGACTGTTAATCTGGAAGAGTGGATGTAGGCTTGGTCTAAACCAAACCATTATAAGATCTGCATGCAACTCTTCTATCTCTCTCTTTACTTATTTACGTATATGTTTGATAGAAGCATACTTTACTTGATATCATTAGCTTACACTTGCATATACCAAATAGTTTCTGCATATATTAAACTTGATTTTAATTATTCTACCAAATCCATCAAGTTTCGTCTTTCAATCTATTCACCCCCTCTAGGTTATATTTAGACATAACAAATAGAACCCATGTCCCTGCATCGATTCCCCTACAAATCCAAGGAAAATTCCATGATCAAAAAAGAGAAAACAACGCAAAATGTTCTTGCAACTATAACTTTTGATTTAAAATTCGTTCATGTTTTGGCCAATTTGGAAGGCACAGAATATGACTATCGTATTCTTGCAAAGACCATTGAGGTTTAAGACATTCCATTCCCTCCAACTAAACCCAAATTGCAATATGGAGCGCACTTTCAAGGTCTCGAGGATGAAAATTTTAAAGGAATAGACTATTTCATTTTTTATATAAAAGTTTTTAACTACTTCCTAAAACATGTTCAAACTTTGCATAAAATTGGTTAGCAAATAATACCTTGCTGATGTCGGTTACAGCATCCAACCGGGAATCACTTCTCCATATCATGGAATTCGATTTTACAAGAAAGAGTTTAATGACCGCTTGCCTGAGAATGAGATAGAGTTGTTCAAACATCGCCCCTCATATTTACGGTCTATGGTAAAAACGGCATTCGGGGTTCCAAAAAGGTGTGATTGTGTAGTGGTCGCCGGACCCTTTTGGTCTTTTGATACTCAAGTTTATGTGGTCTTAGCATGTTCTATTCCACATAACTTCGTTATGGAAGTTGACCCTAATGATCCTTTTATGCAAGAAGTGAACGTAGAGATCAAGTCTCAAAGTCAAGAAAGGAAACATCAACAAACACAAAGACAAGAGAGAGAGAGAGAGAGAACAATAGATAGTGGGCAGCAAAAAGAGATGGTATTGCATGTGTGATGTCGGATGACTATAGTAGGCACAGAAGGAACGTTTACTTCAATTTTCTTGGAAGTTGCCATGTTATTCTGTGACATAAAATATAATTCACTACCTTACCCCGCAATCCAACACAAGAATAACAATGAGTAACACAAAGATATATATTACTTTACTAACGAGACAAGGGAAACATCATAATGATATGGGGTAGTAAGACATGGCCACATATACGGGAATCCCTTCAATCAAAAGGTAGTGAACTATATTTTATGTCACAGAATAACATGGCAAATTTATAAGAAATTTTTTTTTCTAAATTGGATTAAATATGGAAGTGTTTTAACAATATGGGTTGGATTGGGTATGTGTCGCTAGATTTGTACTGCATGAAAATGGATCAAAACAGGTAAAATGAGTCAATATGGGTTGGACCATTTTCAACCCGATCCAATCCACCCATTTGATGACTCTATCTATTGGTTGTGCCATTCAAAATGGCTTGCAGTGCGCTCTTGATTTCTACCTCCAAATGGTATACTTATCATAGCCATTAGACTGCATGATCTGCTCGAGGTTCTCCACATGAGGCTTTTCTCTACAAATCAAATCCTTCACGACCTCATTCATCTTCTTAACGGAAAAATTACCAATTCAAGTGTTAACCTATTATTCTGATCTCAATATAGTGCCAAATTGTTTAATTTTACAAATGTAGTTCTAGACCTCCAATATAGTCTTTCGAGGACGGCGTCTAAGTGTAAGAGCTTAAGCGCTTAATTTTCTGAATTATTTTTCCATTTTTCTTTTCTTTCCCTATTTCTGATCACTGCTCATCTTCTTTAAAGCAAAGAGTCAACAGCAACTCTCGGAGAGACCGCCGGCCGTGAACTCATGGACCGTGAGCTTGGAGTGCTTCTTGAGTCATGTCCGAATCTCCCAATGCTTTGCTAGGTCCCGACATTCTGATCAGTTTGAGATTGTTTGCATGTCCGATTCGTGCAAAGAAGGAAAAAAGGGAATCCATCTGGGATAGAAAAAAACAAGAAGAAAAAAAGGGAAAAAGACAAAGAAGGGGCAGAGCTATTCGGTGCTCTTTGCTTTATGCTTCGATGCGTTTGACGCCAAAAAGTACATGCTCTTGCTCTGATTGAAATGTTGGATCTAATAAAAGAGTCAACTAATTAACAGATCACGGTTATTGAATGATAACAATGTGCAATATGTCATTGTACCTTGGAATATTTCGTGTCGATGGGCGAAAGAAAAAATCATTCTAAACAAGAAAGACTGATCAAGAAAAGGTATTTCTGACTGAAATTGACCCTTAATGTGCATTTGTTTCATTGAAAACTTCATGATAAATTAAAAAATTTCTATAGAAATCATTTTTATAAAATGGTTATTTTTAATTTGTTTGGTGGTGTTACAGATAATTAAGGATATTATGGATATTTTGATGATAATTAGGATTGTTAGAGATATTTGATCATTCTCTGTATCTTTCATGATTGTGCGTATATCTTGATTGATATGTTATCTTATATAGTTATTTCTAAAGCGTATATATAGGCTTATGTATTCTTCTCCAATGTATATCGAAATATATACAAATTCCCCATTTTCTCTCTTCCATATTTTTACATTTAACTTGGTTTCAAAGCCTTGGTTCCTGTGGAAACCTAAGTGCACCAGGTGCACTTCGCACCCGGTACACATCCAAATAAATCCATCCCCATCATCGTTGCTCAACAGTGTTCGCTTCGTGCGCAAGAGGATCATCTAAGGAAGCACTTAAACAAGTCCTTTCCATAATAGTTGTGTTTGGACGCTAATCACACAAGCCACATCACTCGGTTACTGCTTTGTAAGCCAACTGCATCGGCCTCTTGCTGTTTTCCCTCCAATTCTCAACCTGTGGTGCATTGTTTCGAGAAGCCAACACCACCACCAGACTTGCCACCCTCAAATGAGCCACATCTGAAAGACTCTATCAGACGCTGCGAACAAATAGCCTCTGGACGTCGCCTCCTGCACCACGTCTCAGCTACTGGATGCTATGTGAATTGATTTCAAACTCAAGCTAACTTAGTCACCTTGAGTTTGAGAGGGGATGTTAGAGATAATTAAGGATGTTATAGATATTTTTATATAATTAGACATGTTAGAGATATTGGATAATTCTCTGTATCTCTTAAGACTGTGCGTATATCTTGATTGATATGTTATCTTATATAGTTATCTCTAAAGCCCATATATAGGCTCATATACTCTTCTTTAATATATTTCGAAATAATACAAATTCCCTATTTTCTTTCTTCCGCATTTTTACATTTAACTGGTGGTATGGAGAAAGTGGTTTCCTTCTTGTGAGAGAAGGAAGTTTTTTTCCCCCAATTTAAGCTTGTTATGTTTAGTCTATGGAAAATGTTTTAGGTGGATCAATTAACTTTCCATCATCCAAACACCGAAAGGTTAGAAAACAAACTTCTAGAAACAATTTTCCTTCAAACAAACGGACACTCAATCTTTGAGAACTCACAATAATAGTGGGGCATGTGATAGAGTATTGGACTAATTACGATGTTATTGAAACGTTGGTGGTGGACAAAACTTTGTCAAATTCTCTGGATTATTGTCAAAGATATAAATATTACATACTTCGGACCTATGTAAGTCCTTAAAAGGCTTTATTAGGTCTTCGTCCGAACCTTGGGATTATCTGGATGTAAAACAATTAGATGGTATTGCCGGGGATGGGGCAAGAAAAATATATTGCATCAATTGGGGAGATTTGGGCATGCGGGCACCGGCACGTTAAAATAAGAAACGCATCTTTCGAATTGTTAGCCCGCTCATTTGTTGTCTTATGTCTGTATGTTTTTCATAGTCCATGAAAATGTTTAGACCTAAATTATTGTTGATAATGAAAATATTTTTCATTGATTAATTATTTCAAGTGATAAAATCGATCATTTTTAGGAAAATATATTTCAAGTCATTCAATTTTTTGCAAAGCAAACGGAACCATATTTTGATTGTTCTTTTCTCATCCTATGAGCAGGTCATCTAAATCGATTTAAGCCCCCGCGAGACAAATGGGTTTCCAACATCAAGACTCACAAAATGCTGAATCTCAGAAAAACTAGATGTATAGTCATAGTTCTCTCGAGAAGTCTTTCAAATATTTATTAAGCTTGTGCATACACCCTTTTAGGCAGTAACTGCAACAGTTTTAATACCTTAGAGATCACAAAGTCAGTAATTATTGTACCGCTACTCGAAGGGCACGGGATCGAATGTAACCGACATAACGTGGTCCTTGGTTTCGCAACCGGGTGCACCATGTCCATCTCCATACTGGTAAAAGCACTGAGATGCTCGTGCAAAATTCAGACATGCGCCAAGAAAAGGCTCTATCCCAGAAAATGGGTAGTCGTCAAACGCGTCTTTGTTCATCCTCTTCCATGTCTTGCGCACCAAGCACTCGATGTGTCCCCGCGCAACCTCTTCTGAAGCACCGGTTTCGTTCATATAGCACTTTAGTGCCTTCAAGTTATCTCCTCTTGCCAATTCATACTAAGTATGGAGATTGATGAATGACAAATATAAAGTCACGGATCCATATTACAGATATAGGTTAACAAGGATATGTGCAACAGCGATATTTCATGTGAACAACGACCAATTACGCTCGAGAAATGCCATGAACTTACCGACGATGTACCCAGGTCGTTGTTGAGTCGAAGAATTTTCGCGGAACAACACATGATACTCGGAGTTTTTGATACATAATCTAGTGCATCTCTTGTCAAGTCGTCCGTGGTAAGGAAGTAGCTGCCTAGTAGCATAATGAGCCCTCCTATTGATTGTACTGCATTGCTGACATACTCCTTCAGTGTTGGTTTATAGCCTTTGTTGTACCAGTTAGCCTCTTTAAGGTATGCCGTGCATTCATCTGCCCACTATGATTGAAATTCGAAAACAGTTCATAATAACCAAATTGAGGGGACAATCTTCTGCCATGGCATATATTAGGTGAAAGGACTAGTAAGTCAAGGTTACCGCTTTCTGCTTCGAACCAAAAAGAAATAAAGCAAAAGCAAAAGAAACATCACTTTCTGCTTCCAACCAAAATAAGGGGAAAAAAAATACCACTTTCTACATGTAAGGGATGGGGTTGATGCCTTGCTCTCTCATCGTCCAATATCCAATTTCATTGGTCGTGTTGTATAAAGCCAAGAAACAAGTCCTTATCATTGGAGGAAGCTTATCAATGCATGTGATGTCCCACCTAGTTATGATCATTGAACAACATTGATATCACAAAATTACATAAAAAAGGGTGGTCGACATTGAAATAATTTGGTATGACATGATCCTGTGATTTGTTTCATCAAGATTAATTCTCCGTTGTTTCTATGGCAAAATAGTTATAAGGAGAATGATGATGCTGACAATATTACACAAACCTGACAATGAAATCTGTTAAGATCTCAAGTTCTTCCAGCGTCCCAAATACGTCATAAACATCATCAGTAAGTGTCACCATACAAGCAATCTTTGTTATCATTTCTCGGAACACTCTATATTGCGGTTCAAAAATCATTAAAGAGCACCAAAAGTAGTGTTCCACTAGCCTGTCTCTAGAGAAGGTCATCTTGTTCCCGCCAAGTTCAATCCACCACCTGAAATTTTTTTCCACATGACTAGACGATCAAAATGCTAAGTGTAAGAATTTTTCTGAAAGTTTGTCAGTAATAACTTATTAACTCATCCCCTCAAACCATATTTCCTGGAGTGTTTCTTCGATCAAATTGTAGGATAAGTATATTATTAAGCGCTAAAGTTTACATTCAAATAGTTTTAAGTACCGAAAATAAAAAATAGATATTCATTTGGTAATAGCTAAAGTTAAATTATTGCCTATATGATCCCCACTGAGCCCCATAAAAAGATATATTTGCAAGATTTTCCTCACATCAACTGGATCTACGTCTTATGGAGTGCTTGCGTATACCTTGCCATATGGCTAAGTTCCTTCCTGTGGATGGATTGCACTATATTGAAGTCTAATTTAGCCAATTGTAGCAACGTAGGGTTCATGTCGACCTGTTTCTCGTACATGTCCATGAACCACCGAGCCTCCAGCCTGTTTGGCCTCCAGTGGATCGGCATATCCAATGCATGAAGCACTTGTCTCGCCAAACTAATCGGAATTTCATCAAGCTTCAGATTCTTCAGATGTTTCGAAGCGAAATCCCAAGCTTCGTCCAGTATGTTTTCGCCTTCCAATCCATGAAAGGCTGCTTCATAAAGACCAAGAAGTCCTTTCACATCCGTCTCAAGCGATTCCTCAAAGGTACCCATCTTGTTCATAAACCTTTGAAACACATCTATAGTCCAACAAAAGGAATGGGGAAGTAAATTTTGAGACGATCCTTTTAATTCATTGTCCAAATTATCCGTAAGAAAAGTTTATTGGTGGGCTCCTACCTTGCCGTACGTGGTATCCATGTTGTCTAAATAGCCGAAATTGAAGGGAAGTAGCATAGAGATTGTCCGAAAGCTGAGCATCTTCTCTATCGTCATAGATGAAACCCATATAGTTCTTCATCTCCCTACCAAAATGGTATCCCAACCCTAGTCTTTGGACCGCATCAACGAACTCGAGCCTCACAACCTGATTCATTTCCCTTTTGAATAGTCCCTTAACTTCTTCCTTCATCCTCTGGACTTGCTTCATATATCTATCATCCTACCAAAAAGGAAAAAAAAATGAACTCATACATGAGATCTTACTGATAAGGTTGTATTGAAAAACCCATTACTGTATAATCAACTCCAAGTGACTGCAAGTGACTGCACAAAGTCATAGTCCCAAACACTAGGCTGGTAATTCGCTGAACGTCTAGCAATCTTTTGATCTTCATTCTTCAAAGTGCACGTTACATATTGAATGCCAGTAGAGGAGTAGGTGATAGTAGTGGTGGTGGCGGAGGAGCAACGAGGGTTTCTAAAGAGAGAGAGAGAGAGAGTTTACGGTGGCGGATTGAGGAGGGAAGGAAGCTTGAGGACAGAGCAGGAAGAGCCATTGCTTATTTGCTGTCTCTGGTAAGTGGTGCGTAAAACCACTCTTGTACGCAGGCAGTTGTTATGGAGCACTGGACACAAGAAATTTGGAGGCCTTATAACAATTTGAAAGGGTATATTTGGCATAAAAATAAGACATTGCCAACCGTGTAATAGAGTATCGAGAATGCGTTATGTGACATGTGCTAAGGTATTGTACTAATTTCTTTTGCCAGATAACATGACAATTTCATATTTGATGCTAAAAAAAGTCAATCATCCAAATCACGAGTCACATTTGTATTAGCTTTCAATCGAAACTTGATATATCATATAGTAAAGAGGTTTTCGTGAGGTTCCTTGGTACTTCTATCATTCCTCTATCAAATATAGTGGGGGACAAAAGTTGGAAAAACAAAACAAGAAAGTTCTTAAGAAAAAGCAAATAATAAATTAAAACTTTAATTCATTCTTATGATTATTGTCACATGCTGAATACATTAAAACTCGATAGCACCTCTGTTACCAGAAGCTTTCGAGTATTTGGGATGGCGTAGTTAACGCCGATAGCACCTATGTTTGGAGGAAACTATTAAAACTCGATCAAAAGCTTCCTTCATTTCTATGAGCTTAAGCAGAAAACTAGACAACTTGCCTGAGTTTCGTGTACAATGCGGTCATTTATTTTGATTTCTTATACCAACTTGGAGTTAATTAATGAATACGTACTTGCCTGTATCATATTTGCTTCGTCCAATCAGGTGACAGTGGCATAAACTTTTACTAATCAGATGGTAATCAAATATCTTATCCATCCATAAAGAGAGAACAAGCCATAGCATAGGTTAATTTGTTTGATAGTCGAAAGAGGTAACTTTAATAAGTTTACTTTGCCTTATCGGACATAATTTTATAACTTAAAAAATATACAAACAGCTTTACACAAATTTAAATGTCCATATACACTTGAGCTGATGCAAGCAATAAGATTGCTTCCTTTAGGATATGTTTGAAATTGAGAAAAGGGTATAAAAAGAAAGTTTTGGAAAAGAAGAGATGGAGAAAAAGACAAAATCTATAGTGAGGGATTCAAGGGATGTATTTTTTGAATTATGTTTTTCAATAAACTTCCTTCAACCATATCTCTAATTTGTACGTTATAAGTATGGATAGAATCTACTACCCACACTTGGTTGGCTATACATGGGATGCAGGTTTGTTGTTCTCTGTTGGGAATCCATCTGGGGTTTCTTTACAACATTGCGACACTTGTCCATCCAACCATAGACCTCATCACACTCGGTTCGAAGTTTTGCCGAACCTTAGCACACGAACTCCTCTTCTCTCTCTTCCTCCTCTTACCCCCCATCGCCCATCCCCCATTGTCCACGCCAGCGAATCGCCACCTCCACGTTCAGGCCCGACCACTACTGCTTGTCAAGCCATTCCATAGCCCACCGCTATTGCCGTCTTCTTCTCCTATCTTCTCCTATGCTCTGCTCATCCTTTGTTTTTTCTATTAATTTTCATTTATTTAGTGGTATGCTGAAAAGTGTGACTAGAAATGTTTTTGAGTATTTGGATCTCATTTATGAAAATAAATCTCAATGTAATGAAAATAAATCTCTTGCATAACGAATTGGTCATGCCTTAAGTATAATTTTTTAAATCTCTTACAATGTAAAATGTCGGGGCAATAACATAAATGGTCAAAAGACGTCAGAAGAGAGAACTAAAATAAAAATAAAAAATATTTAAGGAGATCAAACCTCAATTTCTTGAAACCTTAAAAATCAATGCATGAATATTTCTCATTCTTAAAATAATTTTAATATTACAAAAAAAAAAAAAAACAAGTCCGTCGTTCATATAGCCACAATCCTTCGGCTTAGCACTCTTAAAAGTGAATGCTTTTGCAACTCTCTCATTGTCCACTAAATAATCAGAGGCATACGTAAGGGTGGCTTCATCAAAACCTCCAATACCCATCACTTCTTTTTGTGGAGCTCAGTAGTATCAAGTTGATTTTGACTCAATTTGTTTATTGCAGAAGAAACCTCTCCAATTTGCTCCGAGAGCATTACTAACCCACCATCGTTGTTAGTGGCACGACTTCACTTTCGATTAAGCCTTGAAGAATTTTCTATTCCTTTCGTAATATTCTCACCACTACCATCCAATCCAATTGAGCAGTCCACCTCCATAGTCCCAGGCAAGTTGATGTCTCCAAATTGTTTCGCAAATCTTTTCCAGCCACCAAAGCGAGTTCATCGTAAATTTCGATTTTCTTGTTCAAGTACTCATGGGTAGGATGTGCCTGCAAGAAATCACAAAAACACGAGTATAAAATAACAACCAGCATCACAAGTATATGTATCCCTATGCGTGAGATAAACTTACGAATGCTAAGCCTATCCTTACATTGAAATCTGAAAAGCATATTGCCGTTATTTCTTCATCAGAAACTTCCTTCTGAATAATTGTGATCATCTTTAAGTTATGGTCCCACTGAAATCCACTCATCGTAAATTTCGATTTTTTTCCCCCCTTATTTTGGTTGGAAGCAGAAAGTGATGTTTCTTTTGCTTTTGCTTTATTTCTTTTTGGTTCAATGCAGAAAGCGGTAACCTTGACTTGCTAGTCCTTTCACCTAATATACGCCATGGCAGAAGATTGTCCCCTCAATTTGGTTATTATTAACAGTTTTCGAATTTCAATCATAGTGGGCAGATGAATGCAAGGCATACTTTAAAGAGGCTAACTGGTACAACAAAGGCTATAACCCAACACTGAAGGAGTATGTCAGCAATGCAGTACAATCAATAGGAGGGCTCATTATGCTACAAGGCAGCTACTTCCTTACCACGGACGACTTGACAAGAGAGGCACTAGATTATGTATCAAAAACTCCGAGTATCATGTGTTGTTCCGCGAAAATTCTTCGACTCAACAACGACCTGGGTACATCGTCGGTAAGTTCATGGCATTTCTCGAGTGTAATTGGTCGTTGTTCACATGAGATATTGCTGTTGCACATATCCTTGTTAACCTATATCTGGAATATGGATCCATGACTTTATATTTGTCATTCATCAATCTCCATACTTAGTATGAAATGGCAAGAGGAGATAACTTGAAGGCACTAGAGTGCTATATGAATGAAACCGGTGCTTCAGAAGGGGTTGCGCGGGGACACATCGAGAGCTTGGTGCGCATGACATGGAAGAGGATGAACAAAGACGCGTTTGACGACTACCCATTTTCTGGGATAGAGCCTTTTCTTGGCGCATGTCTGAATTTTGCACGAGCATCTCAATGCTTTTACCAGTATGGAGATGGACATGGTGCACCCGGTTGCGAAACCAAGGACCACATTATGTTGGTTATATTCGATCCCGTGCCATTCGAGTAGCGGTACAATAATTACTGACTTTGTGATCTCTAAGGTATTAAAACTGTTGTAGTTACTGCCTAAAAGGGTGTATGCACAAGCTTAATAAATATTTGAAAAACTTCTCGAGAGAACTATGACTATACATCTAGTTTTTCTGAGATTCAGCATTTTGTGAGTCTTGATGTTGGAAACCCATTTGTCTCGCAGGGGGCTTAAATCGATTTAGATGACCTGCTCATAGGATGAGAAAAGAAAAATCAAAATATGGTTCCGTTTGCTTCACAAAAAATGAATGATTTGAAATATATTTTCCTAAAAATGATCGATTTTATCACTTGAAATAATTAATCAATGAAAAATATTTTCATTATCAACAATAATTTAAGTCTAAACATTTTCATGGACTATGAAAAACATACAGACATAAGACAGCAAATGAGGGGGCTAACAATTCAAAGGATGCATTCCTTATTTTAACGTGCTGGTACCTGCACGCCCAAGTCTCCCTAATTGATAAAATATATTTTTCTTGCCCCGTCCCCAACAATACCTTCTAATTGTTTTACATCCAGGTAATCCCGAGGTCTAGATGAAGACCTAAATAAAGCCTTTTAAGGACTTACATAGGTCCGGAGTATGTAATATTTATATCTTTGACCATAATCCAGAGAATTTGACAAAGTTTTGTCCACCACCAACGTTTCAATAACATCTTAATTAGTCCAATACTCTATCACATGCCGCACAATTACTGTGAGTTCTCAAAGATTGAGTGTCCGTTTGTTTGAAGGAAGATTGTTTCTAGAGATTTATTTTCCAACCTTTCAGTGTTTGGATGATGGAAAGTTAATTGATCCACCTAAAACGTTTTTCATAGACTAAACACAACAAGCTTAAATTGGGGGAAAAATACTTTCTTCTCTGGCAAGAAGGAAACCATTTTCTCCATACCACTAGTTAAATGTAAAAATGCAGAAAAAAGAAAATGGGGAATTTGTATATATTTCGATATATATTAAAGAAGAGTACATGAGCCTATATATGGGCTTTAGAGATAACTATATAAGATAACATATCAATCAAGATATACGCATAGTCTTGAGAGATACAGAGAATTATCAAATATCGCTAACATCTCTAATTATATCAAAATATCTCTAACATCCTTAATTATCTCTAAGTCAGCTTGAGTTTGAAATCAATTCAAATAGGATCCAGTAGCTGAGATGTGGTGCATGAGGCGACGTCCAAAGGCTATTTGTTCGCAGCGTCCGATAGAGTCTTTCAGATGTGGCTCATTTGAGGGCGGCAAGTCTGGTGGTGGTGTCGGCTTCTCGAAACAACACACCAAATGTTGAGAATTGGAGGGAAAACAGCAAGCAGCCGATGCGGTTGGCTTACAAAACAGTAATTGAGTGATGTGGCCTATGTGATTAGCGTCCAAACACAACTATTATGGAAAGGACTTGTTTAAGTGCTTCCTTAGATGATCCTCTTGCGCAAGAGGTGAACACTGTTGAGCGGCGATGATGGGGATGGATTTATTTGGATGTGTACCAGGTGCGAAGTGCACCAGGTGCACTCAGGTTTCCATAGGAACCAAGGCTCTGAAACCAAGTTAAATGTAAAAATGCGGAAGAGAGAAAATGGGGAATTTGTATATATTTCGATATACATTGGAGAAGAATACATAAGCCTATATGTAGGCTTTAGAAATAACTATATAAGATAACATATCAATCAAGATATACGCATAATCTTGAGAGATACAGAGAATGATGAAATATCTCTAACATTCCTAATTATCATCAAAATATCTATAATATCCTTAATTATCTCTAACACCACCAAACAAATTAAAAATAACCATTTTTTAAAAAATGATTTCTATAGAAAATATTTTAATTTATCATGAAGTTTTCAATGAAACAAATGCACATTAAGCGTCAATTTCGGTCAAAAACACCTTTTCTTGATTGGTCTTTCTTGTTTAGAATGATTTTTTCTTTCGCCCATCGACATGAAATATTCTAAGGTACAACGACATATCGCACATTGTTATCATTCAATAACCATGATCTGTTAATTAGAGGACTCTTTTATTAGATCAAACATTTCAATCAGAGCAAGAGCATGTACTTTTTGGCGTCAAACGCATCGAAGCATAAAGCAAAGAGCACCGAATAGCTCTG
>BCNH02000010.1:11787135-11961620 GCA_001662345.2 Metrosideros polymorpha var. glaberrima | reverse complement strand
GGGTTTGGCATTAAAGATGCGAATAATCCCTTTCTACCACACCTATCTTTGAGAAAGAATACTGGAAATAGTATTAGGCAGCTAGAGTACTCTTAAGTAATTGGCAGTATCATGTATATCATGAACTGCACTAGACCAGATATTGTGTACTTAGTAGGAAAACTGAGTAGATATACAAGTAATCCTAGTTACGAGCATTGGAATGCTCTGTTGAGAATGTTAGGTTATCTGCAAAAAATCAATGATTATGTTATGCAAATATGACAAATATCCAGTTGTTTTGGAAGGCTATAGTGATGCCAACTGGATTTCGGATTCTGATGAATCGAAATCAACTAGTGGATATATGTTCACGCTAGGAGGTGCCGCAGTATCATGGAAATCCTCAAAGCAAACTCTAATAGCGCGCTCTACGATGGAATCTGAATTTGTTGCTTTGAATAAAGTTGCTGAAAAAGCAGAATGGCTTCGACAGTTTTTAGAGGATGTTCCGTTGTGGCCAAAACCTGTGCCTGCGATATGCATTCACTGTGACAATCAAGCAGCAATTGCAAAGGCACAAAATATGATATATAACGGTAAGTCTAGACACATTCATCGTAGACATAATACCGTAAGGCAGTTGCTCTCGAATAAAATAATTTCTTTGTACTTTGTAAAGTCAAAAGAAAATATTGCAAATCCGCTGACAAAAGGTTTGTCAAGAGAGCAGGTAAACTGCGCATCGAGGGGAATAGGGTTAATAGCCTTAACTCAATAAAGAGGTTCCAAGGTGGAAACCTAACCTAGCAATTGGAGATCCCATGGACTTGGTTCAATAGGTCAATGCAAATTTTGGAATCTCTAGTGTGCACATTTTCTCCCACTCCTATGATGCAACAGTGCTTCTTACAACGTTTTAAAGGTACACTATGCATTTAATGATTTCTATAACTTGGATTTCAACATCCTAGTGAGGTATGGTAGGACACCTTTTATAGAAATGCACCTATATGCGTAGAGCTGGCCGACTCTATGAAAATCTTTAAAGGCTAAATTTTCTAAAGCACGCATGAATCCTGAGAGGTTTAGGGCCGAAAGAATGAACATAACCGAGAACCAATCTTGATTTGGAAACATTCTGTGTTAGGTCTATTATTTGGGCTTACACCAACAACTGGCGGTTCAAGGCTTAATCCACCGACTGGTTAAGTATGTTCGATAGGCTTTCACTAAAGAAGGTTCAAAGCGAAAGCTACTTATCTTGATGCAATTTATCTCCACAGGCACACTTGGAATTCTTCGAGTCAAAAATATTATGTTGAGCCCTTAATGTGGGGGATTGTTGTAATTATGGTTATTAATGGCCCAACATTAATGCACGCCTTTCTTCAGCGTTTCTACAGATCTCTGTAATAGCTTCTCTGACGATTTCTCAAAAGAGTTAACTGCAGTGCATTAATGACAACATTAATGGAGGCATTAATAATGCGTTAATGGAAGCGTTCCTTCCGTCGGTCGATTTCTTCAGACGAGTTAACTACTCCATTAATTGCTGCAATTAATGATGACATTAATGAAGGCTTTAATGACAAGGCGTTGATGGATGCACTTCTTCCATCAGACTCGTCGCTTCGTTTCTTCATTAATGGAGGCATTAACAATGAATGTAACTGCAGCATTGATGAGTGCAAAAAATTTTTTAGTATAAAAATAATAATCTATCTTTTAGAAGATGATGATTAAGTTGTGTCTATGAGGTTTTATAGTGTCGTGCTCTAAGTGTGCCGTTTGAAGAAGTGTTTGACAAAGTCTTGTTCGCATAGTGCTAATACAAACGGGTTCGAGATGTTGTATCTTGGGAGGCATAGTTCGTGAAGCTGTTTAGCACCATTGGCAAGAACTAATCGCCTTAAGGAGATTCGGTTATCCGTACATCACCTCTGGTCTAATTCAATTATAATTTTATAGCAATTTTACTTGTAATTGTAATATCGTTTACTCATTAACGTGATCATTATTGAAATTGTTATCGCTTTTTTCAGTGTTATGTATTTTCCCTTATACGTGACGTGTGAATTTTTTATTTTCCAACAAAATATGCATCTCATTTTTCAGAATCTTACTTACTCAAATAGCAAACAAATATGAGAAAACTATGCCATTAAGAAGACATTCATTCCTAATGATTCTCTCTTAGAGCAATGCAAATGTGATTACCCTACTTTCAAATTTTTTGAATCGGCTATCACCGGTCCGGTTCCCGGTTCAGGGTGTGGAACTGGACCAAATTGGAGAACCAAATTGAATCAGACCGAGATAACCATAATTTTCTCTTTTTACTCTTGCATTGCATCTTGTTGCCACCTCTTGTTCCTTGCTTGTCCTGCTAAGGAATTTCACGGCTGCTTCATCATGCCTAGACGACCAAGTTATAAAATTTTGACTAAATAAAGAAAGTTGCGATGGCATAAAGCAAGGGAAGTTGCTAAGAAATTAGAAGAATTTGCCCAAAAAATGTTTATTTATGAGCGACATGAAGTTGATGTGTGGGGCTCATATTTTTCTGATTTGTTTAGTAGATAAAACAGTGTTTATTAATCATGTTGGCCACCAGTCATCATCAATTTTTAACTTTGTACGTGAATATTTTAAAGAGTAATGAAACCAAAATAAAAAAGGAATTGGCATCATCATATTCGGTTTCAAGGTTAGTTCCACAGTGTACATGGTAGATTTCAGATTCCAAACCACTCACCTCCAATACACTACTAAACATGGATAATCTTTTATTATCTTTTCACATTAATGATAATCAATTATATTTTACGATTTAAAATTTTCTCTTAAAGTGTACCTCTATATTAAAGAGAAATTGACTGCGGAAATCTTTTGCAATGCTTATTCCCTTATTAATAATTATTGGGTTTACGGTAAGGTAGAACTTTTCGGCATTTACTCTTGCGTAACCGGCGGGTTCATGTCTCCTTTTTGTTTAATTAATTTTAGTGATAAAATCAGGGTTTGAAAGTTTGCTGGCGTGGGCTAATCACTATCACGAAGATCAAGCATCATTTCTCAACCAGAAAAGGAATACCCAGACCAAAAGGATAAAGAGTTGCACCGTCTAGGACGCTTCCTCATTATCAAACCTACCTCACCTAAAAGAGAACATAACAAGAACAAAACTAAAACCCAAAAATCAAATATAGCTTGGCAAAAGATCTCGTTCCCCATTCGCAGCCATCAAAAGACTAAATAAGAGGAATTAAATAGTAATCCAACATAGCAATCTTCAAACCTACCATGAATTATTCCTACAAGCTTCCTACGACAGCCAAATTACAACTCCCGCCAAATGCAATGAGATGTCCCAGAGACAAAATTCCAAATTCTTAGTCGCGTTCTTCGATTATTTTCTAACCTACTTTGGGTTTCAATTACGGGCAAGTCATGCCAAAAGGACCAGCTTTTACACAGCTTTAATTAGCCCATTTACTGGTGGGGGAGGTATTAAGATTTTTGACTTGACTTGCAAGCTAAAGAAGCTTTCGAGAGGAGGTCTTTCTCATTTGAATTGCTGATGTGTGCGATGATAGAAGATTATACCGAATAGCTAGTACTATTTTGCGTTCGGTGTAAAGTTCGTTAGGCTTTGAATAAGACTAATTATATGAGGGAACCTTTTTTTAAAGATCAAATTGAGTTCCGAACTCAACCACTTAACCAATTGAAAGATTAGTCACGATTATAATAGTACGTGGTCACAGCGGTTTAGAACTAGAAGTAACCCAAATTTCAAAGTGTTGGCTTTAGTTTCTCAAGAAATTATCTGGTAGATTGGCGAATCCTACCTTAGTGCATAAACAAAAAGACAATATCCTGAATAAAATACTTTATTTAGGAGAAGTTTGAGGAATTAAGGATTTATAATTGTAGAATGAAAAAATGTTGTACTGCTCCTCCTCGTCATGCCCAATCGTTAGGTGCGCGACGGACTTAGAATATGTTTTGGCCCCTAAAGAATAAGAAAAATGCTAGCGGTACAACAACCATCCTTTCAAAATAGGATTTTATTAATGTCATATGTTTCATGTGGTGCAGTGTTCTTCATCCATACTTAGTGCCTAAAATGTACAGATCCATTGGTTTCATAACGGGTCCAATTTGTGTAGAGGGGGTACATGACTCCAGATAACTCACAAGATATTTGAGCACGGAAAAGTTATCAAAAAAGTCATAAAATTATTGCACTTTTGTCAATTTAGTCATAAACTTTTTAAGTTTGCCAATTAAATCCTAAACCTTTCGCATATGCTTCAATTAAGTCTTGTTGGCCGGCCGTCGCTGGCACTGATGTGGATAATTTTTAATAATATTTTATTATTTTACTATTATTTTTCCTTTTTTTCCCTCCTTCCTCCAGCTAGTCGCCGGAGCGACGACTGACCAGAGGTGACCAAGCTCACCCGGCCACTGGCGAGCCTCACCCTCATCGGATTTGGCGAGGGCGAGGCTCGACCTCACATCCATGGTTGGGCAAGCCTCGCTGTCCATGGCTGGGTAAGGTCGCCTCACCTAGCGAGGTCGAGGGCAAAGGTTGGGCGAGGCTCGACCTCGCTGTCCATGGAGGGCAAGTGGCCATGGACAATAAGGCTCGCCGTTGTTGGGCGAGCTTTGCCACCTCTAGCTAGTTGTCGCTCCGGGGACCGGTTGGAGGAAGAAGAATGAGGGAAGAAAAAAAGGGAAAAAAAATCGAAAAATAGCAATATTATTAAAAAAAAAATTCCACTTCAACAGCAATTGGCAAAAAAAAAACTGAATTGGCACAAATGTAAAAGATTTAGGACTCAATGAGTAAACTTAAAAGGGTTAGAACTAAATTGGCAAAAATGCAATAGATTTAGAACTTTTTTTGACAATTTTTTCATTTGGGCACCATTGGTAGATTACTCAAGAATTTCTTCCAACTAACGAGTCTAGATGTTTCAGAGGTATTCGAATTGCAAGTTGAGAAATAATTATCTATGAGAAAATTATTTCAACTTTGTTGTACTTTCTCAACTAGAGTTTGAGCTTCTGTGTTTCAACTTAAATTTATTTCAACTATGTGTTTCAACTTTACTAATCAATTTAGTCCCATACCTACTCTCAAGGTTTAGTCCATTAATATACAAGTAAACACTTTCTCAGGAAGTTGTGTATCTTGATTATACTCTCATCCAAGTATGCTTAACATTGGAATATAAATGTCAAACTTATTCTTCCATCAAAAAGTTCTTCTCGTGATTTGATTACGCTTCACATGTACCTAGAAACACTCTTCCCTTATTAGGTGTGCAATTTTCTACTTCTTGCTCACTTGTCATCTAAGAAGTCTAACTGGAGCCGCACTTTACTTAGGCCCTCTTGCCACAACAAACACTCTCCACCCATGTCTTTGAGTCGCTACAAGCCCACTCTTTTCTGCATGGTTCATCCCTAACCCACACATCTAGTAGAGAGAATTATACTCCAATATCATATTGTGACACCGTGGCTTAACTCATTCGAAGTATTATCACCTTTAGCTTGTCCCATATTATGGTTTTATCCTTTGGTATACAAGCAAATACTTGTGAAAGTGTGTGCCATCTTAGTATTGCTCTCACTTGAGCATACTTAACTATTGTTAAACTTGTCGTTATGCTAAAAAACACTTCTTGTGAGTTAATTTTGATTTCATATGGACAACCCACATGCACTCTCCCTCTATTTGATATGCAATTCATTTCTACCCCCTTTCGCCTTCTAAAAATCTTGTTCAGGCAATCTCGCCCCCATAATTAATCTTCCTCTCATCGGATTGGGTTGTTACACTTCAAGGGTTACTTAGAAATGAATTAAGAGCACGTTGAGCACTGAGTAATAAGTTGATTCAAGCTCTATTTACCCTTTCTTTCGCTATCATTTGGGTGTATGAATCTCCATGAGCACTCGGCTAATCCTCAATAGATGTTGCAACTCTCTCGTTCCAGTTCCCATACATACCTAGTAATTATAGGAGATAATGTCTACATTTTTAGAGTATCTTAGAAAAAGGCGCAAATGTAGTGATTATAACTGAATCTTTGAACAAGAAACATTAACATGCTTATCATTGGAGCCGTCCCTCGAGTTAGTAAACTATGTGAACTTGGTTGAATTCTAACTACTCCCAAGCTTAGTTCACCTATTTCTACTGCCCCATAATAGATAAGTTCCCTTCTCTCTTTAATATTATACATGATTGGATATAGACGGTCCATCTCGTTACGGCTCCCTAGAAGAGTTCTCTATTTTTTTCCCCCTCATAGTCAACATCTCCATGCTCAACCACCTCACCACCTGGTCGATCGCCTAGTGGCGGCTCCTGAGAGTACGTAAATTGCCTACAAGTACAAATCTTTAGGGAAGAGAGGAGAAAACGAATTTCATAGGAAGAGTGAATTCAGTTTAACCATGTTGAATGTCTGACTACTTTTCCTTTAATTTAAATTTTGCAATAGGCGAATTTTTTTTTTCTTAAACCGAAACACCAAAACCTTTCATAGTGTACAAATATTTATATGTAAATTCACATTTTTTTGCAATTTTTTGAGATTTGAATAATATTTTGAAATTGGTTTCATACCACCAAAAACCTGAAATTGGTACACCCAAGCCACATTTACCGTAAACTAATTTTCCTGTCATAAAAAACCCATAAACTGGTACATCCGTATCACATTTATCGCAAACTGGTACACCAATGCCAAATTTACTTCAAATTGTGGTAAATATGAGATTTTTTTTTGGGTAAATATGGCACGAGCCTACTATTTTGAAGGCACGAATGTACCAGTTTGAAATTTTTTATGATAAAAAAATTAATTTGGGGTACATGTGACACGGGGGTATACCAGTTTGGTAGTTTTTATGACACAAAAATCTATTTAGGATAAATGTAGTGCGGATGTACCAATTAAAATTTTTTGGTGGTATTAACCTTTTGAAATTTAATGGCAAAATTAAAGGTCAGCTTCTTACATCTATGAAAGCTTAACCAAACAGGAACTTTTTTCTTCCTATCCTTAAACCTCTTCTAGCTACCGGTTAACCAGCCGCGAAAGATCACCTAAAATATGTCAAGTACTTTTTTTTTTTTGGTCTATGGATGTCAAGTGCTTAGTACGCGACTTATTGCACCAACCATCCAAATCACACACATTTCGGACGTCCCATGTTGCACTCTGTGGTCCCTTGGAAAATGACAAGACTTTTCGACCAATTGAGAAATTGTACCCCAAAATATAAAGAGCATTAAATGTGACATGACTTTTTCAAAACTGCATCGCTGCTCTCCCAAGCGATCTTGAAGCTCATCATTTACTTTGCTATTTTATCGAAGAGCATAGTTATATCGAAGAAGAGAACAATACCTAACGAAACAACATGATTTACTTTGCTAGCTCCCTACAGAGTTATTGTAGGCTCTCTCCCTATGTATATATAAGTTACTATGCTATAGTGGATAAAGAAAGAAATAAAAAAAATTATCAGAAAAAAATGTTAACATTGTCCACGTTACTATCAGCCGTGCCATATAGGACGTCCAGCATCTACGTCAGTGATTACCGACCAAAATTGGCCAGAAAGACTATATTGACAAGCCGTCAAAGGGAAAATTGTCAAAAAGGTTATAAACCTATTACACTTTTGTCGATTTAGTCATAAACATTTTAATTTTGCCGATTCAATCCTAAACCTTTTTATGATTTGCCGATTCAATTCTAAACCTTTTAATTTTGCCGATTCAATCCTAAACATTTTTATGATCTGCCGATTCAGTCCTAAAGGTTTAGGATTGAATCGGCAAAAGTGCAATAGGTTTATGACATTTTTGACAATTTTTCTTACCGTCAAAAGATTTAATACTAAACATTCCCAACCGAAGATTTAATAGGTTTAGGTCGAGCTTCACTCTACAAAAAAAATAAGACCTTCCCAATTGAATGTTGTATTGGCTACTATATGGAGACTTCCTACATCTATCTTTTCAAATTATTAGCTATATTTGTAATGCCAGGGGATACTATTAAGCTATTGTACTTCATTCGATATATAATACTTACAACTTTCACAAAAAAAAAGAAGAAGATTTAACACTAAATTGGTCAAATTAAAAAGTTTAGAAAAAGCTTAAGACTAAATTGACATTCGGATGATAGGTTTAGGACTTTTATGATAATTTTTCTTATATTATGTGACGCTCGTTCACATGGCGTCATCTACCGTATCAAGTCTGAGAGAGTGTCAGATAACCATTTGTCAGGAAAACAATATGTCTTACAATATTAATAATCAACTTCCGGAATTATATTATGATTTTCTTTTAAAGATAATTTCATTATCAAATTTCGTAATTTCCTTAATATATCTAGTAACATATATTGTTGTTCCATTTTTTTTTTTATCAGTATAAGCTTTCAAGAAAAACAATTTGTCTTACCTAGTATCGAAGTATGGGCAAAGAGTTGATCTCAGGGAAAATGACACAAATGGTCCCTGAACTTTGGCCTAATGTGCAATGTAGTCATTGTATTTTCAATTTGACACAAATAATTCATGAATTTTAACTCAATGTTCAATGTGGTTCCTAAACTTAACTTAATGAAAGGACAACATTGAACATTTTCTTATAGTCAATGGACTAGTTTTAACATGTACTAAAAGTTCAGATATCACATTAAATCAATTAAAAGTTCAGGGATCACATTGAACATTAAGCTAAAGTTCAAGGATGATTTGTGTCAAATTGAAAGTTTAGGGACCACATTGCACATTAGGCCAAAGTTCATGAATCATTTGTGTCATTATCTCTTGATCTTAATGTCCCTCTTAGTTTGACCCTGCAAAATCTCCTATATTCTGCATATTTTTCCACTTTGCCGGTTATCTCATAGATTTGGTTGCGTCCATATACTATATTGCACATGTAAAGACCGCTTACAAATGAGGGAAAATCAGTAAGTTATATGATCAACCCGTGTTTTTAACACTTATCTAACGAATTTAAAGAAATGTAATTTTAATTGAACATTCTTTTATTTCCGAGAGCCCAGTTGAGTATGAAGCTAGACAAATCCAGAGATCTCATAGCCACTTGTGAAACTTATTAAGAAAGAGAGAGAGAAATCATAGCCACGTGTGAAACATATCAAGACGTGATCGTTCCCATTCGACAACGTGGAGGCTACAGTGGTCACAAGTTGATATGTATTTGAAACCTTACCCCTTGAAATAGTATGTAGGTTACCACATTCTCCACGGTCACATCTAGGTAACCTAATAGATACATTTAGACCCATTGCTACGCGTAAACGTGTAACAAGCTAATTAATTAAAGGTTTTCCTAATTTTATTATGTTTTATTTTCCCTAATATCAGACCAAGTTGTGCGATTAATTAATCAATATGTCGCGTAAACGTGGCACGAAACCTTCCATTAATTATCGATTGACCAAACCGGACAAAGCTTAGGCAGAGTTGAAACGCTATATAAGGTAGTTCGAGCTGATGAACCGCCTCATTCCTTTCTTCGGCATGCAGAGTCAATAGCTATAGCGATTTGCGAGTTCATTCCCTTCGCTTTATAGTCCATTTACCTATTCTCATTCCTTAGCCGAGTCCATCAAGCAAAGATCAAAGTCATCATTCCTAAGTGTTGATCTACGACGAGAAGGCCAATTGTTCCGCAAAAACCAGAAGTCGGAATGGCGTCGGTCGTTTCCGAGCTCGAAGGGACTCTCTTGAACGATCCAGACCCCTTTTCCTATTTCATGCTTGTGGCGTTCGAAGCGTCCGGTATGGTACGCTTTGCGCTACTGTTGTTACTATGGCCCGTGATTCGGCTGCTCAATGCATTTGGGAAGGAAGATGTCGGGCTAAAGGTGATGACCTTCGTAGCGATGGCTGCAGTGTCTGAGTCCGAGATCAGATCAGTGGCGAGAGCCGTCCTGCCCAAGTTTTACATGGATGACATGAACAGGAATGCTTGGAGGGTGCTTAGCTCACATGGAAAGAGAGTGGTGGTGACGAAAATGCCGAGAGTCATGGTGGAGAAGTTTGCAAAGGAGCATTTGCGAGCCGATGAAGTGATCGGGAGCGAGCTCATCGTGAATCGGTTTGGATATGCCACCGGTTTCATTAAGGGCGACCACAAGCGCATCGCCGATCATGTCAAGAAGTTTTTCAACGGTGAACAGCCGACTTTAGGGTTAGGAAGGCCATCGTCGTCTCGTTCGGTTTTATCTTTATGCAAGGTTAGTTCGTCTACTTCATGACAATGGATTCGACTTTTTCAGTAGTTTAGAAATGATGAAGACAATTTATATAGTATTGTCAAATTTGCCTTGTACTTACAAATTAATCATATCTTTACTCTAAATTCCCGTGTTCGAACTTACATATATGATCACCTAACTGTGTAATTTCACATTTCTGCAATTCATTATTACTCAGCAAAAGTACTTGCTCATGCATGTGACGAACTGCAACATTAACTGTTTTCATTTGGAACTTTTATTTTTAATTTTAGGGGCAAACTAAAAGTTTCTTAAAAGAAACTTAAACGCATTCCCTTAAACTTTAGCCAAATGATAACCTATCCTTAATTTGATTATAGGTATGTCTCAGTGTGCTTTTATCCTCTTGAAAATCATTTTTTTTTTCTGAATATATAGTTTATCTAAGTTAAGAAAATTCATTTCTTCTATTGCACCTTTTTCCTCTGTGAGTTCCAATACGCGATTTATTTTTACTTTCACCATGCCTAATTGACTCTACTTACTAGAATGTACTTCTATCGAAATAAAACTGATTAATTATCACGTTCATTGTATTCCTCTTTTCAGGAAGAGTTGCATCCACCCTTCACCAGTCTTCAGAAGCAAGATAACCAGCATCATCTCTATCCTCACCCTGTGATCTTCCACGACGGTCGACTAGTGAAGCGCCCGACCCCATCCACCGCGCTCTTGATCCTCCTGTGGATTCCTTTCGGCGTGATCCTTGCGATTATCCGCATTACCATTGGAATAATTTTCCCCTTACATATGATGCCCTATATTTCCCGTATTTTTGGCGGGAAAATCGTCGTCAAAGGAAAACCACCAAGATCGCCAGCAGGCGGAGGCACCGGCTTGTTGTTTGTCTGCACGCACCGCACTCTGATGGACCCCGTTGTTTTGTCCACTGTCTTAGGTCGCAGAATCCCGGCGCTAACCTACTCTATCTCTAGGCTATCCGAGATATTATCGCCCATTCCAACCGTCCGATTGACGAGAGTACGAGAAGTAGATGCTCAAAAGATCAAACAAGAACTATCAAAGGGCGATCTAATAGTTTGTCCAGAGGGAACAACATGTAGAGAACCCTTCCTCTTGAGATTCAGCCCTCTTTTTGCGGAATTAACTGATAGAATAGTGCCCGTGGCGATGAACTATAGGGTTGGGTTCTTTCACGCGACGACAGCGAGGGGTTGGAAGGGGATGGACCCCATCTTCTTCTTCATGAATCCTAGGCCGGTCTACGAGGTCACGTTCTTGAACCAATTGCCGGTTGAGGCGACATGCTCGGCCGGTAAAAGCCCTTACGACGTTGCGAATTACGTCCAGAGAATATTAGCTGCAACGTTGGGGTTCGAGTGCACGAATTTTACTAGGAAGGACAAGTACAGAGTTCTTGCTGGAAATGATGGGACCGTGTCCTACACTTCTTTCCTTGATCAGATCAGGCAGGTGGTGAGCACATTCAAGCCCTTCATACAGTTCTGAGACCGGGACATATGAACCATATTCTTTTGTTTCCTTTTGGGTTATATTTCGTTTGTATATTTCTTATAAGTGGTGGTTTGTTTGCTCTTTAGAGACATGCATGGATGGGATTGCCTACTGCATTTTTTTTTAATTTCTATTTTCGGACTATTATTATTTCTGGAATTGTCCAATAAATGTACGTGCATATATTGCTTGAGCACATGCTCTGGCTATGCTTATCATTGCAATTTTCAGATTTCTCAAATATAACCATGCAAGTAGTACTAGTATTTTTTGTTAATTTAATCGCATAGTTACTGGCTGTCGAGGAAGGTAGTGCAAATCTTCCGAATAATAAATTAAGTCCAGCGTCTATCGTATAAATTGGTAGCTGTTATATGATCATTCGCGACTAAGATGAGTTACAGAAGGATGATACGATGAAGCAAGGTGTTCATGAAAAAGAGTTGCGAGAATTCTATCCCTAATCTCAACTAGAGGTGGAGACCCGTCACATGATTTACAAGTGATGTCCATTGTCCAAGATTTAAATTCCAAATGGTTAGGAAAACAGATACAATATGTTCTACTTTCAAATTTGGAAATTACAAGTCCTCTCCAAGCAAATCCTCCATTTATATGTACAATTGGCATGACTTGCAAGTTTGCAACATTACAAGCTCTTGGTTATACATCTGTAATTTGATTTCCAAATTAAAGGAAAATGAAGATCAATTTATTAGATTAAAACTTGGTGGTCGGGAAGGAAAGTGCCGAAGATCTTGAAACAAGTACTTACTAAGAAAGCCCGTCAATAAACACTTCGTGTGAAATTGAAGATCACATAGTAGTGGTGCTAGTTAGGTGACATTTACAAAGAAATTCTAATGCATTTAATTTCCAAAATTCACTTTTAGTATAATATATCAGATTAGATCACTTTAAAAATTGCTAAATACATGTAACATGAATAAGTATGTTGCTATTTCAAAAACATTGCTCTTGATTTTTTGAAATACATTTTCTCATTCTCATAGTTAAGTTTTATTACTCATTGTCAAGAGATTGTTCTCTATAACTTTCACTTTTTCTTGAAAATACTTTCAAATTTACATTTGGAAAAAGAAAAGACTCTCTTTTAGCGACATCCCCAGGAGAGGTTGAAAAAGTTGTGATTGCTTTTGTTTCAGAAATTTCATTTGGATTGGTTTAGTTTAGGAATTGATAGAGATTCCTAGTAGCATACTTTATTTGTTGTAGGGAAAGCTACTCTATACTAGTACTAGAATAGAAAGGATCGATCCTAGACCCGAAATTTCCTCACATTCAAAATAGAATGCACACCAGATCTTTGTTCCGGTAGGTATAGAGAGTACGGTAGGCAAGACTATTTTACAAATCCAAGATCTTGTCTAGCTCAAATTTAATGCATTTAATGTACGAAAATCACTTTTAGTATATAATATACTATAAAGTTTTCTAGTGCGTGTTGATCACCAACCTTACGGCTCTTACAAGGGCTTGACCTGAACTTGAGGCTAATAGCCCATCAATCGAACTGATACCCTATACATTAAAAGCTAGACCGTATGGCCAGAAGTTTAAATGAGCAGGCTTGAAAAGGAAGGACTTAGAAAAGATCGACCCAACCCGATTTGCCACAAGAACTAGGCACGACGGGCTCCGAATAAGACTCAAACCCGAGAACAATGAAGCTCAAGCCAGCCCGCCGATTTGAGCGAGTCTAAGAACGATTTCAGTAGAAATTGGAGTTGTTGATGACCTTAAGAACCCATCTAGAAAAATACTATTCCTGCCACAATCCAAAAGCATTCTTCGTTTTCTCCAAGAACAGACTAGAGCACCAAACCGTCCTCCTTCAATTCTTTCACTAAGGCATGAAATATTGCCCAATTTATTCTACCTAATAAGAAATCAGGTAACAAAACCCACTAACCCTAGTTTTCTTGAACTTACATATATGAAAAAAAAATGGCATCACAAGTGGCATGACTTTTGTACAGTACTCTTTTTTTTTGACAAGAATAAAACTTTCCATTACTCTAGGGATGAGCCCAATTACAACTTAAAGGAGCGTCCAAGCAAACAAGATGCTAGAGGGCTTGAGGAGGTCTAGAGGCCTAGTTGCAAGGTAAGGCATTACATCTTTGGGCCTTAACTAACCAATCGGCAACTTTGTTTGCCTCCCTACAACAGGGGGCCAAATGGACTTCAGTTATTATAGACAATAAAAACTTAGGGTGCGTTTAGCAACGATTCTGATCCAAAAAATTAATTATGTTCAAAATTAATATTTTCCAATTCTATTCCCTGAACGAGTTTTAAAAATTAGAATACATTTGATAACTACACAAAATTTCTATTCCTGGGAACAATTTCTCTTCCTAAGTCATCTCCACCTTCCTCGACGGCCCCCGCTCCTTCTTTTTTATTTTTTCTTCTCTTTCCATTTTTTTTTTTTGGTCTCCCCATCTTCTTCAATCTCTAGCTGGTCGAGGCGAGGGTCAATGAGGTTGACCTTGTCAGCCTCAGGCAAGGCTCGCCCCCACCGGCCACTAGCAAGGGCGAGGCTTGACCCTCGCTAGAGGCAAGGTTCACCTAGCCATTTTCGACGAGGGCGCGACTCAGCCCAGCCCCGGCGAGGCTCGCCTAGCCACTAGCAAGCCTCGTTGTCGCTGAGCGAGGTCAATCTCGACCTCACCGGCCTCGCCCAACCCTGCCCTTGATCTCTACCTCGCCCTTGCCTAGCGATGACGAGGCTCGCCAATGGCCGACGGGGATGAGCCTCTCTCGAGGATCATTGACCGCCCCCACCTAGCGACCGGCTAGAGGTTGAAGATGATGGGGAGACAAAAAAGAAGAAGAGAAAAATAAAAAATTCTAAAAAATATTAAAATATTATTATAAAAAGGGCACATTAGCACCAGCTGGTCAAATGGACTCAATTGACCAAAAAAAGTTTAAGACTAAATTGGCATAATTGCAATAGGTTTATGACTTTTTTGGTAATTTTTCTCTTGTTTTTCAAAAGTGATTTTAGAACAAATAATCAACTTTTTTTTATTCTTGTTTCTACTCCAAATCTATTTTTGGGAACATAATCAATTTTGTTGCTAAACAGGTTTTTCATCTTTTTCAGTTCCGGGGAATAGAATCAGAGAATCAGAATCATTACCAAATAGACCCTTACAGTCTGCGATTAGAGTAGCAACTTCCCATGAAGGCTTAAGTGTACTTGAAAGAAAGCTTAACAAGTTGGAGTTGTCAGATTCAACAATACTTTCTTCTTGTTGCTTTAGATCGTGTAAGAATGAGCTTTAGGGTTTCAAGAAGAGCTAAGGTTTTCGCCTGCAAAGCCGATGTTACTCTCACTAATTTTGAATTCCGTCAATGATCTTGCGCAATGAATCTCGACAAACGCTAGCAATTGCGCCCTCGGTCGACCCTTCCACAAAAGAGCCATCGCAACCGTTCAAAAGCAATCCAAGATTATCTTTAGACATTTATGTCATGTGTAAATATTGGAATGCATCTTAAATGCAATTAAGTACCACGAAAATTTCGTAGCTTTATATTTAACCCGTTGATAAACGTTGGACTGCAAACCCACATTTACATGGTTAACTCGTTTGACTAGGGTTTGCTAGACAGTCAAAACTCCAGTCACACCTGCTTTTGCTATAGAACTTACGTTTGGACTAAAATTTGAATTTTTTTTTCCTTGTGCAAGACGCCTAAAAATCAACCAAACAACACTATACCCGACAACTAAAAAATTTATATGACGAATGTTTTTGTTGTTTACTTGGACACAAGTCGTGCAATTGGTCACTGATAGTCATTACAAAAACGATTATTAGATTGCAACAGTCAGCGAGATCCACGGCAAGTTTGACCGGAGCCAGAAGCTAGAAAATGTTTCTGATCTCTGAGTCCGGTGCGACCGTCCATTTTCCTCTGCGGAACAACTGTATAATTGAACAATGTGCAACATATTCGAAATGTTTCTGATCTCTCTTCATTTTTCTTCTTCTCCATTTCTTTTTGACGAGAAAGCCGGCCTTAATAGGTCTTATGAAGTACTTGGTGACCATTTCCTGAGATTTCCCATGTGCACTACCAAATAAAAAAATAAAAAATTGGATAACTGCAGGGATAGCAGTAGCAGCAATTACAAGGAGGTTCGATTGTGACTAAATGTTGTATCAGGTCTTCTGTAAACTCTAAATACTTCAACGTGTTATGAACAATCTAAATTTTCGACATGTATAAACACGTACATGAAAAGAAGCATGAACGTCGTATACGTTACTAATTCCTTTTTTGGTGAGAAAGGAGTCAAATGCCTTACAACTCTTGTTGGCACACGAAGTACCAAATTGATCACCTAAAAGTCAACTGACTAATAAATCTATCCAAGGACGGGGTCCACAACAGTTGATTGTCCTGCCTCTATTTAAAAGTTTCTCGGTTCACAACATATAGGACGCTTAGGATTTAAGTAAGTTCTTAAACTATTACGTTTGAAACCTTGGAATCCCTTAGACATTAAACAACAAGAGAGTATAACTGGGTACAGGGCTGGAAAAAGATACTATATCAATTGGGAGAATTTGAGCGTGCGCACATTAAAATAAAGAAAGTATCTGTGGGACTGCCTGATCCTCAATACATGTGTTCACTTACAAGCAGTATTTAAGAAAAGCATGGCGTACGTTCCCTCCTCCTTCCACCAAAAAAAAATAATGGACCAAAACCATTCCCTCTTCTCCTGTGGTCCTTCCCTTTGATATTTCCCAAAAGACCTCTTCAAAACCACCGCACATCACACCCTTCAATATATTGCACCTCTTTTGCTCCGCCCTCATGGCCTGTCTCCATTGCCTCCCTCACCTTCTACTTCTTCACTTCACTCTCTTCACTCCAACCCACTCCCTCTCCCCAACAAACACACTCATTTTCGCCCTCAAAACCCAAGCAACCCCACATGGGCTGTTGCCTAGAGCTTCTCCCACGGACAAGCTCCCTTTCTACCACAACGTCACCCTCACCATCTCGCTCGCCATGGGCTCGCCCCCGCAACGGGTCACCATGGTCCTCGACACTGGGAGCGAGCTCTCTTGGCTCCACTGCAAGAGGTCGCCCGACCTCCGCTCCATCTTCAACCCGGTCTCCTCGAGAACCTATTCGCCCGTCCCTTGCTCTTCACTCACTTGCCTGACCCAAACCCGGGACCTGCCCATGCCCGCCTTCTGCGACCCGAACAAGCTCTGCCACACCGCCATCTCCTATGCGGACGCGTCCTCCATAGAGGGCAACCTCGCATCCGAGACCATATCTGTCGGGTTGTCCTCCCGAGCTGGGTTCCTGTTCGGGTGCATGGACTCGGGCCAGAGCAGCAACAAAGAAGAGGACTCCAAGACCACCGGGTTGATGGGCATGAACCGCGGGTCGCTGTCTTTCGTCAGTCAAATGGGCTTTTCCAAGTTCTCGTACTGTATCTCGGGCGTTGACTCGTCGGGGATTTTGCTCTTCGGCAACGCGAGCTTCGCATGGCTCAAGGCATTGAGCTACACTCCACTTATCGAAATGTCCATTCCGTTGCCTTATTTCGACCGGGTGGCGTACACGGTCCAACTGGAGGGAATAAAGGTTTCAGATAAGCTCTTGCCCCTCCCGAAATCGGTCTTCGTGCCGGATCACACGGGGGCGGGCCAGACAATGATCGATTCGGGCACCCAATTCACCTTCCTTCTCGGGCCAGTGTATGCTGCGCTGAAGAACGAGTTCACACAGCAAACGAAGGGCGTCTTGCGGGCCTTGGAAGACCCGAATTTCATGTTTGAAGGCGCCATGGACACGTGTTTTCTAATCGGCCCCAACCAACGGGGTCTGCCCAGTTTGCCCCGGGTAAGCTTAATATTTCGGGGCGCGGAAATGAGCGTAGCGGGCGAGAGGCTGTTGTATCGGGTACCCGGGGCGACGCGGGGGAGCGATCTGGTGTATTGCTTCACTTTCGGGAACTCCGACTTGTTGGGATTGGAGGCGTTTGTGATTGGTCATCATCATCAACAGAACAAGTGGATGGAGTTTGATTTAGTCAAGTCAAGAGTTGGATTGGCCGATGTTAGGTGTGATCTTGCCAGTCAATGGGTAGGGATTACTTCATAGTCTCAATTGTATTGCATAATCAGCAATGCCGGAAATATGGAGATTGCTGTCAAATTGATATATCAAGTGATGTGGCAGACGATATATGGATATTTGATCAAATGGGTCATGCTCAAAATCCAATAAGAATCCGCCGCATCACTTGATACATCAATTTTAGAAATAATTCTTAATATGTATAGCATTTTCTTGGATGATAATAGCTAGTAGTGTCTTTTTAATGTTGTGGGCCTTCAGTTTCCAATCCATGGCTCACCTTTGTGCAGTATTAATTGTTTCTGATGCTAAGGTGGCCCCTTGATCGGAGAGTCTGGGTCTGGAGAGAGCAGGAAATTAGGTAGGATATCAAATGTATCATATTATTTCGATATTAAATGGAATGGAAATGATGAATTTTTTAATCTTTGATTCCCTTTCCTGAACCTCCCGGGAGTCTCGTCGGTGTCTGAAACTCAAACAGATATTCATGTCTTGGATTAAGTAGCATTTCAGTTTTTTTTAATGAACTTGTGTTTTTTTTTTTTTTCTCTCTTTGCATTTCAGTTTACTTAGCTCGAATCAAGAAAACAAAGGAAACAAATAAAATTAAGTTAGGTTTTACATTTTCCTCAAAGCTATACGCAAATTACAAGATAGAATAACTTTTCAAATTGAGTTGAATCAGTCAACTTTTCTTTTCATTTTTCATCTTAACATGCAATGAATGTGTAACTAGCCAAAATAATTAGGAAAACGAATTAATTAAAACATCTCTGTTTCATCCAAAATTTGCAAAAGCTTTTTTTATATAACGAGGAAAACCTACGTTAGATAAATGTAAACGGACTATCCTTGTTAGACTAGGACATTGAAAACTGTCACGACCCTCTGAGGAGAAGAGTGAGATATCTCGAGGAAAGTTGATGGATTACTAAGCAGATGCAAATTGTACCTCTTGTGAGGTGGCGCCTACGTATAGAACAAGCTCTCCCAAATCCTACCGATCGCAACTTGATTTTCTTAATCAATTATGGAAATATGTTATGTAAGCAGCTCTGGAAAAATAATATGAAATTAAGAACGCCTCTCTCTCTCTCTCTCTCTCTACTTGTTTTGCTTTTGTTCGAAACTGATATGATACCAACTCAACACCCCATGAGCGCCATGGATAAACCTATGTGGTATTTTTCGCTTCAAAACAAATCACAATTATACCAGAGAGATTAGCCGAAAAATGCGCATCAATCGCAAGTTGCGTGCAATAGGTAACAGCAATTGGAGTCCAACGAACTCAAATGCTAGGAAATTCTGAAGTACGGTAACTATTAACGACTGAATTCACTAGTAACATTTGGCAGAAATAGGCCCAACTACGTAGAGAAACGGGCTGCATCGGAAAGGGAGAGAGATATCACGAGGAATGGTCACTTTTTTATTTGCACTTAATTCTGCTTGAATCACCGAGTACTTGGTTGCAAAACATATGTTTATCTGTCAAAATGATGGGCAAAGGAAGAATATTAATTACATCACCTCAGTTTTTTTTTAATGATAATCCAAACGTACGAACGTAAACGCCCAATTACTTGGATTGCCAATGACCCACGAGAATATCCTGCGAGCCCCATTAATTTGTTAAGTCCAGAAACTTCGGCATATTTAGATGGTCCTAAGATGTGAATAATTGGCATTTAGTTCCTGAACTGAAAATCTCCTGACATCCATAATTTGTCAACGAATTGAAAGACCAAGGAGGGGGAGATTAATATCCATGTAGTTTTTTTTGTTCCTTTTCATTTTAGTTTATCTTTTTTTTCCATTTATTAAGCTATTGCATGGGAATGGAAATAATATAAAAAAAAGCGTACTCGAGTTGAATTTAAGTTGAGTTTTGGGACGGAATGTTGTTATGAAATGACCACAAAAAATGGGTTAAGGCACTTTTTGAAAACCAAAGGTAACAAGATAAGATTGTCTTGTTTAAAGGCGACAAAACTACTCTTTTGTTGCCAAAGTTTGGGGTGATTAGTTCCCGGGTGGTCCAATTCCCACCTAGGAACAGGGGACAGGACTAGACGGAGTGGTTCCCAGTTTTCGTAATCGAGAACCGGACCACCTAACCCTGGATTGGATTGGTCCGGTCTGGTTCCAGATGGTCCAATAGGGTCCAAGAGATACCCAAAAGATTTTGGGTGAACATTTAGTTGTGGATCTTCGTAATTCATCACTTCCATATTCAGATCCACCGATTCTCTCGCAGTAGTTTCCTAGGTAACAAAACACACAAGCCCACGTTTATCGCAAGTAAAACGACTGCTGACCGACAAGGGGGCTAACGAATAAAGATGATAAGAGACAAACCTTCAGTTGAGCAGCATCGTCAGGACCTCCTTCATGATTCGCAGCGCGTCCTTCAGAATCCGAAATGAGTGTGCGAGTGAGAAATTATGATGTTCGAGCAACATTCCTTGCCGCAAAAAAAAGTTGCTAGGGTTCTTAATATGAGTTCGAGCGCGCAGAGAAAGAGAAGCGTTAGAACAAACAAGAAGAACCGAGGGGGCCAACGAGATGGAGACCAAGCCATTGTCTTAGAATCCACCGTGAGCCATTTCGGATTTAGAATGGGAGTAAGAAATAAATAAAAAAATTAATTGGTCCGGTCCGAATGGTCCGAGTGGGTAGTTCCCCCCCTAAAACCAAAAACCAGACCGAAATTCACCAGTTTTAGAACCGGAAACTGGATTGGTGATAGCGGAAACTGCTTAGAACTGGTTAGTTCGGTCCGATCTGGGCAATTCCTTTTGCTCACCCCTCATGTACGCCCAATTTTGGCAACAAAAGTTTGTTGCCTTGGTCGATTTTAAAGCTAAATAGGCACTAAAGGAGACAAAAAAACTGTGTCCCCTTAGATAATCTTTTTGTCGCATTAGGTTCAATTTTCGGGTCATGAACAGAGACAAATATATTTTTTTGGTCCCTTCAGACATCAACCATTTGTTTCTAGGGTTATTATCACGAAAAACTCAAAACTAGTACACCTGTGAACAATTTACCTCTAACTAATTTTTGGACCATGAAAAACCCCAAATTGATACAGCTGTGATAAATTTACGCAAAATTAATTTTTTAACCACGAAAAATCTCAAACTGATATACATGTGATAAATTTACCCCTTAGGGTTTGTCGAAAAAGATAAATTGAGCCATGTTGCTAGAAAATGAGTTAATTAAAAAAATGTCAATTAAGTTATTATTATTTTTTAAAAATAAGTTTTGGGTAAATTTATCACATGTATACCAATTTGGAGTTTTTCGTGATCAAAAAATTAGTTTGGGGTATATTTGTCACATGTGTACCAGTTTCGGATTTTGGTGATCAAAAAATTAGTTTAGGGTAAATTTGTCACAAGTATATAAGTTTGGATTTTTCGTGGTATTAACCATTCTTTCTAACTAGAATCTAATTATAGTTTTTCAGTAAAAGGACACCAAATGTTACAAAGATCACTTTATGCTGCGTTTGTTCCACGGAAAATGTCATGAATCTAGAAAATGTTTTTCATGAAGTCGTTGTCTAGGAAAATGACTATATTTTCCGGTGTTTGGCTAAAACTTGAAAATGAAATGGAAAACATTTTCCATTGTTTGGTAAGGAAAACATTTTCCTTTGCTCATTTCATTGTTTTCCCAGTACACTACACTCCAAATCAAAACTCAAAATTATAGACCAAAACTTAGTACCCATCAACGCAATACACACACTCACACACACATAGACACACACATGAATTGAACAACAAAGTTTGCATATATCAATCAATGGGCAAAATAACGTCATCAACACTTTCGACACACAAGTTATCTACTTATATCTATAGGCGCTTCCTCCTTCTGTATTTTCTTTTTGTGTGGCACTTTGGGGATTGCATTTTCTAGTTTGTTTCAACAGTTGCATTTCCAACATGACCTTAAGCAATGCGACACATAGAATTGACTCAATAATATCCATACTATAAATCCACAAGTAACACAACAGCAAATTTGTCTTTGTTGGTAACAGAGCTCACTAAAATCCATACTATAGAAAGTCTCACAGTACTAACGATAACAAAATATTATAATAAAAAAACACATATGAGTCTTTTGGTAACAAAGCTCACTAAAATCTATCATTGATGAAGTTCTCATTTGCCTAAAAAATTATCAATGCAATTTTTTTGAAGTTGCGTGCTCTTCACATTGAATGCCTTTCCAATTTTTTTATTCTCAACTAGATAGTCGAAAACAGATCCAAGGGTGGCTGCATCATATCCATCTGCTTTCATCACCTCGTTGTAGAGTTTAGCGTAATCTAAATTGCCTTGATTAAACAACTGAATCGCCGATGCCATCGCTCCAAGTTGTGTTGAAAGTGCTGCACACTTATCATCATTAACGAAACTTTTTCGCCTTTTGTGAGCCCTCTTTTCTGAAGGCACATTACACGAAGATGTTTTTTTATCCCTTCATCATCTCATCAAAGTCATCGTCTAAATCAACAGGTGAGGAGTCAACCTCTGTAGCCAACACATCAATATCTCCAAGTTGCTTAGCAAAGCTTCCAGTGGCCATATCTTTCCCAACGACCAAAACCATCTCATCATACATATCAATAATCTTGTTCAAATACTTTTCATGAGAAGGATCGGCCTGTCAATGCAGATTATTTATGAAAAGTCAAACAAAATAAAAAGGACAAGTCTCCAAGCATTATTGAAATCGAACCAAAGAATTATTGGTTTGGATGTTGCCAAGCCTATACAAAACATCACTTTTTAACTTTGAACATTAATGCCACTACTAGAAATAAGAAAATTATCATAATTAAACCTTGTATTCCTCATATATTGGATGTGATAAACAACAGCACACCATGAAATCTTACAAGTAACAATAGCTATAGCTTCCCTTTCCAACTAGCCCAAATCCACTGCCACTCTTTAGGCCAACTTTGCCTAATTCTTTGAATACCACATAGCAAGTAAAGGCCCTGTTCTAGACTTCACAAGAAATATTACATCCAGAAAACAAATGACCCCTACTACATTTAGGCAAAGATCCACAAAGAAGGCAAACATCATTCAAAAAAAGATTCCCCTCCTTCAATTAATCTAGAGTAGGCAGCTTATTTGAAATAACAAGCAAGCTTATATAACCATGCATTAATATGTCTAAATCAAACCAAACTAGTTTATGCCAGTAATAATTGCAATGCCATAGCATTCAACTAAATTTGAAGAAACTTCTCACTCCCAACTAAAAACAAAAGGAATAGAACTGAAAATTGTTTGCCTTCACTAGAAAAAAGAAAAACATAAAACAAAATGAATTGCATTTACGTAACCCATGACAAGTGATGAAAAAACTTACTGTCACATATTGATAGAATTCTTTTTTTCCAGCTATGATTATCTTCAACTTATCATCCCAATTGAATCCACTCTTATCACGTAGAACTTGAATCATCTTTCAATTGTTTTTAATCGTCTTCAAATGATTCTCGACATGGTCGGGTCCACAATGAACGCCAAACTTCTTTTTTATTGTATCAACAACTCGAACAATTGAAGAGGGTTTGAATGTACTCAAAGGCACGTTACCTTTGATAGATTAATTAGCAAGAATTTCAAGTAGAATGTGTTCAATAGGCTTAGACCACCTAAATTGCTTGACCTTCTTGCCCATCACTATAATTAAGCAAGAACTTAAATAGTTGAATAAGAAAACATATAATGAACATGATTGATACTAATATTTAAAGATGATTATTATTAAAGAAATGGAAACCATATGTTCTAAATGAAGCACTAAAAAAAAACAAAAGGAAAAATTATTGGTTTCTCCTTATGTTTTGATAACTAATCCACATTGCATGCACAATCCCATCCCTTTTTGATGCCCATTTTATGTTTTCCTTTTGTTCCTCTTTTTGAGTAAGTTGGACTCTTGGATTTCCTCTTTTAGATTTCATTTGCCTATTCATCTCTTCCATGATAGGGTCATTAGGATCAAATCCCATGATAAAATTGTGAATGATACAATATGCTAGGACAACATCAACTTGTGTTTCAAATGGCCAAAAAGGTTCAGAATCCAATACTCGAAAACGCTTCTTTAACACCCCAAACACTCTTTCAACAATAATTCTTAGAGAAGAATGTCGTAGATTGAATAATTCCTTCTCATTTTCAGGTGGGCGATCACCAAACTCTTTCAAATGGTATCTAACACTACGATAGGGAGAGATGATCCCACTTTGGATTCCATAGCCAGCAACGGCAAGTTAATATTTTTCTAAAAGTTATAAATAAGTTTATTACTAACACACTAAAGTCAATTCAAACATCGTGTTGAACTCCATTTTCTTACCTCTAGGAACATTCAATCCATTTGGCTTTGAAAGTGCATAAACTAAAACACGTGAATCATGTGCAGTTCCCTCCCAACCAGCTAATACATAAGAAAATCTCAAGTCAAAAGTAACAACATCTAATACATTTTGTGTTGTTCCCTCCTTCTGACCACGTAATCTTCCTTGAATTTTAGGAGGAAGTGATGCACGTGCATGAGTTCCATCTATTGCTCCGACACAATCCTAAGATAATCGATGTAGTTATCAACCAAATGCTAATGAAACCTTTCAAGGAAAATACATAGATTTTCTTCCAAATTTCATACCTTAGAATATGGATAAAAATTTCGATTGTTACTTATCTATGGAGGAGTGGAATTGTTCGGTTCTTTCACAACATCTTTGTATAATTTCAAGATTGCTTGCAAGAAAATTTTTAAATATCTGTGCACAGTCTCTGTTGACCTATGAAACCTTCCCCCAATGACTCTAAACCTCACATTATGGGTGGGTTTGGTTCGACATTTAGAAGGAGCTTTTAGTCCAAAAGCTCCTTTGCGAAATGCTGAACTATTTGGCAAGATTTTGCAATGGAGCATTCGGCTAAATGCTGGCCTTGGAAATGCTAAAATGCTTAAGGCTCAAGGCCAATTGAAATGCTTAAGGCTCAGCCTCAATGCCGGTCCATCCAGCATTGAGAATTTTAGCCTTCCTAAGGTCAGCATTTGGCCAAATGCTCCCTTAGAAAAATTTGCCAAACAATTTAGTATTTCGCAAAGGAGCTTTCAGGCTGAAAGCTCCTTCCAAATGTCGAACCAAACCTACCCTATGTCCAATGATATGGCAAAAAGCTAGAAGTTGCTCCTTGATAGAAACATTTACAGTAGAATGCAACAAGTTCCTTGCACTAAGTGTTTTGCAGAGTTTTGAAAATGCATTCATTGTCATCCGTATTTGGTTTATGCAATGAGTATCTCCATTACATAGGATCCGATTCATATGCAACTCTCTCTCGTGATCTCGATTCACACGAGGCTCTCTCGGTATGGAGTTCTCAGAATGATTATACTTTTCATCCGTAACTACTGTGATAATAGTCATGACTGCTGCAGTAGCACCCGCTACGGCCACTATGATTTTATCTTTATCGATCTACACAGTGAATTGTAATGTTACTATTAATTTCTATCACACATTAAAGCATTAAGAAAGGAAAAGGGATAAAACCCAGAGAAGTAAGAGACGACATTTTAGACAAAGATGAGGGATAGCATTGGGTGAAGAAGAGGATTAGGAAGAGAAGTCAGGGATTGCTTTCAATGAATTATCTTAGTTTCTTCCAATTTTTCTCAATGGCGATTTAGGGAGAGAGAGAGAGAGAGAGAGAGAGAGAGAGAGAGAGCCAATATACAGATTTGATCAGACACGCATAAAAGTAAAGTCGACCCCACCCATTAAAAGCAACATGGGGCAACCGAGATGAGATGAAACCCTAGCCACGTTCTCTTTTGCTTCACGCATTATCCCCAACCCTATCCCTCCATCACCATCATGCCCAGAGACAAGGAAAGCAAAATGAATCAATCGGGTTTAGAGAGAGTAGAAGTTAGAAGACTTTGCTTAGCAGGAACAAGAAGAGACTTCATTCTATCGAAGCCCCAGAACAAAAATAATCAATCCATACCACGATATTCACAGCTAGAGATGAGGGAGTAGAAGCCAACTTGGATTTTGGAATTTGGCTGAAAGCAAGAACGACGGACACCATCACTACTTTGCAGAGAAGGAGGAACTTTGAGAGGGATGAGAATCGCAAGGCAATAATGGAGAAGGAGGAGCTTTGAGAGGGACGAAAAGAGAATCGTGAGGCAGGAGAAGGAGGAGCTCTTAGAGGGATGAGAAAGAAACCCTAGGCAAAGGAGTAGCTCGTGAGGTAGGTTGCGAGAAATGAATCTCTCGCGCGAGGACAACATAGAAAGAAGCGGCGTGTGAGAGATGGCGAAAATGATTTCCATTTTTCAAAAATGGAAATCATTTTCCCCAACTTTACAAAGCTTTTTTCATTTGACCGAAAAATGTTTTCTTTGACCACCTTCATTTTCCGCCCCCAAACGCCGGAAATTGCAGAAAAAGTTTTCCATGAAAACATTTTCCGCGAAACAAACCAAGCATTAGTGTCAAAACTTTTCATTGGCTCACTTAAGTGCCAAAAAATAGGAGAAAAACAATCAGTTAAATGCCAAATTGAAGAAATTATAGCCAAGCCCTCCACATGGATTTTTAAATATATTAATAAGCTAAAAAATTAAATAAAATATAAAATTAGCTTTAAAAAAAGAAACAATAGCTTCACATGGGTTGAAGCAGTGGCGGCGGCGAGGGTCTGCTTCAATCCGTGCGAAGTTGCCCCCTTCCCCTTTTTTAATTTCAGCTTATTTTTAGATTAAATTTTTATTTTTTTAAAATTTTTATTGTTGACTGAACCTCCGACGAGTCACGTCAACTTTGGATATTAATAAAAAAATAGGTCACGTCAGCTCAAATCGAAGTTGGTGCATTTGATAACTTGCCAGAATTTTTAATTATGTTCCAAAAGTGATTCTGGAGTAGATATGCGTTTGGTAAAGAATGACTTCTGGAATAGTTTTCTACTTCTGAATAAGATTTGTGTTTGGTAAAGAAGTGATTCTCTAGGGCAAGAATTAATTCTTGCCAAAAGTGATTCTTTTCTATTTTCATTTTACATTTTCCTTCTCATGCTTGTAGGCCACCGCCGGCCGCCCGTCGTCGCCACTCGCTGCTGACCGCCCGTCGTCACCACCCACTGCCGGCCACCGATCGCCGACACCGCTCGTAGGCCCCAACTGCCGTCCCCGGCCCCGGTCGGCGGATGCCAATCGCCGACCCCGGTCGCCGGACATCGACCGCCATCATCGGACGCCAGACGCTGGATGCACGGCCGCCGTCGCCATACGCCATCGCCGGCCGTCGATCCCTAGACACCGTTTGATAAGCTTGCCAAAAACAGAAGTTGAATAAAAGTGCGTTTGGTAAACATAATTTCTCGTTCTCTGCTAGAATTGATTCTGGTAAGAATCAATTCTTGCCAGAATAAAAAATTCTAGCAAGAATGATTTTCATGCGAGCCCTAAGTGATCTGAAAAATATTGGTATTAAAGTAAGCGCCATATACAAGTTTTGACATTTCTGATGTCTTTTTACCAACGAAGAAATGTTACTTTTAAAAGTAATGATGCCAAATGCACTATCCCCAAAGTTTAAAGGGGTAGAATACAGTTTGTCCAAATGTTTAGCTTTACCTTAATAGGGAAACTGATGGTCTGATTGTCGATGTGAGATTAGATTTATTTATCTATACAATGCAATTTTTACCATCGTTCAGCCTTAAAATTTTTCTATTAAATTACGTTTAAATCCATGTCCATTATTTAGGATGGATAGTAAAAGTATGTATTGAATTCAATTGGTAAAGTTGCAAATTGACCAAATTACAAATCTCTCAAATCCATGAAAAAAAGGGCCCTCATCTATGATGTTCAAAATTCAAATCCTTAAGCAAAAAGGCTTGTTGTTGGTTACCAAAGTCACCTCACCACAGAAGAGTTAGCAAGCTACCATTTGAGGCCTCTATAGCATGTCCAATAACCAAGCGAGCTCCACGAATGTGTTCTTTATTTTAATGTGCTGGTACCCATACACTCAAGCCTCCTTCAATTGGTATAGTATCTTTTTCTTGCTCCGTCCCCAGCAATACCCTTTTCTTGTTTTACATCCAAATGATCTCAAGGTCTGGACAATTACCTAGATGAAGCCTTTTAAGGACTTACTTAGGTCCTGGCTTCTTATATATAATGTTAATTTTTTTATAATAATAAAGTATACTTTGTTTGGTTAATGAGGAGAAGGAAACGAAAAGCAGAATGAGAAGTTACATTGCACCACTTAGAAAGCCGGATTAGTGAAGCACATAGAAAGGGGAAAATCAGTTATCAAGGTAAAATGAGTCCCTAATTACAACGGATCCTAATTCCTAACAAAAGATCAAAGCCCGTGATTTCTAAATCTCTTTCATCCAAAATTTATTTCTAACATCGATGACAACCTCCTTGTAAATAAAATCTACTCCACAGAAAGATTGCTCATTGCAAATAGAAGTTTGACCCTGAAACATAGCTCCTTTCACTAGCAAAAAGAGAGGCAATTGTATTTATATGACTATGTTCTCAAGGATAAGCAAGCCCATTTCAAATGCTGCCAGTTTTGGAACAAATACTTCTTATTCATATTACATTGAACATCTCTTACTCATCCATGTATTATCATGATTGTTTAGTTTTTGGTACAAAGATCGAGGTGGATTGCTTCCCTACTCCTGTATGTCGACTACTCAGGGCATGCATGACAACACTTCTGCTCTAGGAATTAACTTCTAGCCAAAAGATTTTTCTACTTCTACTCTAGAAGTAAGTTTTTGGAGGAGAAAAACGTTTAATAAAACAAGAGAAAATTTCTACTTCTAAAGAAGAGATAATAATATTTTTATGTAATATTATTTCGATTTTTTTTAATTTTTTCCTTCCTTCTTGTTTCATGCACAACAAGAAGTGTGATTGGTGAAGGTCGCCAGAGTTCGCCAGCCATTGGGCGAGGGCCACGGGCAAAGGTGACCTCGCCTGTGGTTGGCAAGGCATGGATGACTTCGCCCACGGCCAGCAAGTCACAAAAGAGGCTAGCCTCATGACCCACCGCGCCTCATCGAGACCCATCGCAAGCTCCAGTGACGCTTTGCCCGTGACTCGCCGACGAGGGCGAAGCCAAGCATGGCCTATCTAGCCACGAGCTGTCTTCGCCTGCGGCCGGCAAGGCCATGGTGAGCCTACCTCGCCTACGACCTCGTGCGCTTGGGTGAAGGCTGCGACCCTCACTGACCACACTTCTAAGCAAGACGGAAAATTAAAAATTAAAAATTTCCAAAAATTTCCAAAAATATTAAATTATTATTATTTTGGCCGGTCACCGCGCTACGTCAGCGCCAACTAGCCAAATGGATTAAATTGGCATAAATGCAAAAGGTTTAGGACTCAATTAGCAAAAAAAAAGTGATACAGAAGTAGAGAAGTCTTTTTTTAGGGGAAAAACAACTTACGGAGGGAAAAAAACACTTCTGGAGTAAAAAAAAAAAAAAAGTTGTTTTATCAAACATATTTTTGGTCCAAAAGTGAAAAAAATGCTCTAGAAATAGAAAATTCAAATTGTATTAACAAATATATCTTTGCTCCATAAATGCTTCTGAAACAAAAATTATACTCTAAAAGTGTTACAATGCACGTCCCTAATTTTTTTATTGCCATAGCATCCTCAAATTCATAACAGTACATAGCAAAAGCCAAGTGCAATGTACTTATAGAGCACATCTAAAACAACTTGGGTTAATACCAAGAAAAACTCCAAACTGATACATTTGTGATGAATTTACCCCAAACTATTTTTTTGACAATGAAAAACCCAAATTAGAACATCTGTGACAAATTTACCCCAAACTAGTATACTTGCGATAAATTTACCCTCCGTCAGTTTTCATCAAATTTGACCATCAAATTGTTGAACTTGATTACACGTAACAGTTGACAGGGTGTACCAGTTTGGGGTTTTACTCTCCGTTTGTCTCAACTGTGCTAGTTTGAAATTTTTCGTGGTATTAATCCAATTTAATAAAAACTAACGAAAGGTAAATTTGTCACATGTATACCAGTTTGGGGTAAAATTATCATAAATGTACCAGTTTGAGATTTTTTGTGATAAAAAAAATAATTGGGGTAAATTTGTCAATTGTGTACCAGTTTTGAATTTTTCATGGTCAAAAAAATAGTTTGTGGTAAATTTGTCACAAGCGTGCTAGTTTGGAATTTTTCATAGTATTAACCCAAACAACTTCAATGGCCCATGATCTGAGACCTAGCAGTGCGTGTCCATGTTGACTTTGTGTGATGTGGGTATGTCATAGCTTTTAGGTCCACTATAGGAATAATTGCCCCATCATTTGTTAGAGTGCGGATGTAGGGGACCCCGGCCCAACAAGTCCTAACCTAAGAGATTGAAAAAAAAAATGCAATTAAATTGACATTGGATAATAGAATCTACCACCTTCTGCTAATGTAGCATACGATGATGGTGGGGTCCCAAACGACACAAGTCATCCTTTCTGTTCTGGAGGAGACTGAGAGATGCAGATATGAAGTTTTTCCTGCTCTTTTGTTTCTTTAACAAAAAATCATGAACCTATTATATAATTGTCAATTCAATCATAAATCTTTTAATTGTGCTAATTTAATTCTAGACCTTTTGAAAATTTTTCATTTTAGTCATAAACCTATTATTTGGATATTTGGCCGGGAGGACTACATTGACAAATTGTCAAAAATTTTAAGACTAAATTGACAAAATTAAAAGGTATATAACTAAATTGATACAATTAAAATGTTTGGAACTGAATTAACTTACATATAATAGATTTAAGACTTTTTGAACAATTTTCCTGTACATTGAGCTCACCCACATCAAATGAAAATCCCTAAATCTAATATCTCTCTCACCACCCTGTGCCCCAACCCACAAGCAGGGAAAAGAAAGAAAGAGGATGTGCCAATTGAGATTGTACTATTCGAGACAAGAGTACGAGATAGACAACTAATAAACCTACAAGCTAGCTTCAAACAAATTAGTAATTTCTCCTATAGCAACTACATTTCGGGTTACCCCAATGCCTATTATTGACACCTAAATTTTGACTAAACATTTAATTTTAGTAATTAATTTGCACGAAAATTAGGGATCGACCCCGGCCCTTAGCCAAAAACATATAAACCATTTCATCTAGTTTTCATTTAGTTTTTAATTTAATTTAATTTTCAGTATAAACATATTCAGGCATTTTGCATTTGAATCGGACCGGTAGTGGAATTGGAGCCAATTTAATGCGATTTGACCCCCTAGGGATCCAATTGAGAAGACAATTAAATTTGGGGTTGAATTTGCAAATAACATAAAGTTTAGGCTCCTAACTTGACCTAATATCGTCTATATAAATACCGTTATACCTCAAGGTTTAAGGGTTGGCAACTTACAATTCTGAATACATAGAGGCACACACGTGAGAGCAAGAGAGAGAAGCCCGTGGCCGAGCACCTTCGCGGTTGTGAGTCCCTTCGCCGGCGTTGCCGTTGCTAGGTCCTATCATGGCCGCGCGCCTTGTTGTTGCCCTTCAACGTGGCCAACCTCACTCGTGTTCTGTCGAGTTTCCTGGACCAGCCACGACACAGCTCCCGAAGATCCCAAAGGCCAATCAACGCTCATCCGCACGAGTGTTCCAGCCGATCCGTCAAGCAGCCCTTGATCGTTCCTGCATCTTGTGGAAGATCATGCTGGGTTGAACGATCACCACAACAAATTCAACGCTGCTCATAGCTTCGCGTCTAACCCTGCACCACCAAGAGCTGCCACCACTAATCCTTTTTTGACTCTTCTTACAGATTTTCCAAGTTTTGAACAATTGGAGAAAGGAAACAGGAATCCACATAATCCCATATCCATCACACCTCTACTCCTTTGCCAATATCAACATATTGAAAGAAGACAAAAGGAGCCGATTACACCCAGAAGGCAAATACCGAAGAGGGAAAATTTCTTGCAAGCAGCGAAGAAGTCAAGCTCCTATACGTAGGTCCGTGTCTTGCCACCATGCGCCCTGAGTTCCCGAAATCGTTCGCGTGTTGCTGTTTACTCATCGGATTAGCTTGATCTTGATCGTCACCATGAACGTCTAAGGATCACCGCGTGTACCTCTGGCCACCGTTCCTCCGCCATCCTCCGAGCCTCATCCGCAGGCCATGATCCAATCCGATTCCGATAAGATAACACATATTCAAATTAGGTAATAATTCTATCTAATTTGATTTGAATTGTTTAATTGACATTTACGGATAGATTTTGTTATCTAATTGATTTAATTGAGATTTTAGGCATTATCCAATTAGGGTATTATTGATGAGGGGATATCGGATCATTTTTTTAATTATTTCAACTTAATATGGGATAATTGTGTTGGCTAAGATTGCGATAATCTTTAATTTAATCTGTGAGATGACGGGTTATTTTTTAGATTACCGTAATCTTCAATTTGAAATCTTTGTGTATTGCATGTGTGGATTAGGTAAGATCTTATCTTTAACATAGACAATTTCCATGTTTTAAAAATATCAAAAATACAAAAAGATGATATTGCATATCATGTAGATTATGATTTGATAGGATTAGGTTAGATATTTCCCCACTTACATTGAGCGCATGTTTAAATATTAGGGCAGATAATATCTTTGGATTGAATTGCACGCTGAGATAAGTATCTAAGATTAGATAATATATAGGTTAGCCGATTTCCTAACTAAAAATAGATAATATCTCACTTTAGATAGATTTTTATTTCCAATAATCTCTAATTACGAATTTTAATGAAAAATCCAAAATATAACAGGTGCATGTCATTTAGAAATTGCATGTTTAGGTTAATTTAATGGTATGTTGCATGTCATATTAGATTAATTGCATTGCACCATAGTATAGTTTTCATTTAAATGAAAGAAAACCCAAAAAAGAGTTGATTGAAAATGCTTGATAATTAGAAACCATATTTAGGGTGAATATGTGTCTCTAACTATTATTGGTGCAGATTGCTTTGCATTGAAGTGAGTAAATTCCTTCCTTATCTTAACAATTCATTTATTGCTTTGATTATTGGGTGTTACATTAATGGTTGTGCAGCCGCATGATCAACTCATATGTTAGTGGCTAGGTCAAAATTGATCCAAGTTGCTTGCCAAACATTTTTTTGAAAATAAAAGAGAAAGGTACCGAAAGAGCGTTAGGGTAATCTAGCATAATCAAGTCCCCAAATCCCAAATCTCTAGTTCGTAGAAATAAGGTATTTCTCCTTATACTTTATTTGGGTTTCTAATCAACCCACCAAAAACTGATTAGTAGCGACTCCTAAATGAAAATAGTTTGCATCTCAAGAATTTAAACCAAGTTGCAATTTGGTAAGGGCTTGGGAGAGGCCATGCTAGGTTAGTTAATTCATTTAATTAACTTAGTAATCCATTAACCTAGATTGGTAAAATTTAGGTTGCGACACCTATGTTTCAGACAACGGGGCTTAATTTGTACTTAGGCTCCATTTATTTCCCAAAAAATAAATAATTTAACAAACATTTTTCTAAAAATTATTGTTTTTATTGTTTACAAAAATGAACGAATTTTTCTTTAATTCCCAGGAAAATGATTAAACATAAATTGTTGTCCATAACAATATTTTTTTTCATTGACCAAGTATTTTAAGCGATATAAGCGATCATTTTTAAAAAACTATCTTTCAAACCATTCATCTCTAGTGAAACAAACAGAAACTTGGTTATTGCTCGTAATTTGCCCCCATGAATTGAAAATGTGCACTCTTTTTACTTCTATCAACTATAAATATGTATAACCACTTAAATATCTCAAACTTATTCTGCGCAGATCTTATGCTAGTTAGCAAAAAAGCTTATTTTTAAAGGAGGGTGGAGACGTCATGCCGTGCCAATCATCATCTGGTTTAAGGTCTCTGGATGGCGTGTCCAAAACCAGTGTTCAATGTTGTGTCCACTGACCAGACTGGGGCTTCTGTTCTCTTCCTAAAGTTGATAAATAAGTCAGAAAAAGAAATACACTTAAAGTACAATAATAATGTCAATAAAGAATAATTTCGATCTACCAAGGATACGGGCTGGGCCCTGTGGAAATAAAGGGTTCAGAGTCTGATACTGGGTCCATATTTATGAATTATAGGCCAGTATAGGGCCCATTTGGAGTTTCTAGCACAAGCAAGCACAACATTAAGATACAAATCATGGAGTTGGTGGATATATGAAGACAAAGTGTTATATGGCTTATTTTAGACAACATGGGAGATTATATGATCATATATCTCACTTGAGGATACTAAAAAATAATATAAATATTTTATGTATTCATCATATATTAATCATAAAAATTGTTTAAAAAGTTTGGGCCAAAGTTTGAAATCGAAAATGATATTGGGCTCCTTTAGGGCTTGGAGAGATAAACACTCTCTTTTGGGAGACTAGTTGCATATATCCCTCGAATCTTATGTGATCCTCTATCGCATGCAAAGTAGGATTGCCCACATACACTCTCACCCTCCTCCCTCTCTCTTTCTCTCTCTCTCATTTTTTTTTACTAGTAGTCTTTTTTTTTAATGTGACTTCTACTTAATCCCACATTAGTATTAGTACCTACTTAGTGTTGCATTAGTGTCAAGTGTTATTGAAAATATTACACAAAGCCCTGTCAGATATTTTTCATTGCTCATAATGGATATAGCAAACAAAGTGTCTAATTACATTCTCTAGTTAAGTTTTAAGTCTTGATTACACAATTCAAAAGTTCAAAAACCTGATTGCACAATCTCCATAAGTTCTAGAGTCTCTAAAAGAAAAGGCATTTCCCCATTAAGTATGACTGATCATATTCATTTGTGAGCAACACCTTTCTCATATGCCTATTACTTATGAGAAAATTAAGGATGTTTTATGGTCTATGAATGGAGATAAATCTCCTGGACCTAATGGATTGTCGTCTTAGGTTTTTACGTCCTCTTGGTTAGTGGTGTTAGATGTATGCCTTAAAGTAATCATATAATAGTTACATGTTAGGGATTTCAATTGTATTTTCTTATTATTTAATTAATGGCAAAGACATGTTCATTCATTTGTCTAATCATTTTATATATATGAATGACTCTATAAGATCAGTTGTGATTGAACCTATTCTTGAGACGTTAAGAATATGTGTGACGGTTAATAATTAGACTGTATCTTTAAACTGTTCCCAATCAATGGATTATTGAGTAGATATCAATGATCATGTTGAGACCGGTGTGTTCTTAGCTTCACAATTAAGTATTGGATACTTAAATGAATGATGAGTCACAAGTCATTGGGTATTGTGATGCTCAAGTTAGAACACAAGTGCTTGTACTAGACAAGTTCACTGAACGTGATACACATAGAATGATTAACAACATGGAAGCTTTTAGCACGATCAATGTCTAATCGTTCTTACTCTAGTCTTGTGTAAATAATCTTTAGAACTAAGGCACAGTGTCGACTTGTATGTTGGATGGCTATGGTTCACAAGTGCGCATATTGATAGTTCGTTGATTGGTCTCTGTACTTGATGTTCATAGTTCATTCACATACAAAATTACACGTGTGCGCAAAATGGAATATGTCTCCTTGTTACATGCAATGTACAATAATGATGTCCTATGCGATCTAATTGTGACACTGCATTGAAATCCTCAATCGGGGTTGTAATCGGGAATAAATTTTTTATGTCTCGTGTAAAGTGCATGTCATTTAGGTTTATGCATATGATCGAATTAGTGACTTGACAAAAATTTCATGGTCTTTGTTCGATCAAGACATAGTAAGATAAAGGGATTGAATTACACCATAGCCAAAGCTGACAGCTTCATTATGTTCTTAGAGCATTCATACTGTCTAGGTAGCCATGACATATTGCTAGATGTCAATCATGACTTGTAGGATCTGAAGATTGATAAGGACAATCAATTTTCTTGGGAGCATTAATGTGTTAGTGCAATTCTTACTACCAGCTCAGTGATAAACCTAGGGATGTCACACATCATAACCAATTTAAGATAACATTGAACGGGAAAAACAATATTGCAAATATGTTCGCAATTACTGCAATCGAATTGAGTTGGACTGAAATTAAATTAAATAAAAAATAAGATTTGATTTAATTTCTGGTCATGGACGGGCATGCATATGATGCACAAGCATGCTCGAAGTAGACGTATATTGATGTGCTAAAAAATGCACACATGCTAATATATATTTTTATATATAGATATATATTTATATATGTGATATATAAATATATTTTTAAAATAAAATAAAATAAAGTGCACGTGCACATGGTCAACAATTGACCATGTGCAGCCCACGATGTGCAATGTTCACACGATCAGCAAACTACTGGATCGTGCGTAAGTATTCATACGATCATCAAATAGCAAGAGTTGCCAATTTCAGAAGAGTGTCGTGTGCAGTGTGCGAAGAAAAAGAGAAAATCCTTTAGTTGTGATTGCTGTAAACAAAATACGAGAGTATGGAGTCCACAAGATTGCTAACATAATTGAAGTGGTGTTTTTCGGCGAGATCTTTCTTCCGTTCGTCAAAAATTGATGGTGTGTCTAAACTAGATGTTTGATATTTGTGGGGCTCGAACTAAAGAACATCTGAACCAATCGCTTCGGTCACGCTACAAGAGGTAAGTCGATTAACCCCCTTCGTAATTCCGATTTTTGATTGAAACACACAAATGACACCTCTAAAGTTACGTGTATAGGTTATTCATTCCGCTACGTATATGTTTTATTGCCTATGCACAATACGTGAAAAGACAACAATGGTATCAGAGCTATTCCTTAGGCGCTTCGTGCGTTTCCTTGAATAAAAAATCCGTAGATTATTTTATTTTTGCATTTGATTTCTGCAAAATGATTCACAACTGTGAATTTAGAGGCGACAACGCTACTACCGCTTGAAATAACGCACGTGAAAATTGTTTCACCGCTTTTGATTTCTTGACGTAGCTTGCGTTGTGGCCATGAATTTGATTCAGTGCATAATTTTTTTTGTTCCTTCCGGAGCTTTAAATTTTGAAATTTATGGCTCGCATGGAAGGGTGATAATCATGGAAAACTCCTAATCAATGTGATTTGTATATGGATGAATGTATGATGATTACATGTATTTTTTGGGATTGTAATTATTAAATAAAGGCTGTGTCCTTCCTTTTATTTTTCCATGTAATGTATTTCGATATATTTTTAGTATAGTCAATTGTTGTTGTAATTGCTATGTGGAGGAGCCATTAAGCCAAAGAGCTCTATGGGCCCAGTCCGTGAAGAGTTCAAGGAGCGAAGAAGAAGTGAAGAGCGTCTTCATTATTAAAACATTAAAATGGTTAAATGCGGTCTTATTGGCTCGAGACGCATTAAGTCATAATTCCATGATCACCATGTAGGATAAATATTTGACATCTATTTATTTATTATGTTTTATGTTATTTGCATGTTAAACCGGTTAATGTGCAAAGTGAGACTGTAATTAACGACCCAAACCTCCTTATTGAATATATTAAGTTGAAACGGGCTTCGGACTCGTGGCCTTCCATCGTCGTGGTTTGATCCAACATTATAGTGGTTGATTGACCGGCTATGGATACATTGGGGTCAATTGCCATTCATAATATTGAACCACTCAATTATGCATAGATGTTGTGGGGTTGGAACCAAACAATTTTCAATAACTGTTAGGTCAGGAAAATCGTTTGTATTTTCAATACTTGCATGAGATGATAGGCAAAACTTAACTATGATCATGAAGTCAATAACTATTAGGTGAGATTTTCATGGTCTAATGGCCGAATGTATGATTCAGACTTGCATATGATGCATTGAACAAGTTGGTTTACTCACTAAGTTCATAAAACACCAATAACTGTTAGGAGAGGTGGACTATGGGCTGATGTGACTCCAATCCCCACTAATAATCTTTACCCAACAAGGATTACCGTTTTCTATTATAAGGAGTATGGGATCCGAATATAAATTTAGTGAGTGGACCTATTTCATTTAAAGGCCAAAATGAAATAGTTATTTTGAAATACATTCGCTAACAATTTATTTTCTACACAGATATTTATTACTCTGAAAATGGTGAACACAAACTCGCTCGCTTCGATACTCAACAAGAATTGTTTGACTAGACCCAATTTCACCGACTAGGTGAGGAATTTGAGAATTGTTCTCAATTCAGAAAAAATTGAGTATGTACTTGATGAAAATATGCCAAAATCCTTTCTTGAGGGTGGGGCCCAAGAGGAACGTGTCACTTATGATAAGTGGCATGATGATGACTTAAAAGTTAGGTCATATATACTTGCTTCAATGAATAATGAATTTTGGAAGAAGTATGAAAATATGGAAGATGCTAGGTCGATCATCTTGCATTTAAAATAATATTTTGATGAGAATGGTCGAACCTTTAGATATGAGATATCTAAGGCGTTATACTATATAAGGATAGATGAAGGTTCATCAGTTAATGATCATGCTTTAAAAATGATTTGGTACATTGAAGAGTTGGCTAGGCTAAATCTTGCAATGAACAACGAGTTAGCTATGGATTTGATCCTCCAATCTTTACTCGATTCCTTCTTTGGTTTTGTCCAAAACTTCCACATGCATAAGATGGAGAAAACTCTTGCTAAGTTACATAGCATGTTGGTAGTTTATGAGAAGGAAATGCATAACACAAGGCATAATATAATGGCCATAGCTAAGGCTTCTTTTTCAAAGTGCAAGACTATTTTGAAGAAGAAATGGAAGAAGCCTATGAAAGTTGCGGTGCAACCAAAGCCCAAGATTAATAAAGGGAAATGTCATTACTGTGGTATCAAGGGGCATTGGAAAAGGAACTATAAAAAGTATCTCATGAGCTTGAAGGTCAAGCCCAATAACCAACCCTGCAAAGGTATTGTGTCTATGCTTATTAAGACTAATCTTATGGTTAGTGTTGAATCTAGCTTATGGGTTCTAAATTCTACTGCAACTTCACATATTTGCATGTCTTTGCAGAATTTGGAAATAAGTAGGATGATAGGGCGAAATGAGATTATCTAAACATTTGCAAATGGAGCAAGGGTTGCTGTATTAGCTGGAGGGACTTTTCATTTCTATTTGCCTTTTGGACATGTATTGGTTTTAAAAAATTATTTGCATTATGAGAATACTGTTAGGAACATCATCTCTATACTTTGTTTGAGTAAAGAGAATTATGAATTTTCTTTTGTTGATGATGTATATTCTATTTATTCTAATAGAAGATGTGTTGGTTCTGGTTTATTAACCAATAATCTTTATACCATTACAATGTCTGGTAATGCGATTACTAATGTCAATAAGCAAAATAATAATGATATAAATGTCATAACTAATAAACGCTCTAGGGATAGTCCAAATCCAAAGTATGTTTGGCATTTCCGATTAGATCATATTGGAGAGGATAGAATCGACAAGTTGAGTAATTATGGTTATGTTGATCCATCCAAATTCGAACCATACTCTACTTATGAGGCATGTCTTCTAGGAAAAATGATCAAAGCGCCCTTTGTAGGACATAGTGCGCAAGTTGCGAACATATTAGGATTGATACATACAAATGTATGTAAACCATTTAATGAATCTACTAGAGGTGGTTATTCTTACTTCATTATCTTTACCAATGATCGGTCATGGTATGGTTATTTGTATTTAATGAAGTATAAGTCAGAATCCTAAGAAAAGTTCAAGGAATTCAAGGCTGAAGTTGAGAAATAAACAGGAAAGTCTATTAAGGCTTTTCAATTTGATTGAGGAGGTGAATACATCAGTACTGAATTCCTTGACAATCTTAAAGACAATTGCATTTTATTACAATGGACACCTTCTGCGACTCCAGAACATAATGGTGTATCTGAAAGAAGGAATTGCACTTTATTGGATATGGTGTGATCTATGATAAGTTACACCGATTTGCCTATATCCCTTTAGGGATATGCCCTTGAGCCAATTGCGTATTTACTGAATAGAGTGATATCCAAATTTGTTCCAACTACAACCCTATGAGACATGGCATAGTAGAAAACCAAGTCTTAATCATATTAAGATTTGGCTTTGTCTAGCTTTCATCAAGAAGCTAAAAATGGAAAAATTGAAGGCTAGATCAAAACAAGGTCATTTCATTGGATATCGAAAAAAGACTCTTGGATATTATTTCTATTTTCACTATGACCAAAGAGTTTCGATCAGTAGGCATGCTTCTTTTTTAGAGAATCAGTTCGTTTAGAAAGGTGGTGCTGGGTGAAAAATAGTTTTACAAGAAGAAAATAATGAAGTACCAAACAATGAAGTTCAAACGCCGATCTCTACTTCAGTGGGAGCTTCTAATATACAACCTCTTAGGAGAAGTGTGAGAACGTATCATCCACCTATTCGTTATATGCACTTGGTTGAAGATATTGAACCACTATTCATTATGAATGATAGTGATCAACCTAGTGATCTTAATATCTATAAAGAGGCGATGTCAGACATCGATTCTAGTAAATGGCTAGAAGCCATGAAATCCAAAATGAATTCAATGTATTCTAATGAAGTTTGGATTTTGGTTGACCTGTCTAATAGTATTGTACCAATTGGTTGCAAATGGATATTCAAGAGAAAAATGAATGCTGAAGGTCAAGTTGGAACTTACAAAGCACGGTTGGTGGCGAAAGGATATCGTCAAAAAGAATAGATCAATTATGACAAAACTTTCTCACATGTAACCATGCTAAAACCGTTCAGATCATGTTGGTTATAGCTGCACACCTTGATTAAGAGATATTCCAAATGGATGTCAAAACGACTTTTCTAAATGGTTTTCTCGAGAATGACATCTATATGGAACAATCATGGGGTTTTGAATCCAATGGTGAAAATCAGAAGGTATGTAGGCTTAAGAGATCCATTTATGTACTCAAACAAGCCTCCAAAAGTTGGAACATCCATTTTGATGAATTAATCAAATCGTTTGGCTTCATAAAAACCCGGATGAATCTTATGTAAACTAGAAGGTCAATGAAAGCGCAATTGCGTTTCTAGTTTTATATGTCGATGATATACTTTTGATTGTGAATGATGTACCAATGATATCATCGATTAAATTGTTCTTGGGGATTAGGACACCAAGAGTGTTATAAGTTTTGTACGGAGATCACTTGAGTGCCATAACCTTTTTTTGGCTCACTTGAGTGTCATATCTTTTTAAAAATGCTCACTTGAGTGCCATATTGTCAGAAATCCGACATGGATGCCAGAAAAGCACACGTGTCCGTCATCCATGTGTGCTTTTCCAGCATCCACGTCAGATTTTTTGACGTCCACATATGCTTTTTTGGCATCCACATTGGATTTTAGGCGATGTGACACTCAAGTGAGTGTTTTTAAAAAGTTATTGCACTCAAGTGAGCTAAAAAAAATTTATGGCACTCCTAGTATTCTTCTCCCCTATTCTTGTTACAGAAATTCTCCTGAAAGATTTATGAGAGGGAACTTATATTTTGGGTATCAAGAACTATAGAGATATATCGAAATGATTTATTGGCCTCTCACAATCTACGTACATAAACAAAGTGTTAACACGTTTTAACATGCAATGTTCCAAAAGAGGATTATTGCCTTATAGGCATGGAATCCGTCTTTCCAAAGATATGTGTCCCAACACTTCTGAAGAAAGAGAGTGGATGGAAAACATACCTTACGCATCCGTTATTGGAAGCATAATGTTATGCTATGTACAAGACCTAGTATTGCACATGATGTAAGCTTTACAAGCATATATCACTCTGATCTAGGAGAAGTGCACTGGATAGCAGTCAAGAATATCATTAAGTACTTGCGAAGGACTAAGGATTTATTCTTGATATATGGATAAGGATAGTTTAAGGTTGAATCTTATACTGATTCCGATTTTCAATTGAATCCTAATGATTATAAGTCAACATATGAGTTTGTCTTTACACTTAATGGTGGTGCAGTTAGTTGGAAGAGTTCCAAACAGAGCATAACTGCTGATTCCACCACTAAGGTAGAGTATGTAGCCACTTCTAGAGTAGCAAAGGAAGCCGCTTGGATAAAGAAGTTCATTTTTAAACTTGGAGTAGTTCCTCCCATTGAGCAACCAATTACATTGTTTTGTGACAACAATAGGGCAATTGCTCAAGTTAAGGAACTAAGGTCTTATCAGAAGTCCAAGCATATTGAGAGATGCTTCCATCTCATTAGAGAAATTGTTGGGAGAGGTAATATCACCTTGCAGAAAATTGCCTTAGCAGAAAATGTGGCAGACCCTTTCACTAAGGCATTACCTCAATCTTCTTTTGAAAGACACATTGATAAAATGGGTTTGAGGTACTAGACAAGTTGGCTTTAGTACAAGTGAGAGATTGTTATATGTATGCCCTAAAGTAATCATGTAATAGTTACATGTTAGGAATTTCAGTTGTACTTTCTTATTATTTAATTAATGACAAAGATGTGTTCATTCATTTGTCCAATTATTTTATATATATAAATGACTCCATAAGATCAGTTGTGACTGGACCTATTCTTGAGACGTTAAGAATATGTGTGACGGTTCATAATTAGACGGTATCTTTATACTGCTCCCGATCAATGGATCATTAAGTGGATATCAATGATCCTGTTGAGACCGGTGTGTTCTTAGCTTCACAATTAAGTATTGGATATTTAAGTGAATGACGAGTCACAAGTTATTAGGTATTGTGATGCTCAAGTTAGAACACAAGTGTTTGTACCGGATAAATTTATTGAACGTGACACACATAGAACGATTAACAACATGGAAGCTTTTAGTATGGTCAATGTCTAATCGTTCTTACTCTGGTCTTGTGTAAATAATCCTTAGACCTGAGGCACAGTGTTGACTTGTATGTTGGATGGCTATGGTTCACAGGTACGCATATTGACAGTTCGTTGATCCATCTCTGTACTTGATGGTCATAGTTAGTTCACATACGAAGTTACACGTGTGCGCAAAATGGAATCTATCTCCTTGTTACATGCAATGTACAATAATGATATCCTATGCGATCTAATCGTGACACTACAATGAAATCATCAGCTGGGGTTGTAACTGAAAATAAATTTTTTATGTCTCGTGTAAAGTGCATGTCATTTAGGTTTTTGCATATGATCGAATTGGTGACTTAACAAAAATTCCATGGTCTTTGTTTGATCGAGACATAGTAAGACAGAGGGATTGAATTACACTTTAGCCAAAGCTGACAGTTTCATTATGTTCTTGAAGTATTCACACTATCTGAGTAGCCATGACATATTGCTAAATGTCAATCATGACTTATAGGACCTAGAGGTTGATCGGGACAATCAATTCTCTTGGGAGCATTAATGTGTTAGTGCAAATCTTACTACCGGTTCAGTGATGAACCTAGGGATGTCATACACCATAACCAATTTATAGATAACGTTGAACAGAAAAGATAATATTGCAAATATGTTTGCATTCATGACGATCGAATTGAGCTGAACGGAAATTAAATAAAATAAGATTTGATTTAATTCTAGTCATGAACACGCATGCATATGATACACAAGCACGCCGGAAGTGGATGCATGTTGATGAGCTAAAAAATGCACACATGCTAATATATACTTATATATATATTTATATCTATATATGTGATATATAAATATATTTTTAAAATAAAAAAATAAAATAAAGTCAAGTGCACGTGCACATGGTCAATTGTTGACCATGTGCAGCCCACGGTCAGCAACTAATAGTTGCTGGCCGCGTGCGTCGCGCACGTTGTGCACGATCAGCGGTTAGCTGATTGTGTGCAACTGATTGTGTGCAACGTTCACGCACACGATCAGCAAATTGCTGGATCGTGCGTAAGGATTCATACGATCAACAAACAGTAAGAGTTGCCAATTTACGAGGAGTGTTGTGAGCAGTGTGCAAAGAAAAACAGAAAATTAGTTTTCTTCTTCAATTTTGATTGCCATAAACAAAATACGAGAGAGTGCAGAGTCCACAAGATTGCTAACACAATTGAAGTTGTGTTTTTCCATGAGATCTTTCTTCCGTTCATTAAAGATTGGTAGTGTGTTTGAACTAGAGGTCCGACATTTGTGGGACTTGAACTAAAGAACATCTGAATCAATTGTTTCGATCATGCTATGAAAGGTAATCTGATTAACCTCCTCTGTAATTCCGATTTTTTATTGAAACGCACAAACGCCTCTGGAGATACGTGTATAGATTTTTATTTCCGCTGCGTTTATATTTATTTCGCCTATGCACGTTACGTGAAAAGCCAACAAGTGGTTGGAGAGGACTTTACGAACGCAATTGCTGATATTTTCAAGTTTGGTAGGCTTTTGAAACGAGTGAATGCCACTGCAATATTTCTCTGGTTCCAAAGGTGGAATATGCCTCGAAAATGACTCAGTTCAGGCCCATCTCTGGTCCTCATATTACTTACAAATGCATTGCAAAGATTCTGGCTAATAGACTGATGAAAGTCTTGCTAGCATCATCAGTTTCAATCAGGCAGCCTTTGTGGAGGGTAGAAGAATGTCAAATAATGTCATGTTGGCTCATGAGTTGATTATAAATTACCTTAGGGCTGTTATTTCTCCTGGGAATGTTTAAGGCTGACCTTATGAAAGCATTCGACTCTATTAATTGGAGTTTTTTGCTTGCTGTAGTCGAAATTCTGAATACTAATTTTAGATTTATCTCTTGGATTGAGGGTTGCTTTACGAATTCTCGTTTCTCCATCTCTTTAAATGAAGAACATGAGGGTCTCTTTAATGGAAAGAAGGAACTTAGACGAGGTGATCCTCTTTCACCTTATTTCTTTGTGATAGCTATCGAGGTGTTTTCGCAGATGATTGATAAGAGCTGCTTCATAGGGAAGGATATAAGCTATCATCCTCATTGTTCTGGAATGCATATTACACCATAACATTGTAGATGATTTGATGATTTTTTCAATGGTGATAAGAAATCTTTGCAAGAAACACTAAATTTGTTTCCGGAGTTTAACGAGCTGTTCAGAAAACTGAGACTATCGTGGCTGGTATGGAGTCTGAATGTAAGGCTGAAATGGCTGATATGAGTGGATTCAAATTGGGTAAACTTCCTGTAAGGTATTTTGGCAGTCACTCGCAGGCTAAGTGACAGAGATGGCAAGCCTCTTGTTGGCAAAATTACTCGAAGAATGACCTCTTGATCTTGCTAATGCATGGAGAATTCGGCTGATACAAGCAGTCATCTATAGCATGGTAAACTTTTGGAGCCAAGTTGTTGTATTGCCAAAGGTTGTGAAGATGGTTGAAAGCAAATGTAAGCCATACCTATGGAAAGGAAATCCTCAGAATGCAAAAAAGGGTCCAAGTCTCTTAGAGTGATATTCGTCTTCCTGAGTGTGAAGGAGGCTCGGGTTTGAGGTAGTTGGTTCTCTGGAATTTGCTTGTATTCTTAAGAACCTATGGAAGTTGCTACTGAGGGCTGGTTATATTTGGGTGGCATGGGTGAGAGTTTCTTTGCTTGACCATGTTTCTATTTGGCCTGTTTCCCCAAGAATGACTGTAGATATCCTTGGAGGAACTTCGCAATGCAAGATCTGTCCTTACACCACACGTTAGACATATTATTGGTAACGGACAACATACTTTTTTTTTTGGAATGATCATTGGCATCCTCATGGGGCGTTGTTGGATGTTTACCCTCAGAGTGATTTATGATGCTGCATTGGGCCTTCATTCTTTAGTTGCTGCTGTCAATAAAGGGAGATGAGTGGGTCTGGCCTCCAACAAAATCAGTTTCAGTGGTGCAGATTGAAACAGTTATATGTGGTACTATCCCTCCTTCCTCCGCTCTTGAAGAAAAAGTTTTCTTTTACAGGCAATTCATCTAGATGCTTTACTCAGGCTGATGCTTGGGAGTTGGTCAGGTATAAAAGCCAAAGGTCTATCGGCATCGAGACACACGGTTTTAGCCAAACTTGCCTAAATTCAGCTTTATAGCTTGGCTCACTATCTTGAACAGGTTGAAAACCTTTGATAGGATGAAGAGGTGGTCCTCCATTGATGATAAATGTGTTTTATGCTCCTCTTCCTGAGTCCATGGAACATTTGTTTTTTGAGAGTGCCTCCTCAAAGGTGTCTTTAAATTTTAAGCTGTGAAAAAAAGATCGATTCTTTAAGGTGCCATTTTTATTAAACATCTCAAAGCCGCAACACTTCAATCACAATAGCTTATAGGACATATTAAGGAAAATTTGTCAAAAAAGTCCTAAACCTATTGTATTTTTACCAATTCTGTCATAAATCTTTTAAGTTTGCCAGTTGAGTCCTAAACTTTTTGCAATTGTGCCAATTAAGTCCTAAACCTTTTAAATTTGCCAATTCAGTCCTAAACCTTTTGAAATTGTGCCAATTCATTCTATTCGGTCAATTTTGGCCGACCAGCACTAGCAATGTTGAAATGTCAATTTTTAATTATTTTTTTCAATTTTTTTTATTATTTTTTTTCCCTTTTCTTTTTCTCTTTTTCCTTTTCCTTCCCTCCCCTTCTTCTTCTTCCAGCTAGTTGCTAGCCAAAGGCGACGGCCGATGACGACGATCTCGCTGGCCACAAGCAAAGCTCGCCCCCGTCGGCCACTGACAAGGCTTGACCTCGCCCATTGGCAAGGGCAAGCTTCGCTCGAGGCCAGTGAGGTCGTCCTCGCCAACTGCCGCCTCTGGCCGGTCACTGGACCTTGATGACTGGCTAGAGGAAGAAGAAGGGAAGGGAAAGGAAAAATAAATGAATAAATAAATATAGCATCCCGGCATCAGCCGATGTCCACGTCAATGCTGACCAATTAAAATTTTATGGATGGACTGAATTGGCATAAACGCAAAATGTTTAGGACTTAATTGACAAACTTAAAAGGTTTATGACTAAATTGGCACAAATGCAATAGGTTTAGGACTCAATTGGCAAACTTAAAAAGTTTAGGACTAAATTGGCAAAAGTACAATAAGTTTATGACTTTTTTAACAATTTTTCCGACATATTAATATTAACAACCGCACAAGCAATAAAAGTGCACAATACAACCGCAGCATTGTTAGCAAAACAATATGAGCGCTCTCGTTGGGCATGTAGTATGTGCAGAAATTAGAAATAAAAGGATTAATAAACGAAGATAAAGCATAATTCGACTCATTTAACTACGAGAGATTTGTATGATTATATGATGGTTATGCGGATTCTACTTTAAATTATCCTTTTTCGCATTGTTTCAAAACATATGGTTATTAATCGTTGAATAGTTATTTAAATATTGTTGGCTAAAGTTGAGATGAAAAGTGATATTGGGTTTACTTCATAATAGAGAGATAATCTGCAATCACTCTCTTTTAGTAGAAATGCTATATCTCTCCCCCTCAAACCCTCGGCAACCCTTAATCACCAACAAAGTAGGAGCACCGCACTCTCTCTCTCTCTCTTAATTTTTTTTTAAAAAAATTAGTCTTTTGCAAATGTGGCACCCTCTTGAACCTACATCAACACCTATTGGCACCACATCAATGCCAAATATCTTGGAAAGATAATAATGTGGCATCGTATTTTCATCGCCAAAAACGGATAAAGCAAATAATTAATTGTGTGATTCCATTTTTCAAACAAATTTTAGGACTTAATTACAATATTTAAAATTTTTAGAACTCAATTACATTTTCAATACAAGTTTTAAGGCTTTTGGTGCACTTATGTCAATTCTTTAAACCACTAATTCAGTCCCTATAAATTCATTCTCAATTACAGTTTTCATAAGCACCTTATAGCTCCAACACATCCATAAAAATAATTGTTTATAGCACCTTTCAATAATACCAATATGCATAAACTCTATAACTTCACGGTACAGCTGCACCAAAGCACACATTATAACTTGTGGATTTTGTTGTTCTATATACTTACAATGTTGGGAAAATTCCCTATATTGTTTTGATGTACAATCAAAGGCTACTAATGTGTGTATTAGTTAAGTTATATTAGGTGATATATATACAAGCGAAACTTCAGATGGTGTTGTAATCGGTATCTGGTGTGATGCTGATTGCCCAATCACAATCAAGAACGCTCTGCCGATATGGAAGGATCACTATAAATATCTGAGGTGAACAAGGTATTGGGCGTGGAGATATCTATATGCTGGAAGGATCTCTACAGAGGTGAACAATGAAAGGACCTTGATCAAGAGAAAACAAGTCAAGAAGAACGGGGATGTTAGTGATGGCTTAGAATGACCAAGATAAGGTGAACAATTGGATGGACCTTGGTGATGGTGAACAAGCCTCATTGAAGTTTGGAAGGACCACACTTATGAAGATGAACAACTTGGTAAAGTCATTATCACCAATATGCTTGGAAGGACCAAAAGATAAAATAGCAACGGATCACCATAGAGATAGCAAATTGTTGGTTGGAGCAGTTCTTTTCAGATGAGGTGGAAAGACAATGACAATTCTGATGGTCTAGTGAGTTAAGTAAAGACAAGGAATCAACGGTGATGCTGATGTCCTTGGAAGTCTTTGGATGTTGACTAGGCCATTCAATGAAGACGAAGAGTTAGCAGGTGTGTTGATGTCCTTGGATGTCTTTGGAAGCTAAAGAAGCCAAAAGGATCATTGGAGATTGATCAGAAGTCATTCCACACGAGTTCATCAGTGGACAGCATCAACAGACTACTACTGATCATCTGCACTCCAGATTATATGGGTAAGGGGCAGTGCATATACCAAGTCCTGGAAGGTGCTGGTCATATGTTCAGTTGATAGCAGTGTTGATCAAGATGAAACTTAGCCGTTACAAAGGCTTAGAGTTCGAATCAATGACACTGGAGATGTATCAAAGCAGTTATGGTAATTCTTATGGAAAACAGACACTGATGGGAGCAGTCAAACTGGTTTGAGAAACTGCCATCGTTAGAGGTAGCAGTTCTGAAGCTGGTTAGCGACAAAGAGCCATTTAAGCTTTGATGATGGATGAACTAATGGCTACTTCATGGAGATTAGTTGCGAACGGTCATCTAAGGATTGGATAGTTATATATAGGGTAGGTTTGGTTCAGCTTTATAAATGCTAAAAGCTCAATGCTAATCTCTCAAACATTGGACTTTCAGCATTCCCAATGCCAGAATTTGGCCAAAAGCTGTTTGCCAAATACCCCAGCATTTTCTCAAGGAGCTTTAGAGGCTGAAAGCTTCTTGGGAATGCTAAACCAAACCCAGCCTTACTCAATCCAAGAGAAGTAGCGACGTTGGGGTGTTGAGTGGAAATGAACAAACTGAGTCTATAGCTCTTAAGTCTTCTTCTTCTTTTGTTTTGCTTTTGTTTATAGCAATTGCATTGCTAATTATGTCTTTGAGTAGTGCTACCGAGTTGTAATAGCAAGTAGTGCAAATGGTTGTGTCTTGATAGTGTGATTTATCATGTGAAAGGAACAACACTTGCCGATTGTAACTTCTAATACTGATTACTAGTAGATTCTAGTCTCATTGTGGTTGTTAGTATTGAGAGTGGACGTAAGCTTGAAGATAAAGTCAAACCACTATAAAACTCAGTATGTTATCTTCTATCTTTTTATTATGAACAATCCTGATTTCATTATATGTTTATCAGCACCACACCCGATTACATTTCTGTTTATCAGCACCTCTCTTGATTATGTTAAATTATTTCTAGTACTAGTGATGTTTTAACTTGTTATATTCCACAAAAGTTGTTTATGATTTTGATATATCTATCTCACTTTGTTTACTTGCCACGTTTGCAACACCATATGGTGTGAAGATGGTTTGGTTTTCTGCAAAAGTTTACTTTTACCTTCACTCAACTTATTAACCCCTTTCTAAGTTGTATTGTTAGCCACAACAGCACAGGTGTAATGTTATGCAATACTAAGACCGATGCGGAAAATCGGTATGCTACCTATTGTGATCGATTGCAAGAGCTATTTAAACAATCTACCAATCAAAGTATGTTACATCAATTAGTATACTAATTCCTTAACATTACCTGGTGACCATCATTGTTCTTAGCGCAATCAATTTGTATGCGCAATAGCAATAGCCAAAAGCGAGAATCAGGGTGATAAACTAAAAGCAAATTCCAACCATTGTAATCTTAAAGAACGATCAGCTGGTTTGACACAGAAGTCTAGAGATCTTGAAAGTCAAAAGATAGGCAACGCTTGAGCTTTTTGAGGTATTGCTTTAGGAGACAACAAAATATCCCTTCAGATTTTGAGTCGTTAAAGCAAGTCCTGCCTAAAAAATTTTCTAAGGGTGATTAGAATCTTGGGCTGACCATGTCATCCCATTCTTCTAATTTCCAGTGATTGTTTCCGGCTCATGCTTGATGGGGACCCAATGATTGATATTCAAACCATGATAAATAATGGGGAGGCGTTCAAGTTTGATCGCCTTTACAAAGTGCATGAAAAGAAGAAATTGCCTAGAAAAACACAGCTTTTTCATTGACCACCTTGACTCCATGAAAAATATGGGAACAGGTAAATTGATTTAAAAAATGTATTAAAAAGAGCTTTGTTTGAAAGGGATGCTGTTCCCGAAAAACAAAAAGGGATGTTGTTAACATGAGTGTATTCAAAACACTTGTTAAGTATGCTTGATTTTCATATTATAAGAACACTTGTTAAGCATGCTTGATTTTCATATTATAAAATAATAATTATGCATGATACGATAAATATAGGGCTCTTGTTAAAAAAAAATCTCATTTAAAGTTGCCTTAGGACACATGGTAAACATTTAACAGGGGAAACATTGTGAATTTTGATGATACGTGTGATAAGTGCTTAGATGGAAGATTATTCAAAAAGTCTAAAACCTATTGTTTGGCGGCCAATTCAATAATAAATATTTCAATTTGACCAATTTAGTGTTAACATTTGACAATTTGCCAATGTAGCATTTCAGGCCAATTTTGACTAGAAATTACTAACGTGCCGGTCCAATCAACACTAGATGTCCTACGTGGTACGGCTGGATGATAGCAAAGGAAAATAGGGAAAAAGGACAAAGGAAAAAGAAGAAAAGGGGAAAAAAATTGCAAAAAAAGCGTCAACATTAGCATCAGCCATCCTATCAAGGATGGCTAGCATTCACATCAATGATTTCCAATCAAAATTGACTGGAAAGACTACATTGGCAAATCATCGAAAGGATTAGAACTAACTTGACCAAATTGAAAAATTTAGGACTGAATTGACATTTGTATAATAAACTTAAACCTTTTTGGACAATTATTCGTGCTTTAAAAATCCTACATTTCCTTATCAATATTTTAGTCCATTTTTTCCATTTCCATTGTCCAAGATTCTAATTATCAATGATATGCAGGTGGAAAAAGGAAAAGTTCCATGAAACAGTAGAAATCATTCAAAGCTAAAGCTGAAAGTTGAAATAAAAAATTGTTGCATGCAAGCTAGCAAAAGCAACTTTGTTTAGTGGAGTTTGTTTAGAAAAGTGAAACACAAACAAATCCTCTTAATTATGGAAGAAGTTGCAATCAACTCTCATTCGCTTGACTTTGTAATGACCGCAGTGTATCTTTAGATTTGCCCTAAACTCTTGACTTCCTATTGATAGTACTCCCATAACATTTTGCTCTACATTCTTTTGAAATTTTCAATTATGACCTTGGTTTCGAGATTTATTCAATAAGGTCATTAATTTTGTTGTGTTAATAACGTCTCATATTCTATGTTGAATGACAATTTTGATGCTCACTATTAAGATTTCACATTTCTGAAGCACCTTGAATGAGATATATCACCACCTAAAGAATCTGATATCCTTCCTAGGGCAACTATATACCTAGAAGGAATTTTTTCTAAATTTATGATGTTTATTATTACATAGGTATTACTATTGAAAAAAAAATATACAGTAAACAAGAGACCACTTTTCTTTTCCTTTTGTTAACTCGACTTCAGTATGGATTTTTCTCACACATACACTTGATCTCTTAATTAGTAAGAGGTATCGACAAAAAAAAAACTAGTAAGAGGGAAAATGACGCAAATGATCGATGAATATTGGTCCGATGTGCAATATCATCCCTGAACATTTAATTTGTTCAATGTGGTCCCTGAACTTTAGCCCAATATGCAATGTCAATCCTGAACATTTAATTTGTTCAATGTGGTCTCGAACTTTAGCTCAATATGCAATGTCAATCCTGAACTTTTAATTTGTTCAATATGATCTCTAAACTTTTAGTACTTATTCAATTTAGTCACTAGTTTATCAATTAATTCAAGTTTATTTGATTTCTAATCCGGTAGGTTTGAACAATGAACAAAAAAAAGTTACACGTGGATCATATTCAACTCAAATCAAAATATAATAATCATTTTAAAATGTTTACTTTGTTTACTTTAAAAAATTATTATCCATATAATTTGTTAAATTTGCAAAAATGATTATCCATGTTACCTGATGACGTGGACTATTATATCATTATTTACGTTGAATATCTTATGTGCATAATCCCTGTGTGACGCCATTTTTTTCCACTATTCAAATGTATGAGATTGGAAGTAAAATAAGCAAATTCCATTAACTTGAATTAATGAAAGGATAACATTTGATATTCTTCATTTAGTTTAGGGACTAAATTGAACATTTACCAAAAGTTTAAGGGCCATATTGAACCAATTGAAATTTCAAGGACCACATTGCATATTGGAGTTCATATACCATTTGTGTAATTATCCCTTAGCATAACTAAGTAATGGTCTCTTAAGGGAAAATTACCAAAAAAAGTTACAAACCAATTGTAATTATGCCAATTCAATCTTAAACTTTTTTTTTGCCAATTAAATCCTAAACCTTTTGCAACTGTGCCAATTCAATCCATTTGGTTGGCTAGCACTGAAGTGGCACAGTCAATGCTAAAGCAAACTTTTTTAAAAAAAAATTTTGAATTTTTTTATACTCTTTTCTTTTCTTTAAGTTTTTTCCCCTCACCGTCATGCCCTCGCTAGAAAAAAGAAAAGAAAAAAATTATTTAAAAAATTTCACGTAAATGCCAATTGGCCAAATGGACTGAATTGGTACAATTGCAAAAGTTTAAGGACTTAATTGACAAAAAAAAAAAGTTTACGGCTAAATTAGCATAATTGCATTAGATTTGGGACTTTTTGGTAATTTTCTCATCTCTTAATGTGGAGGGCTCTTTTTAAGTCTTAAGTATTTGTCATCAATTTGGAGATAGAGCGTGAAATTGCCGTACCTTGGTTTGTTTGCCATAAGAAACACTAGCCTTGGTACAATAATGCAAGTTCTAAGTTCTAACATAAGATTCCTACAATCATAATGTAAAAGCATCTTTAGGAAATTGGTAGTCATTAGATCACACATGATAGATCACAACTGTTCATTTAATTTTCTTTAAGCGTTTGTTTATTATGACAATCAGGATAAGAATTGCAACAAAATGCACTCAAACCGTGTAACATGTGCAATGCATTAGCAAAGGAATCACCACAATAACTAAGGAAAAAGAGTGAGAGGTAAAAGTAGTCATTATTGATATGGTCACTATAAATCAAAATTGACCAAATCTATTAATTTGCAACCAAGTTGAGTGTCTTTGAATTAGACATTTATCGATACTAACTATGTGGGTCGCATCGAAGGCTTTCAAAGTTCGAAATAGAATTGAAAAAACACCTCAACAAATATTCTCCGTGGTGCAAGCGTGAGGATGTGAGGTCAAAGAAGTTATGCGTTAAAAATACGGTACAATATAAAACCGTTTGTATACTCGTTGGTTTAACCTTTTGAGTGAAGATTGATCTAATCGGACATGTTACGAACTCGGATTCAATCTCTCACTTATCGATCTCTTCATGCGAAGATATCGGATTTATGATGCGCCACCCAACAATTATGTAATCGAGCCCATTTTAAAATGTACAGAAGAGGAAGACCTGCAACATAAAAGAGGAGTAACCAATCTGCCTGCAGCTGTAGCCTGGAAATGGAAGTCAAGGTGGTCCAGGCACACTCGGTCAAACACCATAACCTTGCCTGTCGCATCCTATTACTTCACCAGAATAATCTTTGCTAACGCACGAATCGAATTCTTACCCATCAATTTCACCACCCCTGGGATTCCTTTGCACTACACAGTGTAATGAGCTCGCAGGTGAAGAGAAGCAACTGTCAATTCTTTCTTAATGGCGAGTTGCATTCTTCAAACGTTAGATTAATGGGGGAGACGACTTCAGATCCCATGATTGTCATCGCCACTTGAAGGTATTTTGATATTCAAGAAAGATTCAGTGGACACATGGGCCTTGCCTCTTGAAGCATCATCCATGGAGTCTCTCTCTCTCTCTCTCTCCCACGTTGGATCCCTCATCGCCAGAACCCAAACCGGCACGACTCCCTCATGATTCCGCAGTCTCTTTCTCAGCCTCCATAATTCCCACTAAAATACTATTAAAGAAAAACCCCCGATTAATTTAATTGGCATCTCTGAGCCAGGCACGCCAGATCCACAGGCCTCCCTCTGCAACGGTTGAACGGAATCTCTCTCTCTCTCTCTCTCTCTCTCTCTCTCTCTCTGCAGAAGTTGCAGCTGGAGATGTTAGAAACCAGAGAGGACCCATTACTTTCAATCGTGAAAACTTGTGAAAGCCCAGAAAGCTGAAATTGGTAAAAATCAAGACATGGAAAGGAGAGCATGGGAGAAGAGGAAATGCAATTAATGCGATGGTGATGGTGAAACTAGCTATACTCTCTCTCTTTTCAGTAGCTCAGAGACAACAGCGAAGCAGCAAACATCAAGAACCCCCACCCACCTCCTTCAATGGAGAATCGTGGCACAAGAAAAAGAGAAAAAATCCCAGAAAGGAAACAAAAGGGGAAAATCACTTTATGTACACGTATAATACTAGCCTATCTTATTCTTCTTGGGCCCTTGAGCCAAGAACAAATCCCCCCGCCTAACAGACCCACGGGACAAAAAACAGAGCAACCAACAAGAAACAGAGAAAAAAGAGAACTTGGACTCTTTCCTTTGTTCCCTTACAGATCTGGAAACAGACTCTCTTTCTTTCCTTCAGGAATCGCCATACTCATGCCAGCAAACGAGCATCGTGACGCAGCGCCTCATGATGTAGAACCTGGCTCTCTGCTCTCGCACCAACCGAGCACACCTCCTCGTGAAGGAACACCTCCGCCGCGACGCGGAGGAGGAGCTCTTCATGATCGAAGAAGCCGAGGAAGACGAGCAGGTCGAGGACGAAGATCGGCTCCTCGAAGATGGTTCCTTCTTGGACAACTTCCATTTCTCGTCGAAGTAGAACGGGGGCGCGGTGTCGGCCGCATTGGCCATAGCCGGAGAAGCCATGGGAACAAGGAGGCGCAGAGGACCCTTCCGAGGGAAAATTCAAGAAACGAATCTCCACCACCCTCTGCTGGGAAGTAGCGAGAAGAGAACACCGAGCGATGGTGGGAGAAATTCTGAGTTACTGCGTCAAAATGGAGGGCTGGTGGGGTGAGGGAAACAGAGGTGGGTTGAGATGTGTATTTATAAGGGGGGTCTGAGAGAGTGAGAGAGAGCAACGGGCGTCACCTGGGCCTTGTGTGCCTCGAGGAGGCCGCCATTTGTTTTGATTTTCTCTTCTCCCTAACTTTGGGCTGCCACTGCCCGGGACAGTGAAAGGAAGTAGACCTGACTAGGCTCCCAGAGAGAGCCTGCTGCTGGAGTGACCCGGCGTTGCCGAAGCAAAAATCTCCTCATCTCTCGCGCTCCTTTGTGTTTTTTCTGCAATTTCTATGCAATGCATCTTGACACAAGGATTTTAGCTTCCATTTATTTCGCAAAAAATAGATAATTTCAAAATTAAAATAAAAAATTAATAGTTTATATTGTTTGAAACAATTAATCAATTTGTGGACGATAAAATTATTTTCCATTCAATCATTCATTTTTATAAGCAATACAAACAATTGATTTGAGAAAAAAAGTTTTTCAAATTGTTTATTTTTTCGCGAAACAAACGGAGTCTTAATATTATACGATCAACGGGCAACATCTTTTTTTTTTTTATTTGACAGTCACGGAAGGGTAGAAGACCATTTCCCCAAAACCCTAGGAAATAAAGCTACAGATGTTTTTTTCTTTGTTGGATAATATTTTCCTCTATTCTTGATTATAGGAAGCTGCTCCAACCATCATTCTCATTAGTAGGTTACATGTATGAATACCCCACATATATATTTAGTTATTTTGCATATAGGTGATGTCTAAATTTATAACCCATCATCAGGAGAGTGATTGTAGGAAATTTCCTACAATTAAGGAATTAAGGAAAATATAGCATTGGTTTTTTGTTTGCTGAAAACAGCTGTAACTATCTCTTTTTAAGGGGAATTACTAGATACATAACATAACTCGTAAATAAAACATATATAATACATGATGTGGGTGAAAAATTATATCTCAAAAATACTCCTTTCTTGTTGCATATATAATTTATTACATAAACCTTATTAAATTATAACTGCACGTCACTTGATAATTGAAAATTTAACCGCCATTTATATGTATGTTTCTTCCTTTACCTATTAAGTTAAACTTTTGTATTGGACTTTTTAACAAGGCATTAGAGTAAGCTCTCTGCATAGTCAATATCTTGGAAGGTGGACTGTTTTTGTGGAATACATTTAAAACATGTCCTTCGGGCACTTGCTTGCATATCTAATTTATGTCCATGTGCTTTACAAGAGGACTAAGGAAGAAAGTAGTTAGGGAATGTCAAAGACCATATTATCGACCCATGTGATGTATGTGTACTATAATGACCCCAACCACTTTCTCTATCCGACCCGACTCACCATATAATGTATGTAATTGATAATTTACATTGCTTGCTAGCTATGTCGATCTAACAATAATATATTTTAGAAAAAAAAGAAAAAAAAAAAAGAATTTCTTAGTAGGAAGAGGTTGATGTTTTCTCTGGGATAATTTTGCCTTTGTGAAAGTTGGATTGGTGGACATTCGGTCGAGGTCAATTTAGGGATAAGCATAGAGTGCATTTTGACCGTTGAACGATTTAATTTGAGGGCGATATATCATGATTGAACGGAGAAACTTTAAGACCAAAACAACAATTCTTATGAATTTGATGTCGCAATCACTGTGATGGATCGTTTATATCGAGGAGAATCCTCTTATAGTATTTATACCTTGGCCAAAGTATATTGACGGAAGTAATACCGACCATAAGATATTGGGAGTTTTTGTTTTTGAATTCCCTTTCAATTCCTTTCAATAAGGAAAATGATCCAATTGATCCTATATATATTGTACGGATGTCAAATCAGTTCTAGACATTCCAATTTTACCAGTTTAATCCTAAATCTTCACGCAAAATTCCAATGTAATCCTTCCGACCAATTTTTGCCGGAAATTACTGATGTGACAATCCAGTCATCACTAATGGTCCTACACGACAGTAATTTCCTGCTTGATCAGAAAGATTGTATTGGTATTTCGGGCTAAGGTCAAAGACTCAATCGGCAAAATTGAAAAATTTATGAATAATAGTCATTCATACAATAGGTTTAGGATATAGGACAATTTCTCTCCTTCCAATCAGATCAATTTTAAGTTTAGTTGTAACCATTTTGAGAAGACAATCGAGTCAAAGCCATATGAAAAACTGCAGTGCACATTCCTCGGACAGGGGAAGGGATTGGGATAGGGATTGGTGAACGCCTTCAGATCCTTCCATGAACCAGGAATCAGTTTAATTGTTATATGTTTAAAAACATGATTACTTCTCATCTAAGTTGCAATACATTCGCGATCCAAAGTTGGTTTGACTCCCCATCTTCCGGTTCGGCAGAACCTTTCTGAGCATCTCTACTTTTTTGAGTCACCGACCACAACGTATGGATGTTAACCAACATTGCGCAAAAACACTTTCATGGATAAGATTCAAGGAAAAGGTTTGGTCAGCCCTTGCTCCACGTGTTCAGGGTTCGATAGATTGTTTTTCCTATAATCCAAAAGCAAAAGCGTAAAAACCTATTGAACCCCCTGGAAACTCTATGAACTGGTTAATTTGGACCCTTTGGTCTATGCAGGTGGTAAGTTCATTCTTGTGGTACTCAATCAATTATTCTATATTCCACTTTAGGGGACAATTGTTCATGGAAATCACAACTATCCTAATGAAACTCTGACAAAGAACTTTAGATCATCAGCAGCGCTCCTAGACCCTGAATCTTGAGGCAATCTCCTATTTCAGCTAGTTCGATTTGGAAGTAACTCAGGCAACCTTCGCCTCGCGCGTCATTACATTGCTGACATTGCACATTCAATTCCCTCATATGTGTCAAGAATAATCGCATTGTACCGAGCTCAGTCGAGTCACATGTACGCACAGGCTTCTGGAATATCTATTGAATAGAAAGTTCATCCGGGTGGGCAAAATGACACGATGCGGAGGTGACTTTACGCGAGACCAGAGCGGACAATGCAATTTGCCAGTGAAATTGATCTTTCGGCAGTTTAGGACATGGGGTTCGGACAGGTCGCATTGCGTATGGATCGAAGAGTCCAGCCGTTTTGAGATTTGACGAAAGAAGGCTTTCGATTGGTCGTTGGATTGGACCCATCTCTTCTATCATGCCTGGGGAAGCTTGATTGAGATGTGTAAGGAGCGACACGATAAGGAAAAAGTCATCGGGGTTGACACATTTACAAGCATCTGCGTCGTGTCCCCCGATGCATGGAATCTAAGTGAAAAGGTTTTGCGAGCAATCGGATGGTAACTTTTGTTTCTTCGACTTTTACTTTCATGTTTCTTTTTTTGTCAGAAAAAAATTTTCATTTCACATAAAAGAAAAGTACTTAACTTCAAAATAAAACCAATCACAAAACGTTACAATCCAATACAAATCTAAAAGTAAATCAACTTGGTATAAGCTGCAACAACTCCATCCTTTCACAAAAATAGATTTGTCATAGCATTACAGTACAAACGACGACCAATCATCGAAACTAGCATCATCATCGGTAATGAGCATATGTTGAAATCTTCCTCTATAGTAACTACAATTTGTCCTAATCAGCATACTGAGGTGAAATTCATTAATGACGTGACATTTTTACGTAGGTTTATTAACGGCCATTTTAAACGGAAATAAATCTACCAAAAATAAAATTTGAAGGTTTTTTATAAGACAAAAAAGGGTTTTTAATATAATTGGAACAACACCTAAAGTTTGAGGTTTTTTTGGGTATTGGGCTAAAAAATTTTAGGCTCCGTTTGAGTGATTTAAAAAAATATTTTTTAAAAACTGATTGCTCATATGATTTGAAATGATTAACTAATAAAAAATATTTTTATTATCGATAACAATTCATGTCTAGACGTTTTTATGGCTGATGAAAATATTTTTCATCCATTCATTTTTTTAAGCGAAATAAGTAATTGTTTTTAGGAAAATATTTTCTAAATTATTCATTTTCTGCAAAACAAATGAAATCTAACTATCGATGGGCAATATCTTTTTTTTTTATTTGGCAGTCATGGAGGGTTTGAAGACCATGCCCAAAGACCCTTGGAAATAAAGCTGTAAATGTTTATAAATGTTTTTCTTCTTTGCTGGATCGTATTTTCCTCTATTCTTGATCATAGGAAGTTGCTTCAGGTTACATACATGAATACTCCCATATATATAGTTATTTTTGCATATAGGTAATGTCTACACTTATAACCCACCAACGTGAGAATTGTTTTGACCAAAAAAAAAAAGGAGAGTGGTTGGAGGAAATTTCCTACAATTAAGGAATTAAGGAAAATATATTTCTTAGCTGAATACAGCTACAACTATCTCTACTTAAGGGGAATTACTAGATACCTAACATATCTCGTAGACAAAACGTATGTAATACATGATGCAGAAGAAAAAATATATCTCGAAAATACTCCTTTCTTGTTGCATATATAATTTATTAAATAAACCTTATTAAAGTATAATCGCACGTCGCTTGATTATTGGAAACTCAACTGTCCTTTTATATATATGTTTTTTCCTTCACCTATTAACTTAAACTTTTAAATTGAATTTTCTACTAGAGTCAGCCCTTTACATAGTCATATCTTGAAAAGTAAACTTTTATTGTGGAGCACATTTAAAACATGTCCTTGGAGCACTTACAAGAGGACTAACAAAGAAAGTATTTAGTGAATGTTAGAGACGATATTATCGATCCACGCGATGTATGTGTGCTACAATGATCACATTCACTTTCCCTACTCGGCACAACCCACCGTATAATGTATGTAATTAACTCATTATTGATCATTTATGTTGCTCGCTAGCTATTTCAATCTGAAAATAATATTTTCTAGGAAAAACAAAAAAAAAATCTTAATAGAGTAAAAAAGGTTGATGTTTTCTGGGATAGTTTTGACTTTGTGAAAGTTACATAAGTCAACATTCAATTGAGGCCTTTTTAGAGATAAGCATATAGTACATTTCGACCGTCGATTGAACGAAGAAATTTGACTTTATCTACTCTTTTATTTATCGAATCTCTTTGATCTTAATAAACTTTAAGACCAAAACTGCAAATTCTTACAAATTTGATGTAGCAATCATAGTGATGGATTGTTTTTATCGAGGAGAATCCTCTTATAGTATTTACACCTTCGCCAAACTAAATTGACGAAAGTAATACTAACCTAAGATATTGGGAGTTTTTTTTTTTTTGGATTCCCTTTCAATTCCTTTCAATAAGAAAAATTACCCAATCGATCCTAAATATATTGTACGGATACCAAATCAGTTCTAAACTTTACGCAATGTATGTGTGCTACAATGATCACATCCACTTCCCCTACTCAACACAACCCACCATATAGTGTATGTAATTGACAACTTGTTATTGATAATTTATGTTGCTCGCTAGCTATGTCAATCTGAAAATAATATCTTCTAGGAAAAACAAAAAAAAAATTCTTAATAGAGTAAAAGAGGTTGATGTTGTGACATCCGAAAAATTCCTGCATTTATTTATAATACGTAGGAATTCGTAGACAATGAACGTTGCGATTGGAAAGTTTGATTGGGCAAATTACGTAACGATCGTGGAAGCCGAAACGTGTTTTTACGTATCCGTAACTTTTCCGTAAATATTTTCGTCAGGATCAAATTGACGAATATGTGTTTCCGGATTGATTTTATAAAGTAACGACGAAACACGCGACGTCAGGTTGTTTGATTTCAGAGGCCGAAACGTTCCGAATTTTTGTATCGAATGAGCGTTAAGTTTGAAATTTACTGAGTTAGATACTTTCTTGCATTCGGTATACCTTGCCAAATGTTTTGACATATTCAAAATATTTTTTTGGATTTACCAAGGTTTAAAACGGACACTGGTTTTCCTCAATTATGCACTGATTACTTAGTTTATGTACTGATTTACAAAATATCTTATTTGAGACCATAAAGTTTAGCCAAATGTTACCTTTTCATTTGCCCACGATTCATGTGATGTCCACCAAGTATTTTAACCAAGCCATCATTGCTTTTTAACTCAAGGTTACTTGAGCTTATCTTCTTGTACTATAAGCTCTTGAGCGTGAAAAGCCATTTCAAGAAAACCCACAAGCCACTCCACTCCTTCTTGCAAGCACGCCACTTTCATTTCCTTTCATTTTCACTTTTGAGCTGAAATCGAAGGTTTTAAGTTTGGAATTCCAAAGCTTCTCTTTCAGTATTTCAAGAGTTTACAAGGTGAATGATCGGACTTCCCCTTCATCTTATCAAATAACCATGTTTTCCGAAAGATTTAGAGTTTTGATCTTGTTCTTGATTATTTTGCTTTGAAGGTATTCAAGGTTTTGATTTTGTTGAAGTAATCATTTGAGGTAAGTGAAAACTCCAATCGCTAAGTTAGGATAATCTTCTTGTTACTCTTGACTTGGTTGTTTGGTGGTTGTTATTTTCAGTTTAAGTTTTGATGATACGTGCACAGAAATTTCAGTTCTGCACTAGTTCAGGAGAATAGTCATAACTTTTTGTATATATATCAGAATGACTTGATTCTAGCGCCAATAGAACAAGGACTTGTAGATATGCAACTTTGATGTTTTGAGTTTTCTCATATAAGTACTGGAAACTCACCGATTGGATAAAACAGTACACATTGAGGACCGAAATTCCAGTTCTGTGCTAGTTCAGTAAAATGGCAATAACTCTGTCTATACATATTGGAATGACTTGATTCTAGCGCCAATAGAACAAGAACTTGTAGATATGCAACTCTGATGTTTTGAGTTTTCTCATATAAGCAATGGAAACTCACCGATTGGAGAAAACAGTACACATTGAGGATGGAAATTCCAGTTCTGTGCTAGTTCAGTAAAATGGCCATAACTCTGTCTATACTTATTGGAATGACTTGATTCCCAAGTCAATAGAACAATGACTCTTAGATCTACAACTTTGATGTTTTGAGTTTTTTGATATAAGCACCGTAGACTCACCGATTGGAGAAAACAATAAATGTTATGGGCAGAAATTCCAGTTCTGTGTTAGTCCAGTAAAATGGCCATAACTCTATCTATACATATTGGAATGACTTGATTCCAAATCCAATAAAACAAGGACTCTTATATCTATAACTTTTATGTTTTGAGTTTTCTCATTTGAGCACTGCATGGCTACCTATTTGGAAAGGAAGTGACGTAATATGATGACAATCAATTTCTCGTCATGATGTTATGTCTTAGTGATGATTTGAGTATAATGATGTTGTGGAATTATGTTATTTGGAGTTGATAATGTTCACATAGCCTCCTGAGCATGTATCATTTGCTTGCAAAATGTACGATTGTGACGTGAGTTGTTGCTGCGTGATTAAGTATAAAAGGAATTATGATATGATTCCGTCACTTACGTGATCGTGGCAATGATGCCCGCAAATCGGATGCCTCGAGGAGTGGTTCGAGATGCCTCGGGAGTTTCGAGATACCCCATTGAGAGGTAGGATGCCCCGTGGAATGTTACGGGATGCCTCAGGAGTTTTGAGATACCCCATTGAGAGGTGGGATACACCGTATCGGATATTACAGAATGCCTCGAGTGTTTCAAGATGCCTCATTGAGAGGTGGGATGCACCTTATCGGATACTATGAGATGCCCCGCGAATCGGGAAGTTCCGTGAATCGGAAAGTAAAGAAGAATTGAATATGATAATTGAGTACATGATTTACATTTATGACGCATGCCCATGATAAATAAGATGAATACTTTATATTTGATACATGACCATGGTGCATGTTCACTGATGAATAAGAGATGGTATGTATATACTATAACGTGGTGAGTCATTCGCATGTACTTAATAGGCAATCTCAAGTAAGGTTGCTATTGATCTACCATCGACATAAAAAGGTAAGATTTTCATGTGCTTGTTAGGCAAAGGAGTTAGAAATGTTTAATTGCATGTTGATTGTTCCAAGTTGAGTGGTGGATGGATTTCCTACCTTAGAATTAGAGATTTCATTTATTGGACCTCGGCTCATTCCTTACTTTTTTTTTCAGATGTGTAGGATGGTTCTCTAGTTTTTGAGTGGAATGAGGACGAGGTGACGAAGGAAGCCATCGCCCTGTGAGTTAAATGATGGTTTGTTTAAGCAGACTTTTGATGACATAAGAGTATAGTGTGAGGATGGAACCCTAACCTCTTCCCAGGACTATGTAAATTATATTAGTCTTGATATGATGTTGTAAAATGGTAATACAGATACTTTTATGAGAAAGATGCATATGTATGTTTTTGAGCTCATACGATTTTTATTTTTTATACGGGGTGATTGTGATAGGTGAAAGAATTTTATAATGCTTCCGCATGCCAAGAATTTTACAGTATTAATTATATGAGGAAAAGACACGTGTAGCGCTTGACGTTCTGAGACGTCATAGATGTTTTCTAGGATACTTTTGCCTTTGTGAAAGTTGGATATGTCGACATTCGATCGAAGCCTTTTTAGAGATAAGCATAGAGTACATTTCGACCGTCGATCAATTTAATTTGAGGGCGATATATCATGATTGAATGGATAAATTTGACTTTACCTACCCTTTTGTTTGTCGGATCTCTTTGATCTTAATAACTTTAGGACCAAAACCGCAATTCTTATGAATTTGATGTAGCAATCACAGTGATGGATTATTTTTATCGAAGAGAATCCTCTTATAGTATTTATACCTTGGCCAAAGTAAATTGACGAAAGTAATACCAACCTAAGATTTTGGGAGTTTTTGTTTTTGAATTTTCTTTCAGTTCCTTCCAATAAGAAAAATTACCCAATCGGTCCTAAACATATTGTACGGATACCAAATCAGTTCTAAACTTTCTAATTTTACTAATTTAGTCCTAAACATTTGCGCGAAATTCTAATGGAATCGTTCCGACTGATTTTCACCGGAAATTGTTAACGTGGCGGTCCAGTCATTGTCAGTCGTCCTATGTAGCACAGTGCCACGTCAATGATTTCCTGTGAAAATTGGATAGAAGGACTGTATTGGAATTCGGGCAAAGTTTGAGGACTCAATTAGCAAAATTGAAAATTTTATGACTGAATTAACATTCATACAATAGGTTTAGGATTAATAGGACAACTTCTCTCCTTCCAATCAGATCAATTTTAAGTCTAGTTCTAACCATTTTGAGAAGACAGTCGAGTCAAAGCCACAACAAAAAGTGCAGTGCACACTCCTCGGACAGGGTAAGGGGAACGGATACCAGGAATTAGTTTAATTGTTATATGTTTAGAAACATGATTACTTCTCATCGGAAGTTGCAATACATTCGCGATCCAAAGTTGGTTTGACTCCTCGTCTTCCGGTTCGGAAGAACCCTTCTTGGCATCTCTACGTGTTTTGAGTCACCGAACACAACGTATGGATGTTAACCAACATTGCGCAAAAACACTTTCATGGATAAGATTCAAGGAAAAGGTTTGGTCAGTCCTTACTCCGTGTGTTCAGGGTTTGATAGATTGTTTTTCTTATAATCCAAAAGCAATAGCGCAAAAACCTATTAAACACCTTGAAAACTCCATGAACCGATTAATTTGGACCCTTTGATCTATGCAGGTGGTCCTAACTTATACTAAATTAAAGTTCATTCTTGTGGCATTCAATCATTTATACTATATTCCACTTTAGGGGACAATCGTTCATGGAAATCACAACTAATATCCTTATGAAACTCTGACAAAGAACTTTAGATCATCAGCTGTGCTCCTAACTGAATCTAGAGGCATTCTCCTATCTCAGCTAGTTCGATTTGGAAGTAATTCGGGCAACCTTTGCCTCGTGTGTCATTACATCACTGACATTGCACATTCAATTCCCTCATACGTGTCAAGAATAATTGCAATGTACCGAGCTCGGTCGAGTCACATGTACGCACAGGCTTCTCGAATATCTATTGAATAGAAAGTTCATCCGGGTGGGCAAAATGACACGATGCGGAGGTGACTTTACGCGAGACCAGAGCGGACATGCTATTCGCGAGTGAAATTGATCTTTCGGCAGTTTAGGACGACAGGTCGCATTGCGTATGGATCGAAGAGTCGAGCCGTTTTGAGCTTTGACGAAAGAAGGCTTTCGATTGGTCGTTGGATTGGACCCATCTCTCTTATCATGGCTGTGGAAGCTTGATTGAGATGTGTAAGGAGCGACACGATAAGAAAAAAGTCATCGAGGTTGGCAAATTTACAAGCATCTGCGTCATGTCCCACGATGCATGGAATCTAAGTGAAAAGGTTTTGCGAGCAGTCGGATGGTAACTTTTGTTTCTTCGACTTTTACTTTCATGTTTTTTTTTTTGTCCGAAGGAAATTTTCATTTCACATAAAAAAAAAAATTACATAACTTCAAGACAAAACCAATCATAAAGCATACAATTCAGTGCAAATCTAAAAAATAAATCAACTTAGTATAAGCTACAACAACTCCATTCTTCCACAAAAACGGATTTGTCATAGCATCATAGCACAATCGGTGGTCGATCATCGAAACTTGCATCATTATCGGTAATGAGCACACACTGAAATCTTTCTCTGTAGTAACTACAGCTTTGCAAAAAGGCAGTGTGCATCCAAGTTCGGCGTCCCTAGCACCATCATCGTACAGTGACAACAACACCAATAGGTTGAAAAGACAAAAAAACATCTTGTAACTCCCAGATGTATATCTAAATCAGAATATAAGAACTTCCAAATTTGGATCTAACTCTAAATCGAGAGAGAAGAGTTGTAAAGCAGATATAGTTTATCAAAACACTTTCAGATAGACTTACCGTTAAACACAATGAGAGATGAGCTTTAAAGACTTATGGAGCGCTCGAACGACGTCCACGAAATCACCAAAAAGGTCGTGAAGACTCTTTAACGATGAAGAGATAGGGAGATAGATAGGGATATAGAGAGGAAGAGGAAAGAGGGAAGATGGAGGGAGTGAGTCTCACTCAAGGACGATCTTCACAGAGGAGGAGGGTTGGGGGTTGGCTGCTGGAGAGGAAACCCTAAGGGATAGTCGCTCAAATTTGGTGAAAATTTTTTACTTTCATGTTGAATGCTTAAGATCTTGAAAATATGTCAATGTTGAAGTTTAGAGATGGGTATATAAGTCTTGAAGTGTCAAAACGAACTGAGCTCCATATTATAAGAACTAGAAGGAAGGTGAAAAGTTCGCTCGATTTGCCTTAAAGAATATAGGCTCAAGCGATTCCGTGGATGAGATTTGGTACAATACTACAAGATTGATGATATCGATGAATCCTATAAATAAGGTTTGTGGAATATTTTGACGCCTCTTCTCACCTTGTAACCGGATGAAGAACCACATGGAAAGATGAAGAAAGACTAATAAGATGAACTACAATTCGCATGCGGAATGACATTGAATAGGGTTGTAAGATTTGAAACTAAGCTTTCGACCACGCTAACAAATTCCATCTTACTAAGTAAATGCGGATGCATGTGTAGACAATCCAACCAACGCTTTGTATGATTATCACTATCAGAACTAGGATAGGATAAGATTATCCTATTAGACATCTTTTTTACCGCATAAATATATCCTTTCTCAAACGAAGTCAAGATTTTCTATACTTTGTTCTTCTACTCGACCCAATTTTTCGAACCATTCTACTTTTCTTCTCTTTAGTAAAGTGCACTATAAGTTTTAAAATTTGTCACGAAAGTACAATTGAGTCTTAAAACTTGTTAAATTGGTCCATTCAAGTCTTTCCATTAACTCAGTCAAATTTGGCTAATGGAAAATGTTGATGTGGCTATTTTATTGTCTTTTCTCTCCTATGTGGCGCTAACATTGCTAAAACATGAAGTATAAGACTAAAATGACGTCGTTTTGGTCCATATCTTATTCTTTCAACACAAATTTTAGTTGAATTAGATTTTAAAAAAAAGCAAAATTTAAAAACAAACACAAAAAGGAAAGAAAAAAAAAACAAGCAGGCCCTCGCCGGCACCGCCCCTTTGATCACCGGTAAGGGAAGCGATGGTGGGGGAATGGCCGATAGGGGTTGTCAGGCCTGGATAGTGGCCGATGATCCTTGCGGACCACAAGTGAGACCCTCGCCAAAGTCTTCCGTGATTTGGCCGAGGACCGCCAATCTTGGCGAGAGCTGGCCAATTCTAGGCAAGTGTGGTCAACAAGAGTTGTCAGCCACAGTCCAAGCCCCGACAACCTTGGCCAATTCTAGGCAAGTTTTTTTTGTTCTTTTTTGTTCTTTTTTTTTTTAAAATTTAGCCTTTTTATTTTAGGGTTATTACTACGAAAAACCCTAAACTTATACATATTACAAATTTACCCCAAACTAATTTTTTGACCATGAAAAACTTCAAATTGGTATACATATGGTAAATTTACCCTAAACTAATTTCTTGATCACAAAAAACCTCAAACTGGTACACTTATAACAAATTTTTCCCAAATTTTACGGTTTGTCGGAGAAGATGAACTGAGTCATGTCACTAGAAAATGAGCTAATTAAAGAAACGTTAACTAAGTTATTATATATATTTTTTTAAAAAATTAAGTTTAGGTAAATTTGTCACAGATGTATCAATTTAAAGTTTTTCGTAGTAAAAAAATTAGTTTGTGATAAATTTGTCACTGGTATACTAGTTTGTGATTTTTTGTGGTAAAAAAATTAATTCGGAGTAAATTTGTCATAGGTGTAATAGTTTGGGGTTTTTCGTGGTATTAACCATTTATTTTATTCTAATTTAACTAAAAATTAAAGTAAAAATAGGATTTGGACAAAATCAATGTCATTTTAGCCTTATGTTTCATGTTTTAGCAACATCAACTCCACGTAGGAGGGAGAAAATAATACAAAAAGTCATGTATCCACAAGCCAAGTTAGACAAAGTTAAAGGAATGACTTGATTACACCAATTTCACAAGTTTTAAGACTTGATTAAACTTTTTTAAAGTTCTAGGACTCAATTGCATTTTTGTGACAAGTTTTAGGATTTCTATTGCCATTAATTTATATTCATTGGTAGGAAAATACAAAAGAAAATTAGAAAAATTTAAAAAGAGAAAGTGTAAAATTATCTCATTAGCCATAAACTCATGTAAATTGATATTTTGTTAGTCGATCCACCTCTCACCCACTGAACGTCTTGGCGTTGGGGTGGTAATATTTTTATACGATATGGTATGACCTAATCTACTAACTTGACAAGTTTCTGTCAATTAGCCCTTGCTCTCAGCAAACATTAGGTCACTGTCAACGAAATGCGCAAGTTTCGCGTGCCATTTTTCGCACCAAATGAAGGGCAATTGAGGAAAATGATAATGGCTCTCACAGAATAGTGTATATAATTTGGATATGTCATTACTAAATACAAAATTATCATTATAGTTTTACATATTAAGTGGCATGTGAGTGGCGAGTATTAACATTTTGATTGATCAACGGAGAAAAATAACGACATCAATCCAATAAAAGGAAAAGGGGGAAGGGTGAAAAAAGAAACACATTTTCCCAAATATTTTAAGCAATCATTTCAGAAAAATTATTTTTCAAATCGTCGATTCTTGTTAAAGAAAAGGACCATAGTTGATAAATGAATTCCATGAGAGATAAATTAAAGTGTTCTCGTCTTGCGACACACATGCGAAAGGCATCGTGGGGTGGGCCCACCTCTTTGTTTTTAGAGAGTTTCGCTCAATGTCGATCTGCACACGTGTCGGTCGGCACAGTGGAAGCTTTATGTCTCCGGTCGCTCAGACCAGAAGTCCTTCACCGCTTTCTCAGGCGGTCAACTTTCAGCCGGTTTAGACCAAAAAAAACAAAAACTGTCAGCCGGTAATCTCCACAAGCCGCGCCCTCTTGCCAACACGTGTAACTACGAGAGAGAATTTGCAAATTCTCACGTAGTCCTGTTGCACTAATCTCTCTGCTCTTTTCGGACATCGCGACCATCTTATGCTTATCTTAATATTGTTCAAATGTGATTATGACGATCCAGCACATTATTCGAAAGTTAGAATCAATAATAAAGAAATACCAATCACATCTACAATGACCCATAAATCCAATATTACATTCTTGAAGGGTTAAATATAGTTCAATACTTTCTATTATTTCAATCGCTTACAGTCGCCTCTGTGTGCCCATTCGACCAAAATCAATGGACAAATTCAGTGAACATCGAAGATCCAAAAGTGGTCAACTTAACTAAGTGATCTGGTGAAATCAACAAGTTCAAATCGAATGCAAAATAGTAAAAACCGAATTCCAGTTGAAAAACCCTAGAAAGACGTTCATCTCAAGTGGTTGTCAAAAGAAGTTTCATCCCAACTCAATTTTCCATTCTTACATGTCAAAGATCACTAGTAATATTCATGCACTTGAAACAACTCATATGTGTGGAAAAAAAAACTCATATCGAGAAGTCAGAACCCTTGAAACCAAACATGAGATTTGATTTTGGTTTGAATGAACTAGATGAAATATTCGTCTACACTATTGTACATATAAATATTCATTTACAGGCAAGTTTAAGGTTCAAATATGCAGCAAGATAAATAGCTAGAGGTACATTATTGAATCATTTAATATAAGACCGAATTCTGCTCCATTTATATAATCGGTACTTAAAAAATTGACCGGAAAGTTATAAGACTGAATTCTGCTCCATTTTGATAGTTTTAGAACTTTTAATTTACTTTGTCTATTCTACACCATTTGAGTAGCCATCTCTCTTGCTCGAACTTAGGATTGCTGAAACTTCAACACTTGATTTTTCGTTATAAGTGTTTGTGCCCTTTGCATTGCATGCAATGAACTAAATCAAGTTTCAACAGCAGATTGCTTAGACCAGAATGTGGACCATCTTCTATGAACAGAACGTGAACAATTCTGTCAAAAAAAAAAAAATCAATTTGTTGTTGTAGATCAGTCAACAGACATTGTTCTTAGCTGATTTTCCTTTGTGAGAGATCTTTAAATTAACGATATGGTCGGAACACAGCGGACACTATCCATAGCAGGAATCCTTCTTTTCTCTTTCTCTTGGGGTTAATGTATATTATTTAAACTTGGTGACTGTTTTGACCGGTCAATTTGTTTTACTTCAGTCCAAAAAATAATAATAATAAATCGGTTTAGGGTGGGAATTTGTCGAATTTCGGCTTATCAACCACATGGAATGCTGAATTAACAACAAAGTAGGAGGGCAGCTAGGATCGTGGCATGACCCAGTTAATATATCTTCTTAGAAGAAAGCCATGTGGCTGAGAAACCATCGTAGCCAAGTCGTTCGCAACAACCTTTTTGTTCTTCTCGAATTGAATTTTTATATAGCCCAGTCGTTTGCAACGACTTTATGTTTTTTCTCGAATTGAAATTGTATCTTGACTCCTAAATATTCAATGTCTCACTCTTTGTCGGCATTCTAATGACATGTGAATCTATGGCACGATCGAAAGCAGGTCGATGCCGTGTTGACGTGATGATTGAATGACCTCCACAACACAATTCACACTTATCGATGGGATATTATCACAAAAGCCATAGTCTACTGTATTTTTGTCAATTTAACAAAATTTTCAAAAACATAATTTGGTCAATTTAGTCTTAAAACTTTGACAATTTCTCAATTGAGTCCTTCCAGCCAATTTTAATCGGAAATCGCTAACGTAGACACTGGCCTTCCTATATGGCATAGCCGACATTGACATCAACAATTATTAGCATTTTTCTAAGAAATTTCGGACTTTTTCTTTTCTTTCTTCTTTTTCTTTCTTTCTTTTCATTTTTTTTTTCTTCTAAGCCCGTCAAGGGACGTCGATTGACCCTTGCAGGTCACAAGCATGGGTTGGCCAACCACAAGCGAGGGTCGGTGACCCTCACCGGCCACTAGGTGAGGGTCATAACCCTCGCCAATAGCAATTGAGGGTCCCGGCCCTCACCTAGTGGCCTTTTGGGCAAGGGCCGTGACCTTGCCTAATGCCAGTGAGGGCTAGGGCCCTCTCTCGCAATTGGTGAGGGCTTTGTGGCCCTCGCCAATCTTCATAGAAAAAGAAGGAAAAGAAAAAAAATTATAGAAATTTAAAAAAAATTATAAATTATAAAAGATGTCCACAATAGCAACGGCCTTCATAAATGGTACTACTAAACGATTTTCATCCAAAATTGGCCAGAAGAACTAAATTGGCAAATCCTCAAAAGGTTTAGGGTTAATTTGGCAAGTTAAAAGGTTTAAAATTGAATTGGTACCAATGCAATAGAGTTAGGAATCTTTTGATAATTATTCAAAAATTCCATAATCAAATGATTTTGGTTATGATTGGAAAAAATTACGCCTCTAAGGCACTAAGCAATTTGGGTCTTCCAATAGCCATTCTATCTAGTTATTTATTCAACAAGTTTTAATAGAAACAAAATTTCAACCAAAGAGGTTTCGAGCTGAGGCAAAGAGAAGGCAATCAATGCCCTTGTAGTTAAAGTTAATTCCCCTCCGAACAAGATTTTAAAAAGGGTCGTGATCTTCTTCTTTTTTGGTTGGAAGAAGTTTCTTCCCACATTATCTATGATTGTTGGGGTACAGGCGAAGGGAGATTGCATAAATTAAAAGTGTATGGAGGGATAACACTGGTTTTGATACTATGTTAGAAAGCTCAACTAAAGAGTTTAAGCTCATAGATCGAGGAAAACTGTATGAATATAATAAGCATATACAATCCGTTGTCAAGCAATATCAGACAATATTTCAAATTTACATGTGATTGATATCCATAATTTGTGACCTACTAATCAAATGCATGGTTAAAGAAGATTTCTTTCTATCAAGAATTGAGGAAAATGCAACCGCTCTAATAGTGACCAGAAAGAGCTTGTAAATTTGCATTAAGTTATTTTAAGAAAAAATATCTACATCTGTATCTTAAAAAAGTCCAATGACCCATTGTAATCTCTTTTGGTACAAGAACAGCTAGCGTTAAGAACCACTTGCACAAAACTCAACAATATGTAAATTAAGAAGAAGTTAAGGTTCCGTTTGTTTCATGGAAAATGTAACATTTTTGAAATATGTTTTTCAAAAAGTCATTTTCTAGGAAAATGACAATATTTTTCAGTATTTGGCTAAAACCTAAAAATAAACTGAAAAATATTTTCCATCATTTGGTTAGGAAAATTTGATTTGATTGTCCTAAATAGACATACCTTATTGCGGGTGCTAGAGACTTGTGTATGGGTAGCTGGGAAATTGAGATGAGCACTAGAGTCCCGAGTTTGAACTCAATGCACCTCGACTCGGGCACAAGCATGGGCATCGATCACAAGTCCAATCTCAATCACCCGAGCACCAAGGATCATGGCATGGGCTCCAAGGTTTCGAGCCCAGCATTGATGGACTTGGGTGCAAGTGTTAGGAACCCTAGTACGGGCATCGGAGTCCCCAGGGCCTAACCTCGATGTTAGGATTATACACACAAACACAACGAAATAGAGAGTAAGAGTGAGAAAGAAAAATCGAAACACAAATTTTTTCTTTTTTTTTTTTCTTTTAGTTCACCCTTAAACTAGGGTTATATCTAGTAGAGAATTCCACTATAATTAACACATTCCACCTCTCTGTTACAACTCTCAATTATAAAAAAAAAAAAAGTATATATATATAATAGTAGCTATTTATTGGCACAAACCCATACTACAAATAAAATATTGGCTCAAACTATAAAAATCATCTGTTGTCCTGGGGGCATTGCCCCCTTTCAACTCCCGCTAGGGTGGCCCCCCTAAACCCTATCGACCAGAGTCTGAATCACATCCTAACATTTGATAGACCCGACCTCGACCTTGATAGACTAAGGCGTGAGTGCCAAGGACTCGAGCACAAGCACCGAGGTCTCGAGTTTGGCCTCGATGGGCACGGGCTCAGCCTCGATGGACCCAAGCACTAGCACTAGGGTCTCGAGCTCGGCCTCAATGCACTCGGTCCTGGGAACAGGGACACAAGCATAGGTATCAAGGACCCGAGCCTGGCTTCAATGGACTCGAGCCTAGGCGCCAGGGTCCTAAGCCTGGTCTTAACGGACACAAGTGCGGCCTCAATAGGCACGGGCTTGTGCAATGGCATTAGGGTAACGAGCGCGGCCTTAGTGAACCCAATCTCAAGCATAAGGGCTCAGGCCTGGGCTTTGTGGACTTGCACCCGACCTCAATGGACTCGTGCTTGGGCACTAAGGACTCAAGCACAAGCACTAAGGTCTCAAACCCGTCCTTTATGGACCCAAGTCAAGGCATTGGGGAGCTAGGCAACGGTACCGGAGTCCTAGGCCTTACCGCCAATGCTGGTGTCCCAAGCCCAACCTCTATGGACTGGGGCTCGGGCACCAAGGTTTTGAGCCCAGTCTCTTTGGACGCAAGTTTGTCCTCTTGGGTCTACTGCCAAGGGCTTGGGAACGAGCATTTGGATATCCGTGCTCGAACACAGAATTTCTGGTCCAAGCGCCATCTAATCATATTTTGAAAATTGATTTCCTATTTTTTAAAAAGGAAATCATTTTTCTGAATTTAATCATAGATTTTTTCTTGATTAGGAAAACATTTTTCGTGAATTTAGTTTTCTAAATGATCCAAACGCCGAAAAATAAAAAATATATATATTTTCAAAAAATATTTTTTACAAAATAAACAAAGTCTAAATAAATTCAAACTCGACTCGAAGAGACGCAAATTCTTGCCTACGCAAACAAAATTCATACTGCCATTTTGAAAGTCAACGCCTATTCCTTAGACGGGGAACCGTAAGTTCCTTTATGATGGCAAAACCAATGGATCTTTTGTCTTTCACATATTCTTGCCTCCATAAGGTCCAAGCTCATTAACCCAATTATCCCACAAGCAAAAAATGTCAAAACCATAATTATTAGCAACTCCTTCCTCTCTGGATCACGCAAACGTTTTTCCTTGTGCTTGCTTGCACAAATGCAACACTCATGAAGTAGGGAAGACCATCTTGGTCAAGACATTTAAATATGAAATCACTTCTTCATTTAACAATTTAAAATTTTTAAAACAGTTGACAGTGGCTCTCATAAAATCTCATATGTTAATTTGAATCTTTCAATTCTTAGTCAAATCATCAAGTTCCCTATTTACCTTCTAAATTAAATATTTCCACGCTTTAAGTTCAAACCAAAATTTAGCTAATGCCTGAGGAGAAGTATTAATATTTAAATATTAAATTAAAATTTTATCTAGCAATTTAAATTTTTAGAACAATTGATAATAGTCTCATAAGATCTTACCATCTATATCCAAAATTTCTTGAAGAACAAAAAGAAGAATGAATGAATTGTCGATCATTGGCTGGAATTTCGTAATTAATGCATTCGTGAAGTGGAGCAAATTCACTTAACCTTTTCGTACGTGTAATAAATGACGAAACGAAAGAAAGTGGCATGTCCCCCGTGAAGCATGCCGTGTTCTTAGGATGGGATGCACTACTTCTTAAAAGAATTGAAGTTCGTAATCAATATGTATGTGTATATATATAATGTGTATATATTTGCATGTGTTCCTTAAAGGTAGTCAAAGTTTTTTTTTTCCCTTTCTTTTTTTCTTTTGGGGAGTGAATGAACATGCGGCTCACCTACCTGATGGAGAAAATGAAAAAACGTAAAAAAATAAAGATGCCGTGCTTATTCTATATATTAAAACAAAAGGAGTCTTTGCTAATGAATAATTATGTGGCTAGCATGAATAATTTTTACCATTCTTTTAAGAATTGGTTGAGCAATTTGGTACTCCATTCAACCTTTCCAATTTCATATGATGAAATATTTGTCATTCACTTGTATCTTTCTATTTATGAATTTAAGAGATCACACTTTTGCCCTTACCTCAAGTTCAATTTCACCTTTAGTCACCCATAAAATCTTCTAAAAATATTTAATTGTCAATGAATGTGCCACCAAAGGTGGTCCATTTTGATAACGAGTTTCAAGAGATTTTTATTTTTTTATTTTTTGATGAGCCTTGAGTAAAAAAAATTCATATCACCAGCTATATTGGTAATCAGACACTTTATAGTTTGTATACGTGAAATGGACTTATAGAATCCAATATTTTCAAAATGCAAAGGATCTACTGATATAAAGTGCATGGCATAGTTTTTTTATTGATAGTTGTATGTCATGCGAAGAACACTTCCTGCAATAGACTCTTACTGGTGAGATAGAGTAAAAAAACTATAAAAAAAAAATCAATTTATTATCAACCAAAAAAAAAAAACAAATAAGGAAGTACCATGTGATGAGTGTGGTAAAAAACATAAAAGATTTCGTACTTTTTTTCTCCGAATTTATTCTAATTAATGTCCATAATGGGTGGATTTACAAAAAAACGAAGTTCCTCAATTGCTTCTATGTGGATATAGTTAGTAAGATTTATGTTGGACGTGTTGACCAGGCGAATTTACAATATACAATCTGTGACAAGCAATTGAACCTTCATGTTTCAGATAATTCAACTGGTCAAATACATCTGAATTACGATATTGAAAAACTAAATTACAGTTGTTCAAAGGTTATTTTAATTAAATTTTATTAGTTTTTCGAGAGCCCAAAAATTGATAAAAATAAAATTACTTATATTGACCCATATGAAGTATCTTGACTTAACTTATTCTTATGACTTAAGACTGCATTTGGTCGTCCGGATTTTTTGTCAGAGTAGGACAAGATAAGATAGGATAAGAATCCTAGGATTTTGTCATATCCTATCTACTGTTTAGTGAACGTCGGATTTAAAGTCGAATATATAACTGGACATCTTGGAGATGAATAAGTTAATGTTACTTTTTTAATTTTCCTTTCCTTAGAATAGCTAATGGTGAGGCTTTGGTGGCGAAGGCTTGACACCGTAGCCGGCGATAGCAAGAGGTCAGGGTGAGAATTCTAGTCAAAGGCGGGTGGCTAGCAGTGGCGAGCGGCGAGGAGGTTGGGGGAGAATTATGGTTAGATGCGAGCGGCAGACAGCAACAACAAATTGCTAGCGGTGGCGATGGTAGTGGCAGTGAGCGACGATGGTGGGCGGCGATGAGGTTGGGGGGAGCATTTTAGTTAGAGGCGGGTGGCCGACGGCAAGGAGGTAGGAGGGAGAAATATGGTTAGAGGTAGGCGGCGATGGCGGCGATGGGCGGCAGGCGATGGTGGCCAGCAGCTAGCGGTGGCAACAGGCGACTAGGGGGTGGGCAACAGTGGCGAGTGGAGGCGAAGAGGTTGGGAGGAGAAGAAGAGAAGTAAAATATATCCCACCTTATCTCATCCTACTAGGATAAGTTTATCCTCCTATATTCCCCTTTATCTTATCATAGACACCTACTAAATACAAGATAGGATATAACATATTATATATTGCATTTTATTCTAACGACCAAACGCAGCCTAAATGCATGAATATGGAGATTAAGTTACTTAGCACATAATAACCATTATGTTTCTCTGTTTCTATTTTAGAAATATATTTGGAATAAGTTCAAACGGAAATTGGTAACGCAATTTCATTTTTCTATTTCTAGGACAATTTTTTAGTTTAGAAATAAGTTAGGAACATAAATGATTTCTCTATTTCTGAAACAAAAATAGAAATTAAAATTCTTCTCTTCGCTCACCTCCTCCGACACCTCCACCACCCACACCTCCTCTGCCACCATCGCCGCCGCCACCACCACCACCCAAGTCACCACCTCCTTGGACAACTCCACCAACCATGCCTCCTCCGCCATCTCCACCTCCACCCCCACCTCCTCGACACCTCCTCCACCCACGTAACCTCCACCACCACCACTGCACAAGTCACCACCTCCTTTAACACCTCCACCACCAACGCCTCCTTTGCCATCGCCACCACCCATTCCTTTGACACGTCTACCACTCACACCTCCTCCACCACCGTTGCCTCCTTGGACACCCCCATCACCCATGCCTCTTCCGCTACCGCCACCGCCCATGTCACCACCTTCTCCAACAATACCACCACCCACACTTCCTCCGCCACCACCGTCACCTCTGCCATCACCCAAGTCACCACCTCCTCCAACGCCTTCCCCACCCACGCCTCCTCTGCCACCGCCACCACCACCTCCTTCGACACCTCCCCCACCACCGCCACCAATTAATAGTCCTCCCTTGCCACCACCCCAGTTAGTAGGCCTCATATTAACTTTTCTCGATTTACATGCTTTACTACACATCGTGACAGAAATTTATGATGTTATCAAACGAATTTCTATTTTGGGAACAAAAATTTTATATCGTTATCAAACGCATTTCTCTGTTCAAAAACCCGTCCATGAATAGAAATAGAATTTCTAGTCAAAATTAATTTCGGAAATAGAATGATTATCATTCGTGCCCTTAAAGACCAAAGAAATATCCTACAAGTCTCATGAATTAATTAAATTCAGACAATTGGCCTGTGTAAGTGGCCTTGACCCAAAATTGTTTGTTTGCAGTTCTAGGACTTATATTTAAAGTATCTCAATGATATTTAATTCTTTCGGAGATATTGAATAATAAATTGTATCAACTTTATGTAGTTTTCGTGCACATACGGACTTAATTATAGCTTTCGTCCAAAGTATAAGTGTATTAATGAGTAATTCGATTACAAGGTACCATCTCAATCATACATAAAGTATGGGCACATAAGGTAATAAGGTCGCATTGATACAAAATAAAAGTAAAAGAATTGATTTAGTTAAAAAGCATTTAAGGGCATTTGTTAATTAATCAAATAAAAATTGTTCTCATAATATGTACAATCAATACTTTGAAAAATAAATATTTGCTCGTTATCTATGTCTATCAATTACCTCGTCAACAAGACCATTTAAGCTTACCTGTGGTGACATTCTAGTTCTCGATTAAAAAAAAAAGATGTCCTGCTCATTTAGTCGTGTTAATTTTATGCACCAAGATTAGGATAGCATATGCATACATTGATGTATTTATTTTCCTCGTCGAAAGAAAGTACTTTTTCTTGTCTCTTGTCAGAATTAGAGGAATTGTTAACTAAATGAATCAATAACAAAGACTTTAGTAGTACTTAAAAAGGCTTTGAGCTAAATTAGAGGAATTTTAGCTTTTATCATCTAATGTCTTATTTAATGAAGTCCTCTTGCCACTTATTGTTGATTACTATTATAATCCAGGGAAATTCCCATCGAAATTCTATATGTAACCTCGAGTTAAGTTTTTGCAAAAATCTCTCACATTTACTTGGAAAAATTACCTAATCAATCCTAAACATATTGTAGGGATGCCAATCTAAACATAAATTTTGTCAATTTAGTCCTAAAATTTTGTGCAAAATTCCAATATAATCCTTTTGGTCAATTTTCGTCGAAAATTGTTGACATTACGATCCAATCATTGTCGGCTGTCCCATGTGCTACACAGCCACATTGGCAATTTCCAACGAAAATTGATCGGAAGAACTATTTAGAATTTCACATAAAGATATAGGACTAAATTGACAAAATTAAAAAATTTAGGACTGGATTGAACAATTTCCCCGCTAAACTCCCTATACCATATAAATTCTACATCCGCTGCATTAGACCAACTAAAAATCAATTGCTAGATGTCCAACGATCAATAATTATCCGAACTCATTTGTATAAATAATCAAGTTGATGAACAAAGGTAGAGTAAGGTGAGAGGGTTTGTTTAAGGTCACACACGAGACCGAGAACTCAGGGAATAGAATCAAACTTTTGTTGGGCCACTTAAATTAGATACTGAGTTTTTAAAGTGAGGTCAAACTAAGGCCGAGAAGCAATGACAAACAGTAACAGCTCTCTAGAAGCTGAACGAGAAGAAAAGAAGTGGGCTGATCTTGTCTTAGCCAAGGCGTGAGGACGGACCTCATGTGGTGGTCCTATAGAGTAAGAATATTCTCCGACATCGTCCGAAACCATGTCCTCATTAGGGTTTTCATGGGGTTGCTGCTCGCGCATCATCAGCTCTCGCCGTCGTTTTGCTGTTTGAATTTAAGACAGGTACAACTCGAAACGACCTTTTGTCCTCATGCAATCATGTGGGTTGTGGGTATCACATGCCCCCTCCATGTGAGCTCCATGTTCTAGCATCTCCATTTTCATGGCATTATATGTCAGTGAGAGAGACGCACAGTCGCAGGGATGAGTCAACGAACAGAAAGAGAGAGAGAGAGAGAGAGTGGGATTTCACCTGTAATTACAAAGTTCGGGATTGCGATTCCATCGTCATAACCTCTTATTTTTCAAGAGTAGGGAAACCTCTTCACACGGAATAACAGCGGTAGAATATGAAGTTAGGATATTGAAGTTATGTGCGTATTGACTTAAAAAGAAAAGATAGGATTAGGAATAAACATTTCGCTCATGATTTATTATATAAAAGTGAATACAATTGTAACATATATACTATTATAATTCCCGACAATGCCACAACATCTTCAATTTCAAAACATAGGTTATTCTCTATAGTTCACAATTCATAGCAATGTTAGGATCTCAGAGTCATAAATTGAGTCAAGAATACCATAGGATATGGTTGATGTAATGGATAATCTTAGTACGGACATAATAAGGAATAATTACCAAATCAGTTCTAAACCTATTATACGGATACCAACTCAGTCATAAAATTTTCAATTGCCAATGTAGCGCTAAACCTTTGCAAGAAAGTTTAGTCTTTCCATTCAATTGTCGCCGTAAATTGCTAACGCAGCATTCAGTCATTGCCGACCATCCCATATGACAAGTTGATGCGAAAAACTTTACTCGAAATGACATCTTATGTGGATTATCACATCGGCAATTTTTTACGACAATTGCTCGAAATGATTATATTGAAATTTCATGCAAAGGTTTAAGACTACACTGACAAAATTGAAAAGCTTAGGACTGAATTGGCATATGTACAATAAGTTTATGACAAAATTGGTAATTTTTCTGGCATAATCAAGAGGGTAGTTTTTTTTTTTGGGTGGAATAATCATTACGAAATTGATCTAAACATCTCTTTGTAAGTTTTTTTGACCTTCATCAATAATCAAGTCCATTCAGAAGCCTGAAAATGTCCATTGGATAATCTGCGCAGGCCCAACAAACTGCCTTTAAAGCTCCCAGAAAATTCAATTCATGGACTTAATTTCACTCTATCTGACTCAGCGAATTCAGCCCATTATAGCACAATAATTATTTGGGTTATCTTTTCGTGGATTGAAATGAGGAGTTATATCTCCGTTTGTTTAGCGAAAAATGAATGATTTAAAAATATTATTTTGAAAAATGATTACTTATATTGTTTGAAATAATTATCCAATAAAAAATATTTTCATTATCGACTACAATTCATCTCTAAATATTTTGTGAACGACAAAAACATTTTTCATTCATTCATTTTTATAAGCAATACAAATGATCATTTTTAGAAAAATATTTTTCAAATCATTTATTTTCTATGAAACAAACAGAGCCTTAGGGATTCATAATTCAATTTGGAGACATTTCAATCCACACCGAACCCATAACAGATCAATTACATTACATCTCAAGCCAAAGAAATAGCTTCGGTTTGGTTTTGTTTCAAATCATTGATATCAAGTTGACATACAAGCAAAATTATATATTTAACAAATTAGTTTAATCAGCAATAGCTTAAAAAGGCAACATAAAAACCATAACCATTAAAAAAAAAACAGTACAAAATTATCCATAACATTGCTTAATTTTTGTTAACAAATTAGGAAGATAAGAATAGCTCAATATATAAATGAAAAAAAAAAATCCTTCTTCTAGATTCATGATCCTCGGAGAAGAACCCACTTCAGTATGCTTTTAGCGTCAAACGGGAAAAAAAAAAGTATACTTAATACAAGTTATTGGTTTGGTTCGTCTCTATTGGTTTTTGAACACTCAAACCGAAATCGAACTGATAAGAAAATAATTCCAAACCAAAACCAAATCGATAAATCAAATTGAATTGAATCGATCAAAACCAAATAGATAAACCAATAAACGAAACTCATCTATTCGGTTCAATTTGGTTTATCAGTTTTCGATTTTTAACGCCCCTAGAATGACTGTTTGCTTTTTTTTTTTTTTTAAGGCTATGCTATGTACTTAATTGAGGGAGCTTTTCCCCCCTTCTTGTCCTAATTACATGGGGAAATTATTAGTTTCCCACATGGGTTTAGGTGCACCGGCTCTCAGACTTGAAACATAAATTGGGATGTTCACATCTTCTACAATCATATATCGTGTAAGTCTCATGTGAGATTTCTAAATCCAAAAGATTCGATGATTCCATCAGAAAACTGTTGAAAGAAGACATTACTCCTTTTCTCTTTTAAAAGGACAAAAAGCTTTAGCATGATCGATCCATTAATCACCATTGTGGATTATCTATGTATCCATTTGTAAGGGTGATGGATTGGCTCTTTTCCTGCACAAGTTTTTATTTGGCAAATTTTATGGAGACGTGTTTCATCTAATTATTCATAAAATGCTACAAGAGTTGTGCACTAACTGAAATTGCAAAACATTAAAGCTGGGAACACTATGTTTTGTTTAAGTGTCGAGAAAAGGAGAAAATGGTAACAATTCTTAAATCAATTTGAGTTTTGAAATATAACAAACTGAAAAGGGAAACAACAAAAAGCTTGAGCAACTTGCTTTGATACCAATTGATTAGAGATGGTGAATAGCTTGTTGCAAGAAACTTAAAACTTCCTGGCAAAAAGGTTAACAAATATGCTCATGTGGAAACAGGATAGTTATGCAAATGCAAATTCTTATATCAAACAGTTATCGAAAGATTTAAAGTGATTAAAGATATTGCAAACAAATATATTGTGGCTCAGCCTTCCACTTGACCTACACCACTCTCCCAAGCTAATAACCATAAATAGAGTTGGAATCCACAAGTAATCTAGAGATATTACGGTTCGTAAATGATGTTGCTTCTAGACGAAGCTTACTAGATAGCTCTATGAATACAAGCACCCCCGATCATCCTTTTCTCTAATTACAAATATAAGTGCGATTGAATTTCTAGCCATTAGACCTCAAACGACTATTTCAAACCCAAATCCCTCGAGCAGCCATTGGTTTTTCCATCTACAAAAGTAGATCGTCTCTCTATTGTTCTGTAGTGGCAGTTTCCCAAAATAGTCAATTCTACTTCTGCTTAATTTTCCATCTTTCTTGCTTTTGATCTTCTCCAGTCCACTTTCTGCAAATTTTTGATCTTGAAAGTAGTTGTTAAACATCAATTTGAATTCAAATCAAATTGGAAAGAAGTCAAGGTCCTCTTATCTAGGTTTGTTAACACGTCACACGACTTCTATAGTATGAGTTGCTTCTACTCACGTCCCTCCAACCTATTCACGCTTCGTGGTGAAATTGACTATTCACATTCTAATAGTTGATCCTTCTAACAGTATTGACATCTTTTGGTCCTACTTAGTTGTTCACCTTCTACAAGTCCATCCAAGCTTCCATGATATCTTCATTTTATAGCTTGTTCACCTTCTACTCATACCCATCCAGCTTTAAACACCTTCTACATCCAATACTTTGTTCATGCATGGACGAGTTGAAGCTCTACTAGCCTTTGGACGATTTGATCATTTTGTTATCTTCAAAACAATATAAGATATTTTCCTAACAAAACAAACTATCATGCAAAATTGAGGCATCCAATCCCCCAAAGTAAGAGTGGGAAACATGATCATGTCAATTTTAAGATATATAAAAGATTCAACTTCTAATGGTAATATGGTCAATTCAGTCCTGTTGTAAACTCCGAACGCTTCCAACTTGAAATTATCTTCACACAGATGAGGAAATGGCAAAAAATTTACTGGATAGAATCGACATTACATAGAAACCAGAACCCCATAACCAATTGGATGCAATACCACTGATAATTGTCAAGTTGCATAATGACCATTTCGGTTCTTTTATCCCAATCGAAAAATTTAACCTCAAAATTCTCGAAATACAAATTGAATCTGGGCATGAGATTTACAAACAATGATCATCACACTATGAGTAACAAAAAATCCATATCAGTTCCGCAAAAAAATGTAGATTTCAGAACACCCTTTCGATTCACATACTATAATTGCACGCTTCAATGTTGAAATTCCACACCATATAGGTCAAATCATTGCATGAAGCTTGCAGAATATCATCATTGTGACATGAAAAACATTAACCTCAGACTTTGAAACATTATATTCCGCCACTTATAGGCCATCAACTCTACACACAGTTCCTAGATTTTCTTCTAGATTAAGCATCAACTAGGATTCTAAATCTACATGCATATGCTTTGATATCACAAGTTGAAAAATCATTGATCTAATACTCGTAAATAGTATTTAGAATACTTAGATTTGAGCCTAAAATATGTACCTTCGTCTTTGTATTGATCGACATGGATAAAACCGCACGAATTCGAGACTGTCTTCCTCAACTTCTGCTTTCCTAGATGGTATCGATAGATAAATTGATGTGTTTCAATATACGGATAGCAGAGAGGACCTAGCCTATATATAGTATGCATTCTAAGAGGCCAATAAATCATAGTTCCTTAAAGTACTGGCATGCACCTACCGTCCATCTATTGGACTATCCAAATTTGTCACACATATTTTATTTACTTCATGACAGCCCGTTTCTCACAAACTAAATTACTATGAAATTAATGTTAAGATATTAAAACTCTTAGGATTTGGAGAAATTGGAAAAACAAGGTTTGTGAATTTAAAGACTGAAAGGGGAAACCATTTATCAACCAATAAAAAGAGAGGGGAAATCATTTGAGCAGAGCAAATCCTATAACCACAGATACTATCCGCGAAGTAAAAAGCGTCATCCCCCTCAATCACGTCGAAAAGCCCACAAAGATCAGATAAATATACAGACTTCAGGTGGTTGGGGCACTCAAACTCCTCCGCAAAAAAAATGGTCACAAATAACAAAGCTCCACATGGGACACGGCCACGAGCGTCACTCTCAACCCAAACATGAAGTACAAACTGGTATAAAGTAGCGCAGCAACTAAAAGATTTAAGTTCTCTCGAAGCAGCAAAAACAAGAAAATGTTTCTTAATGGGTTCATATGTGTTATGAGTGGGATTTAAAAGAGACGTTCATACATAGTATGAGATGTAAGTAGTATTTATAAGTTCAAGAACCAACTTTTACCTCCATGAATAGTCTTCTGATGCTTCCTGCTACTCCGTCATGGTCTGCGAATGTGCGTTTTTACTTGCCCAGCCTTTGAGGTTCGAGATTTGGTAAAGATTAGCCAAATATTGCCGCTGCAGCATCATCAAGATTCCCAGTTCATCAAAGAGGCTTTTTTCTTGAGAGGGGAGTGAGAGAGTGCCTTGCAAAAGGGCCATTAATCTCCCAATCTTAACCCCACTAATTACCTCTCCTAAAAAGAGCAAACCAAAAGAGAGATCTGTGAATCTTGATGATGATGCAGCAGCAAACAGTGACTGGTGCTTGAGTTGGGCCAGCGATCGATCCATGCAAAAGAGAAAAACCAAAAAGCGAAAAGAAAGAATGGAACTCGAGGCAATAGCCCTAACCCTAACCGTAACTCTCTATCTCTCTCTCTCTCTCTCTCTCTCCATGAGGACAAGAGTAAAGTGAAATAAAGGACGGGAAATTTTCTTTTTAAGAAAAAAAGCTGTTTGTCTAAATATTTGAGAAAAAAAAAAAAGAACGACCCACCAGTGAAGAGGGCGAAAAGAAGTTCACTGCTGATTTGTCTTTTACTTGCACCCCCTGAATGAAAAACATCACAAGCTCACCGAGAGAAACCACCACCTTCGCGTTCATTTTTTAGTTATAAAAACCAGAGGAAGAGGGCAACTTAATATAACACACACATACACACAGAGAGCGAGCGAGCGAGAGAGAGAGAGAGAGAGAGAGAGAGAGAGAGAGAGGGTTTTGAGAACTGTGGATGTATGAGAATACCTCGAAGGGTTCAATTTATAGAGCAAGAAGGAGGGTTAAGTTGAGAAACGAACGGGATATGGGGAGGATTCAGTTGTTGCGCCCAGAGAGAGAGAGAGAGAGAGAGAGAGTACCCACAACAGTTACACATCGTAATCCAAGGCACCAAATCTTGCCAACAGCTTTTAACCCAATCTGATATCTCGCAGGGCGCGAATGGGGGAATAATCTCCCTCTTCTTTTTCCTTTCCTCTGAGCAAGAAAGTGAAAACCTAACCAGTAATGGTGTCATTTTAGGTTATTTGGTTGGAGGAAGATGTTGCGTCCGGTCCAAGCATTGATGGGGCTTCCATTGGTCCCTCCATATAGCTTAGCTGTCTCCGAGATGAATCATGTCATAGCTATGGTTGCTTGTGTTGATCCCTCCATTGCCATTTTTGGTGCCCCTCTGAGCTGCCTGCCCGCGAGTTCAGTGCCTTTTACGGGTCATGTCTATGTTTCAGAATGTGGCCTAATTAAGGTAGTGTGGTAATAAATGAAATCTTGACGAGGAGCTCTTCTCAATTAACTTTTCTAATACTTTCTGATGTAAAAGTATCATTTGAATTGCTGGTGAACCACTGTGATGATGATCGCCAATCTGCTTTAAATCAAAATGGATAGTTAATGTGAAATTTGGCTCGTCTGAAGTGAATTAAAAAAAAATAATAACCATAGAGAACCGCTTCTAATTCTCGGAATCTTCTCCAGAATAATAAAATCCTAAATTGTCTATGTTGTTACATTTAGGTTAGATAGAGGCCTAAAGGTGAAGTTAGACATATTGCATTATTAGCAGTTTTGACTATGTTGAACCAACTTAAAAATGTTCAAGGATGCAAACAAACCAAAATAAAGTTGGGGATGCGACATTTAACGGCAAAAAAGGTTCCATTAAAATTTTGAAATTCTACTACAATCTACATGAGTTATATGTAAACCCCACTATATAAAAATGAAGGAGGCGTTTCCAACGGAGTTTATTCCTATCGTTAGACCAATCAAATAATCTACTCTCAATATCTCTTCACTCTCTCCTCAGACCAATCTCTCTCTAATATCTCTCCTAAGTCTCCTCTCTAATATCTCTCTCCTCTGACCAATCAAATGAACTTTTGTTTTACTCTATCAGCCAAAACCTTCAAGCAATTAAAGAGCCTTTATCTATTGCCCAAATAGCCTTCTCTCTTAAGGCTCATAGCAAATTAACAAAATAATAAATTTAAGAATCGCCATCTATCGGTATAAATAAAAGTAGTAGAGATAATCTAATGTAATAAGGACATTAGATTGACACATCTTATTTTTAAAATGCAGATTTTAATGTTCGTTCTGTCTAACAATATGTTTTTTTAACTTGAGTATTATAATTTCTAATAAAATTGAAACATTCAGTTAACATATGAGGATTTGACTCATGGCGATCTGTGTGAACGCTTCCTACCATTATAAAAAATAAGTAAGAAACGTCTTATCTATTATGTGAGTCCCACTGTATAAAAACGAATGGGTGTTTCCAACAGAGGGGTGTTTCCAACTTTGCTTTATTACCCAAAATATCCATCTTTTGGACCAATCAAATAGCATTCTCTCTATAAAATCGCTCTCCTCTTAACAATAGCTCTTTAATATCTCTTCGTTCTGACCAATCAAATAAGTTTTTCTCTAATATCTCTACTCTGACCAATCTAATAAACTTCTCTCTTTCGCTGTTAACTAAAATCTCTTTCCTTTTAGCTATTAAATAGCCTTTATCTATTACCCAAATAGCCTTCTCTCTTAAAGTTGATTGTAAAGTAATTAAGTACTAAATTTAAAAATTGCCATCTATTTTTTCTAAAAAATAAAAACAGTAGAGATAATCGAACAAATTTATTAATAAAGATATCAAATTGAAATATCTTATTTTAAATGCATATTTTAATATTTATGTTGTCTTACCACATGCTTTTTAAGTTGACCTATCATAATTACAAACGAATTGAAACATGCAGTTTAAATATTAGGAATTACCCGCCGGTATTGAATCCCCTCACGATTATAGGAAATAAAGGAAGGAACATGCTACCCATTATGTGAGGTTTGTTGATGAAAAGAAGAGGAAAAAAAACAAAAACAAAAAAAAAACAAAAACAAAAACAAAAACAAAAACAAAAACAAAAACAAAAAACAAAAACAAAAACAAAAACAAAAACAAAAACAAAAACAAAAATAAAAATAGTGGGAGTGGGAGTGGGAGTGGAAAAGGCGAGAAAATGTAAAAGTTACTATATTCGTCAGCCCATAGTGTAAAACAAATGAAAAGAACAAAATTAAAAAAAAATTAAAAATTTCAGAAAAAACATTAAAAAGTTGTAAATTTTGTCCTCGTCAGCGTCAATTGTACTATATAGGATGGCCAACATCCATGTCGGTGATTTTCGATCAAAATTGGCCAAATGGATTACATTTGTAAATCATCAAAATGTTTAAGATTCAATTAATACAATTAAAAGGTCTATGACCGAATTGGTACAATAATAGATTTAGGATTTTTTTTTATACTTTTCCCTAGAACATTGGGTAATTTAACAAGTTACGAACTAGCTTCGTCTCCAAGTTGTATTGGTTTCGGCTCGGGCGCATCAAACGGATGGCCCGGGGAAAAAATGAGAGGAAGGGGATGAGGTGGTGGTGGTGATGATGACAACGACCCCCTTTCCAGTTTCTCAGTTTCTCCAGGGTCGACTACTAGGTGAATCGTGAAGTGCAAACGCACAATGTAGGAAGGTATCCATGATGAAAAGACACGAGGGTCCAACTCGAAACCACACGTCCAAAGAATTCGCGGCCATCTTTGATATCTGAATGTTTTAGGGTGAACCGCGAGCCTAAGAGACTCCTCGAAATTTGAGAACGGAAGTTCCACTCCCATGCTCAAAAGGTTAATTAGGTTCATGTCGTGCAATTAGATGACCTGGATAGCATACAAGAAGAGATGTATTGACATGAGAAGTATTTGGTGATCCTAACTCCATCTAACATGCATCAAAGTGAGTATGTTAACATAGTTCATGAAGGCAAGCTAGAACAGGTACGTTCCTACAATCATAAGATGAAAGAACATGATATGTATGGTATAACACATCATATCTAAACTTAAATGAGGGAAAATTACCAAAACAATCCTAAACATATTGCAATTGTGCCGATTCAGTCCATCCGACTAATTTTGACCGGCCAATATTTCTAAATATTTTTTAATTAATTTTTATTTTTTCCTTCCTTCTTGCTCCTGAAAGAAGGAAGCTAGAAGTGTGGCCGTCGAGCCACCAACCAGGGTTGCTAGAGCTCGTTGGCTACTCGGCGAGGCCGGGCGAGGGCCGCATCGCAGCACTCGCCCGGCCTCGCTCAGGCGCACGAGGCCATGGTCGCCTTCGCCCGCAACCGCGCCTCATGACCCATCGCGAGGGTTCTGGTCTGATCCGACGGCAAGTATGTCTTGATCTCTTCGCATCACTCATTGTGCTCTTCATCTTCCTCAAACCGCGAGCTTGAGGACCTCTGCTGCCTCTCAAGATGGGTTGGGTCGCGAGGCATGGCTGCAGGCGAAGGCAGCCACGGCCTCGCCTACCGCCAACAAGGTCATGGCAAGGTTGCCTTGCGCGCTTGGGTGTAGGCCGCGACCCTCACCGATGGCTAGCGAGGGCTTCGCGGCCCTCACCCAATGGCCGATGAGGTCCTGCGACCATAGCTGGCAGCTGACTGGCCACACTTATGACCTCCTTCTTGTAAGAGCAAGAAGGAAGAAATAAATAATAAATAATAAATAAATATTAATTTAAAAAGTTCAAAAAATATTTTTAAAATATTAAAATATTATTATTTTAACCGGTCGGCATTCCACATTAGCACCGGTTGGCAAAATTGGTTGAATAGATTGAATTGGCACAATTGCAATAGGTTTAGGACTATTTTAGCAATTTTCCCAAACTTAAGGTATAGGCATGATCATTCCATAGGAGCATTGTGGGAAAATTACCAAAAAAGTCATAAACCTATTGTAATCTTGTCAATTCAATCATAAACTCTCTTTTTTTTTTGCCAATTGAGCCATAAACATTTTGCATTTGTGTCAATTCAATCCATCTAACCAATTTTGGCCGGTCGGCGCTGACATGAACAATTTTAAATAATATTTCAATATTTTTTTTTATCCCTTCCTCCTTCCTCTAGCCAGTCGCCGAACCTCGTTGATTGGCCAGAGGCGAGGAGCTTTTGGCGCCATTGGTGAGGGTGAGCCTCATCCACCCCTGGTGAGGTTATCCTCACCGAGGCGTGCCCTCGCTAGCCACTAGCGAGGACGACCTTGCCAGTGGTCAGCGGGGGCGAGCTTCGCCAAAGGTCATTGAGGTCTAGCCCTCACCTCTGTCCGATCGCCAAGGTCTAGCGACCGGCTAGAGAAAGAAGGAAGGGAAGAAAAGAAAAATAAAAGAAAAAATTGATAAAATATTAAAATATTATTTAAAATTATCCACGTTAGCACCGGCAAGCCACATCAATGCTAGCCAGCCAAAATTGGCCGAATGAGCTGAATTGATACAAATGCAAAAGGTTTAATACTCAATTCGCAAAAAAAAGAAAAGTTTAGGACTGAATTGGTACAATTATAATAGATTTATGACTTTTTTAGTAATTCTTCCATAGCACTGCCGGTACATACACCCGTTCGCATTGTTTATATATCACAAAGTGGATAACTGTTGGCATTTGAGGGCACCTGGCCATAATCCACACCTCCTCCCTACATCCATAGGGGCATCACCTAAGGTAGCATTGCTCGATCGAAGTTTTTGGTTTTGCCTAAGGACTCTTTCAAATACAATAAGACAGCGATACTGATTCAAAACGGTCATTTACCAGTAAACCTTCAATATCATAGGCATATCTCATTCATTTTATCACTTATATACTTGAAACAAATTCATGCATTTCAAAGCATCATGCCGAAGGAAATTTATGCCAAACACACAAACTCATTGGGACTCCCTGTATGCTCAAAATCAACTCATTTGGCTCGAAATAGAGATTGTAGTAACTTAAGCATGAGATTATGGCCCTTTATTATTTCCGGCTCAAATCGATCTAATTAGCTCAAAACAGAATTGATAACAACCCAAGCTTGGAATAATCGTTTTCTAACATTCCAATACGACATATTGCTAAGGTTTATACATATCAGATTTGCATTAGAATAGGCATAGCTATGCATGTCAGGGTTCAAGCCTAAAATGATCTAAATAGCTCTAAAAAAGACCTAGCAATCCAAATATATAATAATGGTTTTCTAACATTACTAGCATTGAATACATCATATAAGCCATTAATTTAGGTGTATATACCTATTCAAATTTGCTTAAGACCAGGCGTGGCTATGCATGTCACTGTTCAAGCCTAAAATGATTTGATTAACTGAAAACTGAACCTATACCAATGCAAACATGAATCATGGTTTTATACCATTCCAAATTCATTTGATACATCATATAACATATGAGCAAGGTGTATACATATTTCAATTTGCACTAGAACAAGCATAGTTATGCATGTCACAGTTCGAGCCTAAATTGATCGAATTAGCTCAATCCAGTGTTTTGGAGATTTTGACCTGCATGCATGGTCTTCATAACGGGAAAATTACCAAAAAAGTTCTAAACCTATTACATTAACACCAATTCAGTCCTAAACCTTCCAATTGAACCAATTTAGTGCTAATTTTTTTGCATTTGTGCCAATTGAGTCTGTCTGGCCAATGTTGGCCAGAAATTACTAACATGGAGGTGGGGCGTTCATGTGACATAGTCGTCGCTAACGTAGATAATTTTTAATATTTTTTTAAATAATCAAAATTTTTATTATTTTTTCTTTCTTTCTTTTTCCTTTTGTTTTGGCTTGCAAGCCCTCACCGGTTGCTAGCAAAGGTCACGGCTCCGCTAGCTGCGGCAAAGGCCACCTTGCTGGCCGCGAGTGTGGCCACAAAGCCCCTCGCCCAAGGCCTTTGTAGCCCCGTCGGCTCTGGGTGAGGTGGTCGGCAAGGGCTTGTTGGCCCTAGCTAGCCAAAAATGAAAGAATAAAAAGAAATGAAATAATTAAAATTTATTAAAATATTGTTAAAAATATCAATGTCAACACCGACCGCACCACGTAGAAAGCCCAACGTCCACGTTAGCAATTTCTAGCCAATATTAGCCAAATAGACTTAATTGGCACAAATGCAAAAGGTTTAGGACTAAATCGGTTCAATTTTAAGGTTGAAGATTAAATTGGTACCAATGTAATAAGTTTAGAACTTTTTTTGTACATTTCCCATCTTCTAACCTTTGAAACTCATTGGAACTATCAAGTAATATGCTGATAAAGTTTATTAACGCATGGAAAGAACTAGAGAAGGTCGTGGTCATGTTTAAATATATTTCAAAGCTTAATCCCTAAACTGGCTAGAAAAAGTGTTTTAACATGAAATGGATATTTCTAGTCTAAAGTTCACACATTATCATGGGAAAACCTTGCGTGCGTGTCTAGAATGGCTTATTACCTTCCTAATACCTATCTAAGTCTTTGTAGTCATGTGTTAAATTTCCAAATTACATAATTAAATCTTAGAATACAGAGAGGAACGAATACCGGACATGCCAAACCGGTGAATGGCTGCGTTTGGAATCTTGAATAAGCTAACATAGGATAAGATAAACTAATCCCTCTCCTCTCTACCTAGAAATCACGCCCAAAGTAGAAAGAATAAGCCCTAATCTCTGAAATAGCATGAATTATACATTGTCCAAGCCATAGCATGCAAACTAGAAGGTGGGTGTAATCATTATTAGAGATTCCCGATATAATCTCTACTGCAGGCCCTATTTCCCAGAGATTTTGGCAATTATCGAATCGGGATTTTGACAACCGGGACAATTACCCAAAAAAAAAATCTTAAATGTATTGTACTTGTATTAATTTAGTTCTAAATTTTTTAATTTGATCAATTTAGTCCTAACTTTTTGACAATTTACCAATATAGTCCATCCGGCCAAACTTGAATAGAAATCGACGACGTGGACACTAGCCGTCCTATGTGGCACGGCCGACGCTGTCAAATTTTTTAACTTTTTTCTGATTTTATATTATTTCTTTTCTCTAGGGGCTGTGACCCTCACTAGCGGCCAGCTAGCTTTGGCGTCCCTTGTCGGCCACAGTGAAAAAAAATAGAAAATAAGGAAGAGAGAAGAAAAGAAAAAGGAAAAGAAAAAGAAAAAGAAAAGATTCGTAAAAAATATTTAAAATATTTAAAAAAATTATCCACGTTAGTGTTGATCGTACCACGTAGGACGGTTGACTTTCATGTCAGCGATTTACGGCTAAAATTGACTAGATGGACTATATTGACAAATTGTTAAAAGGTTTACGACTAAATTGGCTAAATTGAAAAGTTTGAGATTGAATTGATATAAGTACAATAAGTTTAGCACTTGTTTGATAATTTTGCCTTTGACAAACTGAGCAAGCCATTTCTTACCAGGTGTCATCCATGCAAAGATTAAGCAATATAAGCAAGCAAACGGCTCTATATAAACCTTTTCTCTGCCCATTTCCCAGATCTCCCACCCCCTCTTTACTCCTTCTCTCATATTACTTTGCTTGAAAATCAACTAGGGAGAACTCTGCCAAAACTAGCCCATACACCATTCTAACCTTTCCTTTATCCCATTTTAAGCCTCCATCAGGCTTACCAAGCAAGGGGAAAGCTTCCGTCTAGTTGTGAAGGTGAAAAGGAATTCAAATTCTTGGCTGCCAACAAGAGGAAAACAAGCAAACTCAGATTTGAGGTAAGGAAAACCTCATAGGTTGATTAGATCCCTCTTGTGGTCACTAAATCCTTAAGGTTATGTTTGGTCATTTGGACTGTTTTGTGGTATAGAGTTAAGTCAAATAAGATAAATGCCGAATAATATAATGACGGAATTTGTAATCTCTTATACAATGTTTGGTAAATGTCTGGATATAACACAAGTCCCCCTCTACTTCTGCACTATTGTTATCAGCCCGACATGGCCTTGCCTTCCACGCCACCTGTCAAACCACCGTTGACATCACCTCACCTCGCCATGCCATCGCCTCACCTTGCCTTTCGTGGCCACCTCCTCGCCTCTGAAATTCACGAATACGTCGTACTTCTATGGATGAATCGAAGTAGAAGATGGAATGCGTGGCTCGATTTCTTTGATTCCCGTGAGGACAGTGCATGATTGAGTGAAAGACTACAAAAAAGCTGGAAACTTTTTGTTGCTGGTAAAGTGAATATGTAACATAGAGGATGCACAAGTTGTGAATGAGAAGGGATGATGAATAAAAGCTCCGCCATCGCACCAGATTTGGGCGAAGGTGGTGATGTCGATTGGGAAGCTCCGGTTGTGGAATACAATCATTTGATTGTCAATGACGATCGGTGGTGGTCGGAGGTGACGACAACCGTACGGTGGCAGGAGGTGGTCCTCGCATGTTAGCTAGTCAAGAAGCTTTGATTGGGGAACACAACTAGTTGGTGGTCCTCGCGTGTTAGCCAGTCGAGAAGCTCCAATTGGGGAACACAACCGATTTTTGCGGTGGCAATCCTTGCATGTTAGCCAGTCGAGAAGCTCCGATTGGGGAACACAACCGATTTTTGCGGTGGTGGTCCTTGTGTGTTAGCCAGTCGAGAAGCTCTGATTGGGGAACACAACGGTTGGCTGGCGATGATGATCGGAGGCTACAACAATTGCTTCGATGGTCAAAGACGACAACGATCAGCTGTCACAGTGGTTGTCCTCACGCAGTTGCCGGTGTATACTATGGACACGATTCTATCCACAATTATCCCACCTCCACATGGAATTTTTAATTCGGGTTATATCCCTCTTTTATCCAGCCTTATACTGTCCTGAACAACAACTCAACACAAGATATGATAAACTATATCATCATATCCTAACTTATATCCTAACCACCAAAGGTAGCCTAAAAGCATAGCCTCTATTTACTAAATTGGTTTATTAAGTGATTTGTCGCTTTGTAAGTGGTTATTTAAGTTAGTGGCCGTTTAAACGCTCAACAGACTTTTGTCATAGCCTTAGAATGTTTATGATGTTCAAAGTATTTTGATTCAACGGTTACTCCTCCCTTGGAAAGACCCAATTCTAATGCTCATTTCCCAGCATTAGAAGAATTTACAAAATAAATGCCATATGAGCATTTATTAAACGCCTCAATAAAGAAAATTCATTATTTTCAATGCATTGTTTTTTCAATGTAAACATTTTCTTATTTAGAATGGTTGACAGTGCCCGGGCAGTCATTAATAATATCCTTTAAAATAGGAAATGATAGAATTATATATTTCTTCGAGATATTACCCCTATCATTACTAAAAAGACTGAATATTGTGTAGCTTTGACTAGTATAAATTTTCAATTATAATTCGAGAAAAAAAAAAGGAATGAAGAACCTTGTTATCATGCGAGTCAAATCTGGTAAAACCAACTTGACCAAACCCAATCCCAAAATTTACTGGTGAGGGTCGGGTTGGCCCGATTATTTTCCGGGTTGGAAAAAAAAAAAAAAAGAGTCCACCTATTCCCTATTTTTTAGGCGGGCTTTAGGGAAATTTTTGAATCCGAGTGCGTCTTTGTCTGGTCTAATTGCCACCGCTATGCAAGACATATAACCTCTTTTTTCTAGTAATTCCCTAAAGCATTTTTTTTCTCATTGTACAGGTGAATGTTGATACTGCTGGGGATTATGCTTCAACTCCGTTGGACCGGTACACCTTGAAAAGGAGAAAACCTCCAAAAATTAAGGTCTATCGGAGTTGTCCATTAGGGACCCTCTCACATCAAGTTAGGGGAGAGAGAGAGAGAGCCAAGGAATAGTGGACGAGGCGAGCCAGCTCGCGACGTCGATGGGTGGGGCCTCGCAACGACGAGCAGTGCAGGACGAGGACTAACGGTGCTTGACATACTTCTGCTACAACGAAAAGAAAGGGAGAGGGAGGCGAGAGAGAAAGGAAAATGATTAGATTTCAATTTTAAGGTCATTCATCCCTAATCACAACTTTGATTGATGAGTTATAAGTGGCGTGCATTGTCCACATGCAAATCTAATCAAAATTAAGTGTGGATTGTTCATGTTTAGTGTGTAACCCATCAATTAATTTGAGGTGTGTGTGGAGAAAGTTTTTCTCCATTTTTTTTGTCAAATTTTCTTTTCTCCAGTTTTTTTTTTTGGACGGATTTTTTTTCTTCAGTTAGAAAGGTAGGAAAATATGGCATTTAATTTTAGGTAAATAAGAACCTGATGGATCGTGATCGTGCATAGCAATTACGGCCCACCCATGACCACGTGAATTCTTTTGGAAACCGGGAGACTTGTATAACCGGTCGCAATCTTTTCAAAGCCTGTGTTGTTCAAGTAATTGGGCTATTGAGGTAAGAATAGGGTTATTTGTTTGATGCAAACAAGTTTCATGGACAAAGAATTTGTAAAAATACAACAAATTTAGGCACCTTAAATATCAATTTTCAAATATCATAGATTTTTACAAAATTAACTAAATCCTAATATGGTGAAACTGTGGACGTAATTTCCTCCATATTAAAATAACTTTAAATTAAGTACAACAGAAGTGCCAAAAATTATGTAAGGAGCTCACTTAAGTGTCTAAAATTTTCACCGACTCACTTAAGTGCTAAAATTGGAGAAAAACGATTATTTAAGTGCCAAATCAGAGAAATTATGGCTAAATTTTACAAGTGTCATTTATAATTAATTTTTTATTTGACGTGGGAATTTTTTTTATAAAAAAAACACTCAGTCCATGTAGGCTCCACATGGATTTTCATATTCATTAATAAGCTAAAAAAATGTAAAAATAAAAATTTAATTTAAAAATAAGCTGAAAATTGAAAAAAAAGAAAAAGAAAAAAAGGAGGGAGCTGTTCGTAGCGACGAGAGCTGTGCAAACCCTCGACACTTGGGTGAGGGTCGCTTGCCCTCGCCTACGGTCGGTGGGGGTTGCCAGCTACTAGCCTGGGCTCGACGACCTTGGCCAACCACCCCCACCCTCGTCGACCATTACCAACAATGGTGGGGCGGTGGTGGTGGCGAGAGCTTGCACAAGCCGTCATTGCTGTGAATAGCTCCCCCTCCTTCCCCCCCGCTTTTCAAAATTTCAGCTTATTTTTTAATATAATTTAAAAAAATTTAGCTTTTTTAAATGTTAACTAGACCTCCAATGGCTCAAAATATTAATAAAAAATTATCACGCAGGATTTCCCGTCAAGCTCGCCGACGTTGGCACTTAAGTGATCATTTTTTTAAAAAAGTTGACACTTAAGTGAGCTTTGTACACAATTTTTGGCACTTATGCCATACTTAACTCAAAGAACTTCATGTTTTCCTTTTGCCTCACTAGTATAAAATCCTAAGTCTAAGTGGTGGTGGTAATATTTCACCTATGGTTTATATGAAATTGGTGGAAAAATTTACAAATAAGAGTTACTATTATATAAAGTGAATTTTACACTAGTATTGCCAATTGCCAATCATTCCAAAAAGAAATTTTGTGGTCCAAAAGGCAGGAATAATGGTACCGTTATCTTAGCATCAAACCCCTTTTTTTCCTAAAAGGAAAGGGACATCAACCAAGCAATGACATAATAAAATTCCCTTAAAAATTTATCTATTCTTTTGCATAATGCCTAACCCTAAACTTGTATGGCCTACTACAGAATCCCGTAATCATATTTTTTTAAAAATTTACTTAACAATTTAAGGAAACACCTTAGACAAGTACTATAAGTGATTCTAAGGTGCTTCTTATCTGATGGAATTATGAAATTTTTAAAAAGTCAGTAGTGAGTATAATGCCTGGTACTCAATGTATGGGAGAATATTGCCTGGGCGATGAAAGAAATATATAATGACAATATGGCAATATGGCATTTAAGGACAGTTCCAAAGCGTACAAAATCAAGGTGTATTACTTTATGTTTTTGTACTTTGCCACGCTGTCTGATGCGACCTTTTGAGAATCTTATTCCGCAAAATTAGAAAAAGAAAAATAGTATGTGACAATATCTCGTGGAGGTCGTGGTTAATTTATGTTGATAACTTTGAATAAACCTCATCGGGCAAATTTTGGGCAAGAATAATTCTTCCATTGAGAAAAAAAAATTATTCATCACATCACTCAAGCTTCACATCATTTAAGAATTAATCTTATAAAAGGCAAAACCCTAATAGGAGAAATCTCCCTCCAACCATATCTCTGATTGATAAATAATGAGTCATGATATCACCTCACATGTGAAAATAAACCTAAATTAAACATGTGTGCTTTCATATACTCAAACTCATTAAATTAGATAGAAGCCTCGATAGCATTGCTGACCCCCTTACAAAGAGAGTTCCTTCATCATGTACTTCTTTTTTTCATTGTTTTTGTTGTTCTATATTCATAAATTGTGTCATCTCTACTATGTAACCAAAAAAGTTGAGTTTTACCACCTTCCATGTTTACCCTTGCGTAGATCAATCAAAGAATGTTTTTTTTCCAGGATAGAAGGGTAAACTAACTGCTAAATTGCATCCACGATCCGAGTAAATCCCGAACTTCTTGCCAATAATAACCATGTTCATGGTAGTTTCTAAGAAGTTTACTATTTCTCTCTTCAAAGAGCACATAGGCATTAAAGTTTTACTGGTAATCGATAAGGCTCATGCTCATGTACAGTGATACAAGGATGGTGGCTTCGATGATTTCCAAGTCCTCGCCAAAGATGGAGAAAGGCAATTCTTATGTATATTGACACTTTGTGAGAAGTGTTGATACCTCAAATTATGTTACCATTTTTCAAAAATCCTTAAGTGAACCAAAGGTTGACCGAAAATAGACTGAGGATTGATTGATGATAAACAAGACATGAACTCATTTTGAACATAAAAGATGGGTTGCACTCATCAAAAACAAGTCTTCAAATATTTGTACCGTTTAAGATCTCTAGCCCATGTTTTTGTACAATAGAGAAGTTTGAGATCTCCCAATTTCAATTGCACATCATGAAACTAGGGATCACAAATGTTCCAAGCCATCAAAAGTTGGGTCAATGAGATGTTGGATGAGAATGTTAGCAATGGCCATATTTCGGTCAAACTCTCTAATACCTGAAACCTAGAGCCCAAAATCATACTAAAAGGTCTTGGAATTTGAATGAAACTTTTTAGGTCTTTTAGGTTGTGGTAAGTAATGATTGTTGTAGAATGTTAAGTGGCCGAGATGACGTTTGGTTCATACTATCAAGCCTATGGTCTCGATATGGATCAAAACCTCAATGCAATCTTGTGATTTACCTCGATATTATTGGGCTCTTTGAAAATCTCTCCTTATGAGCTTTCAAACAGCTTAAAGATCACATGAATTGAGCATTGGACGAGCAAGTTACGGGCCCAAGAACTTGCCAAGTACAAGCACGAGGAGCCTAAGCCTCACGCCGAGGAGCCTGAGCCTCAGCCTAAGGCATCGAACATCTCGATGAGGCATCAGGTGTCGTACTCAAGTGCAACCTATCTTTCCCTGTCGAGAAAGGATATAAGTTTAGGGGCATTGTCCAAAAAGGCAGGCCTGTGGCCCATCGATTTGGGCGCGGTTCTCCCAAACCCATATCTCGCATGACATTGGATTTCGTTTTAAAGCTATTAACAACCTAAGTAAAAAACTAGGAGTCGCCACTAGCTTATTGGGATCGGCTAGAAACCAATCGAGACACAGGAGTGTCTTCTCGATTCCTACGCAACTAGATATTCTAGGGTCAGGGACTCGCTTACGCTAATCGTCTAATTAGCACCCTTTCGGTACATCAAACTAATTGATTGTTTAACTAAAGCGGTTATGCAATCTCGATTTCCAATTAACCCAAAAGGCATCAAAGTCACTAATGATCATGCAAATGTTCTTGTTCATGTCAATCCTAATTTGCAATATGATCATACTTGTAGAAAATAGCTAACATTCAATGTGTTGAAAATGTGCAATCAAATGAGCGTATAATAAGAATATGCAAACAATACCCTAACATTAATCTAATTTGATCCTGCCATATGCATTCAAAAAGGGCCATATCTGAGCAATTTAAAAGGCCAATCATGTGGCCAAGACATGCAATAACCATATCAAAGCTTACCGATCAAATTTTGGATTTTTCTTTTTCTTTTTTTCGAAATTATATTGATCATTTAACACGGATCTGGGCCCTTGGCCGGACTGGGCTCAGCAAATGAGCCCAGTCCGTCAACACTCATGGCCCAAAACAGACAGAATAAAAGCAAGCCCAATTCCTTTTCTTTTAGCCTAATCCTAGCCCACTTCCTACTCAAGCCCAGATCTAATCCTTTTCTTTTCTTTTTAAAACAGACCCATAGGGGCATCACGTGTGACATCTTAAGTTTTGATTACCCGTTAATGAATATGATTAAGCTTTAGTCGATGCGGAATTGAATTGATTCATGCTATCAAGATTTTGTCCTATATCGTCACCAAACTTTTGTGGCCTTAGAGAAATTAAGAACTACAATGTTACATGTTAATTAGCTATGTAACATTAGTGAAATGATCACATATGTGGGTTGTGGAGCTTGACACCTAGTCCTCGCCATGATCAAAACTTTAAAGAAACATTTAGTACCTTAATTCTTCTAATTTCCAAAAATTTAAGGGTAAATTTCATGGAATTAGACATGTGTCTATAGATTCTTTCAATGTAGCAAGATATGCAATTTGAGAGACCACCATTTTTCCTTCTCTCTTCCTCATGGCCGACCACTACCCTCACCATCATTACCACTCTTTCTTTCCAGTTCTACCCCTCTAGCATGCAAGATAAATGGCTTTTGGCTTGAGACAAGTGTCATGAAGCTTAGTAACACTTGTCAAAACTCATGCAAAGTGGTGATAGAAACCCAAATTGAGAAACAAGCTCTCATTTCTTTCCCTCTCTACCTCTATTCGGCCGACCCCACCCTCTCTCTCTTCCTCAAAATTTTCTTCTCATTTCCTTTCAAAATCAAGCCACTTTAGAGTTTTGTTGTCCAAATTTCAACCAAGGCAAGTGAAACTTTAAATGCTACCCTACTTGATCTTCTTATTGCTTGGTTTAGAGGTGTAGTTTGGGCTTGTGGCTTGTGATGTTTCGGTTCATGTGTGGCGAGGTAGGCAATGGTGTGTTCTTGACTTGTGGCGTGTGGTTTAAGGTGTAAACGTCCTTGCGGACCAATGTGTAGGTCATTCTCGGTTAGTTCAAGAAATGATGGAGTCATGAGGCGAGAGTTGGTTTTCTACTTCTTGAGTTGTTGAAATTGTCCATGCATGTGTAGTTTTCGGCTTACAAGTATATAAGGGTAGTGTTGCACCTTGGTGATATCTTTCTAGTTCAAATTCATGAAATGCATGTTGAAATGTAATGGAAATGCATGCTGGAAATTATTGTGGCATATTGTAAGTGATTATTAGTGAGCGGAAAATTACTTATACATGTTGAAATTGTCAATATGGTTGCTAGAAGTTGCAGTATTGGCGAAATAATATGCTGGAAATTTCATTTATATGCTATAATTGTTAGATGGTAAGTTGAAATTGAGTACACATGCTGGAAATGATCATATGGTCACTAGAAGTTGCGGTTTTTGGCGAGAAAACATGCTGGAAAATTCGGTTATATGCTGTTATTGGTGAATAGTGAGCTGAAATTTATGGATGCGTGTTGTAAATGACTGTATGCATGCTAGAATTGTGATATAGATGAATATCACATACTGGAAATTACCGCAACATGATGAAATTGCCAAAAATGCTTGCTGGAATTTTACTGTCGCATGTTGAAATTGATGAATTACATGTCGAGGCACATTGTGTCAAGCTGGAAAAGGTTGTGATTGATGAAATGCATGTTGGAAGTGGTTGTAAATTACCATAATGTGGAGATAGTGTGCTGAAAACCTCGGTGCATGCTGGAAATTGTGATTTCAAGTTGAGATTGCTGACGTCGTGTGACACATTGCATAAGAACATGCATGTAAGTGTGTGAAATTAAAAGATGTGAAAAGATGCCCATCGATCAAGGAACCGATAATGCCCCGGGTGGTTCGAGATGCCCCTGCTATGTGTCTAGGATGCCTCGGTCAGATAATCAAGATACCTCGGAGTGAGATGCCCAATGGAGTGAATCTTGGAACTCCAGTCAATGGACCGGAAGTGACCCGTGCGGGCCAAATAGCAAACTGGTGGATACCGCAAGTCGGGGGTGGACAATGATTTGAGGAAATTCATGAAACAAGGCTTATAAGTTTGTGTGCAAACGTGTGATTGCATGGCATGCCTTGTTTGCTATGTTGTATCGATAGTCTTAAATGATTGATTCATATGTGTTTGTCTTTGCTTGTGTGGCTTGATGAAATGTCTAACCTTTGTATGATTGACTTTATAGAGCTTATTAGTGTTCTTGAATGATTGTTAATCACATGTCTCAAGTATATATGTTATTGCCTTGTTAGGATTGATATTGAATAGGAAGTTGCTTACCTTTTTATCGAGGGGTGAGCGGATCGTGTAGTGTAGAATTTAGTTATTTCACTTGTTGGGTGTATGCTCACTCTTGTTTTTCAGATACTTAGCATGGATATCCCATCGCTAGCACGTTATGGAGCGCCCATCTATTTAGAGAGCGCTTTAGAGGATGTGACATTTTCGGAATCGACCATAGTTTATACTCATCATACGTCAACTATGTGGGTTGATGTAGGGCATACAGCTTGGGTGCCGTATCACTTTGTAGCGTTGTACATCAACCACAATGGTAAGCTTTTGGGACCCCTTCGTTTTGTGGACGATACTAGTGGTGAGGAACCACTAGGGGATTATTCCAGTTGCCACTCTTCCCACTTGGGAAGGGGGAGGTGGGGGATTCAAATCCCCACTTTTGAGAGGTTGGGGTGGGGATGTGTAAAGAGGGAGCAAGGTTTCACTACATGTGCACAAACATAGCACACACAGTGGCTTGTATAATAGAATTAAAATATGATAGAACTAGGCAAAAAAAAAAAGTGACATGGAGGAGTAGTTGATGGGTGGCTATGTATATTTATATATATGTACATAATGTCTATATATAATTAGACACACTTTTAGATATGGTACGCCGGCACTTAGAGGAGTTAGCCACTTTTGGACCCTTCCCAAGTGTATGTGACGTTAGTCTTTGGGCATATAATAGTAATAAATATGAATGAATATGGTGTGTATGTATGATTCTTGCATTTCGTCCTAATGAAGAATGTTAGTATAATGTTTTGACTTCCGCTTGCACTAATTTAAAATGAGATAAAGACTAAATAGCACATTTTAGCAAGTGACGTTCCTAGGGGCGTCACATCACGTCTGGGCTGATTTGGACCTAGACTTCCAAAAACACGACCCCAACAGGTCTAGCCATTCGCCGGCCTAATTAGGCCACTAGGCTACTCACGACAAGCCCGTCCGGTCCAACTAGATAGGCATTCGACGGCTCAAATCCGGTCCAACTGGCCTAGAACCAGAGACCAAAATAGAACGAGGTCCCCCTCACCTGAGCTCTTCGCCAAATGACCACCCTACTTGCGCTCATACTAACGACCCATAGTATGTCGGTCGAGAGGCTAAACCAAACCTGCTTAGCCGTCGGTCACCTCCTCCGATGTAGGGAAGGCTTCTCAACCCCAACCAACTAGGCCATTACAAAGCACTGACATTTCGTTGACAACCAACGGAACAAACCCCTCATCTTGAGGCCCGGATGTGGCTTCAAACAACCAGTAAGAACAAAACAGGTAAAGCTAACTCGAATCTCACTTAGGCATACCGTCAAACACGTGGCGGATGCTGACTTGGAGAGAAAAACCAAGCGAATTGAGGCTCTAACGCTCAACCAAAGCCAACAAACATCAAAGGCAATACACAAAAGCAATCAGGGAAGACTCATTGACTCTCAAAATCGAGTGCAAGTGAGCGTCGGCGAATCTCAGCCCCGGTTAAGCCGAGATAAGGCACACAGAGTAGCTGGAGGGGGTTCTTGGCTACGGGTTCCTATCCAGCTCAATGACGGCGAAAAGAGTGCAAGCTCGGTATGTCGAACTAGATCCGGTCGCCTTGCGCATCTCTGAGCCAGGATACTTAGGAAAAATCAATTCGAAACGAAGCGAATAAAAGATGAGACTTTTTTTGAAAGCTACACCGGGAAAGGGAAGCCATGGACGCCGGTTAAAGGTCATCAGATGATGGTGGTGGCCAATTGGTTGAGGGAGGTTGGTAGGGTGCGTGTGTGCCAAGGGGAGATCGAAGCCCCCCTCCTATTTATTTTATTCCCCTCCTTTGCTCTATCCCTCTATGTTCTCTCTTAAGTCTTTGTGTGTGGATGAAAAGCATGCAAAGAAGATATGGTGTGTTGAGAGTGAGGTGAGGTGATTGAAGTGAGCATGAGATGTGTAGGGAAAGACGCACGAGGGATGAGTGAGAAAAATGAAAGCCCGGCCAAATCGAGCCGAAAGCAAGCCCATATGGGTTTCATGCGGGTCGATTTCTTCTTTTTTTAGGAAAATACATATTTATCTACTTTTGGTCTATTTTTTGTTGCCTATGCTAATTTGACCTTTTTTATAAGGAAATTAGATTAAATTAAAAATAAAGACCGGACCACCAAAAATAGGTGTCAACAGTGCTGAACCTCAATCGCCTCAATTTGAGGCTCAAGATCCTCAGCCCTATGATCTAAAGAATGAACAATTTCACTATACCATCATGCCTTACCTCAACTAAGGGTGAGCAATGTAGACCGTCTAAATTAGGACCGAACGAGTTGGTCCAGTCCCAGTCCAATTCTCGATTCCTAAAAGTGGAACCAATGGTCGAGCAGTCCAATTCCAGATTCCAAGAGGGATTGGATCGGACCGGTTCAGTATATATATTCTGACCTAAATTGCCTCACCCTCACGCATGCACTGCTCTTACTCTCACTCACGCACTGCCCGTCTCGCTTCTCTCTCACCTCTCCGTCTCTCACTCAGATCTCGCCTCTCCGTCTCTCGCTCTCGCTCCTCTTCTCTCGCCTCTCACTCCTTTCACAGTGAGTTGCTCAATGCTCTTTCCGTCTCAGTAGAGCTCGAGTCAAGCTACTCGACGCCTCCCTCTCGTTCAAGCTCGACGCCTTGCTAGGGTTTTCAACCACTTCCTCTATAGGTTTTTTAGGGTCTTTCCTTGATTCTAGAATTAGGTGAGAATAACGTTGATTATGTTGGATCTGTTGCATTTTTAATCCAAATGGGTGCTTGATTTGATGACTTCGCGGCTCTTTGTCGTTTAAAGTTGCTACTAATTAGGAGTGTTGAGATAGAGGATCGTTCATGAGTGCCAAGTTGCAATGTCTCAATGTTTTGTGTTGGCCCAAAAGAGAACTTCTTCTCGTTCTGATCAGTTCTGGGTTTTTGAGGAAAAAAAGGCGTTTCTTTTGATTTGTGAGTTGCGAAGTCATCTTGTTTCAGCATTCGATTCTATAAATCTGAATAATTGGCTCCAATATTTGGCTTACATTGTCTCGCATTCCTTATTTTACCCTATGGTACGTGTTGAAATACCCGTGTATCAACTTGAGTTGGCTTCTGCGCTTTAATGGCATTGTCTCTATCTATGTTTACATGTTAATTTCAAACTTTGGACAATTGGGAATGGTCCACCCTCAGTTGGTTAGTGCTCTTTATCAGATATACATATATAAGATTCCCTTGAGCACTTCTATGCTACACAAAAACTGTTTTGTGCTGATGATTACCATTTGACGATATGAACAATGCGCCTCTTTGGTCCTTAAGCACTAAAGACATACATCAAGAATCTTAATGAAGTTTCAAATTTCTCGCCTAGAGTAGTGTAGTAGGATTAGAGTTTTGTTACTTTTGTAGCAATCAATTTGCTAGAACTGGTATGAAAATGATCATGTGTGCTCATATAGTGACATGGCGTATGGTTGACAATATAGGTCCTTTTGATGCTGTTTTGTCTAATCTATGTTTTGCTTGATCTAGGTGATCTATTTATATGTTAATGGAAGGGGAACAATCAAATGATGGACTCACTAGAATATGAAGGTGAAGAAGACGACCTCGTAGAGGCACTCGACACAAACAAGGTATCTCATGATTGTCCTCCTAGTCCTAGTTCTAATAAATGTAAATCAAGAACATAGCTTCATTTTCATATAGGAAAAAAGGAGAATGGGAGAACTCCATTGTTTTGCAATTATTGTGGGGTCACGTATACGTACATTATTGATAACGGTACTTCTACTATGTTGAAGCACTTAAAAGGGTACAATATATATAGGGGTGTGCAAAAAGAACCTAACCGAACCAGGACTGGACCAAACCGGACCGGACTAGTCGATGTGGTCCGATCCTGAGAGGGACCGGTCCGGTCCCCGGTTCCTATAAATGGAACCGGTGATCGGTCCTGTCCGATCCCCAGTCCCAGGAGGGAAGAGACCGAACCGGACCAGACCGATCCCAATATATATTATTTTTAAAAAATTTCCTAACCCTGCCCCTCAACTCTCTCTCCTCTTTCCCGTTGGTTCCCGTCCCATCTTCCTTTTTCTTCTTCTTCAAGTCCCTTCTTGTCTCATCTCTCTCTCCTCCTTTTCAATGCACCCATCCTTATCCCATCTTTCTCTCCCCATCTCTCTCTCTCCTCCTTTCCCTTCTTGTTCTCGCAGCCCCCTCCCCTTCTTGTCCCATCTCTCTTTCTCTCTCTCCATAAACTCCACAACCCCCTCCCCCTCTTGTCCTATATCTCTTTTTCTCCACATTAACTTTTCTTATCTATTTCTCTCTTCATCAACTCTCCCTCTTGTCCTATCCTCCCCTTCTTATCCTATCTCTCTTTCTCTCTCTCCATTATAGGCCACCCCTCTCCCCCTCGCATCTCTCTCAATCTCTCTGAAAATCCAACCGAGGGTGAGGAGTTCCGCAAGCTAGCTCCTCCAAGGGCTCCAAGTCCAACAACGACCGCGAGGACCGCCACACCCTTGGGCTTGTCCTCCTCCGTGATGAGGAGGTCATCTCCATGACTGTCAAGGGCCCCCTCCCCTCGATGAGTCCAGAGCCAAATCTGCCACCTGCTTCGCCGTCTCTGGCCCCAGCATAGGCTGCCGCGTTGCCAGCCCTAGGCGTCCCCACCGTCCCCCTCATGCAAACACAACCAAAGCTAGTTGGTCCTGTCCATGGTGTTGGTGGCTCGGCCTCGGGGATGATGTAGCCGCAGATTTCACGGCCGCCACAGTTGCCCATGCCACCGATCTTCCCTCGTCCCATTTCTCTCTCTCTCTCTCTCTCTCTCTCTCTCTCTCTCTCTCTTTGAAAATCCTTGTTCACCTGTCCCACTGGAACCGGATCGAGACGGTGGTCCGGTCCTGTCCCAGTCCCGGTCCGATCTCCGATTTCAAAAATATGAGTATCGCGACCATCGGTCCGGTTCCCGGTTCCATATGGGGGCCGGACCGACCCGGACCATGCACACCCCTAAATATATACCCTCCGAATGTAGCTAAGAGGCAAAAATCGTTTACCACACGTAGAGTAGGTGGGACTCAAATGACAATGGGGAATACTAGTAATGGTAGTGGTAGTGCTAATATCTTATCGACATGGAAATTTGATTAGGAACATTGTAGGCAAATGCTTATTCAGATGATTATAATGGACGAACAACCTTTTTCGTTGGTTGAGCATTTCGGATTCCGTAATTTTATCAATGAGTTATACCCCTTCTTCAATTACATTTCACGATTTACAGTGCCTATAGATTGCATGAAGTTGTATATTGGTGAAAAACAAGTTTGAAGACTTAATTTCGCAAGCTTAAGTCTAGGGTCACACTCAAGACCGATATATGGACTTCCAATCAAAACTTGAACTATTTATGTCTCACTGCACATTTTATTGATGATGACTGGAAATTGCACAAAAGGATTATCAATTTTGTCGCGATGACTAGTCATAAGGGCGAGGACATTGGGAAAGTGATTGAAAATGCATTTATGAGTGCGGAATAGAGAAAAATGTGTCCACAATCACTATGGATAATGCTAGTTCGAATGATGTAGCCATTGCTTTTGTGAAAGAAAAATTATCAAGAGATAGGTTGTTGATCTTAGATGGTGATGTTTTACACATGAGGTGCACGGCTTATATATTAAATTTGATTGTGAGAGATGGCTTGATAGAGGTACGTGAATCTATTACACGTATTCAAAACGCGATTAGGTATGTGAGGAGTCTTCCTATGAGAGCTAAAACATTCCAATCTTGTATTGAGAGTGCAATTATCACTTATAAGGGTTCAGTTTGTCTTGATGTTGCCACTAGGTAGAACTCAACTTACCTCATGTTAGAGACCGCCTTAAAACTAAGAAAGGCTTTTGAAAGGATGGAAGAAGATGATCTTGCTTTCTTAACTGAGATTGACTATGAAAATCCTAAACATGAAGATTGGGAAAATGCCAAAGTTCTTTCTATATTTTTGAAGAAGTTTTATGATGTCACCAACAAGATGTCCGGGACTTTGTATACCACTTCAAATGATTATTTTCATGAGGTAGCTTTTTTATATAAATCTCTAAAACAAGCGGAGACGGCTTTGGTTCCTAGGGTGAAAGCTATGGGTGCAAAGATGAAGGAAAAGTTTGACAAATATTATGGGAGTTTCGAAAAAGTAAATATAATGATGTTGATTGCGGTAATATTGGATCTAAGAAAAAATATGCATTATGTGTGGCATTGTTACAGATCAATCTATGATGATATTGTGGCAGTTGATGAGAGGTGCAATTATGTGAGGAATGCTCTGGAATGCTTGTTTAATTTTTATGAGAAATCTTCTCTCGGTTCTTGTGTCAAATATTTGAGTGGTCAACGTTTGATTCATGTTAATAGTAGTAGTAAGCATCCACATAGCCATGAGAAGAATAACTGAAATAAGCTTGATTTGGATGATTGGGGCAAGGAGCTAGAGTATGACGAATGCTATCTTAAGAAAGAGAAAATATCGTCAAGGGCAACAAATCTGAGCTCAATAAGTATCTTAAACAAAACGTGAAGAACGTTATGATTTTAACCTTTTGATGTGGTGGAATACTGTTGGCCAAAGTTCAAAATCCTTTCTTTGATGGCTCAAGATATTTTAACTATTCTTGTAATAACCATTGCTTAAGAATCGACTTTCAGAACATTTGGTTGTGTGCTTGATGGTTTTCGAAGTTCTTTGATTCTTAGAGTTGTTGAAGCTTTAATTTGTACTCAAGATTGCTTGAGAGTGGTTAACAAGCTGATTAATGTTAAAGAGTGCAATGAAAATGCAGAGTAGTTTGAGTGGGGCAAGTCATGGATATATCTTTATATCTTGTTATTCTTTCGTATATCTAATGAGTACATGCTTTATTTAATATCTTGTTTTTGTTAGTTATGGATGATGTTCACTCGGAGCTTATTGGTAAATAGAGTTTGCAAGTTGAAGTGAAATGAATATATGTGGTAAGATTTTTCATTAATTATTTGAATTCGATTTCTTGTAATTCTAATTTAAAGTTAATATTCATTGATAATATATACTTATTGTAATTTGGCCGCTCTTTTGCTCATCCATTAACCATCAAGAAATGACTTAAAGTTTATGTTTGTGAATAATATGTTGGACAGTGGACAATATGTTTTTGTTGATCATATGCTTTTGTTGATCATATGAGTGTGTTTGTGAACAATTGGCAACAATCAAGTGTGTTCATGTTAGAGTTGATTTCTCTGTTAAAGTTGATGGTATGGGATTTCATTGATGTATGATGTTGCCAGCTAGATCAGGGTTTATGTATTTGATTTTTTATTTCTTTGGCAGCTTCTTGTTTTGGACCTTTAGTAATGGCATTGTGAAGTTGAAACTTATGCGACAGAAGGATATCAGAAGTGTCATAAGTTTTGTATGGAGATCACTTGAGTGCCATAACTTTTTTTGGCTTATTTGAGTATCATAACTTTAAAAAAAATGCTCACCTAAGTGCCATTGGCGATTTAGCTTGTCAGAAAATCCAACGAGGCATTAAAAAAACTTAAAACCATCTGACGTGGCTTGTCGGCAAGTTGAAGTCAACATTTGCACTACTAAACGACATTATCTCACTTCAATCAATTGGGGCAAAATCCAAATTGGTGTCTTTAAGAACCCTAACATTAGCTGAATCAACAATTTCCAATTCTTCGAATTGGGATTAATCATCTCATCAAATTCGCAATGGGGAGCAGAAGTAAGAGAAACGGCTCAGGAATTTATGAAAAAAGACAAGATGAAAGTCATTGTTTTTGCTATTGTAGGCTGCGAAGTCAAACAAGAATAGCTTGGATGAGAGATAATCCCAAGAGAAAGTTCCATAGATGTGCCAGGTATAGAAAAGACTTCAATTGTGAATACTTCAGGTGGGTTGACACAACATTTTCGCACCGAGTAACAAAGGTGATCTTAGAGCTACTTGAAGGACAATCTAAACGTCGACTAGTATTGATAAATGAGTTGGACAATGCTTACTCAATGCAAGTTGAAATCAACGATCTGAAATCTTTAGTGATCCATTTGAAAAAGAAAGTTTCAAGGATAAAATTTCAAAAAGATATTTATAAAGTGTTGTTGCTTGTCTTGTTGTTGTCAGATTTAGTCTGGTTTATGGTTGTAAGTAATCTCAGTAATGAGAAGAAGCTACTGAGTCTACCATAGTTGAAGAACAATAGAATGTGTTGTTCTATTTGAAGTAATGAATGTTAGTTGTTGCAATGTTAAAAATATTGATTGATTTGGAATGTTGAATGGGATGTTGCTACTTGTGGCAATTTTGTGTATGTGGGTTGAATCACGCGATTTGTGATTACTTGACTGAGTTGAATGTCCATTTATGGTCGATTTGGTGAAGATGATGTCTTATGATGCTTGCATTATTGTTGGTTGAGTTGTGGCCATATGTGGTCAATTTGATTGAAAATGATGTTTTATGATGCGAATGTGTTGGTTGCATTGAATTGCCATAATAGAATGGTGTTTTATGATGTAATTTGTGTTGTAGCTTTTGTAGCAAAAACATAAGTTATCCAACATTTTCTAGTTGGAGTTGGCTATTATGTGTAGGTTTTGAAGGACAGTAGGAGTTCCAATAAGTTTATGAATGATAGTTTAAGTGCCACAAATTTTTTAAAGTAAACACGTAGCTTCATCAATTTTTTAAAAGTTGCTACTTAGGTTCCTCAACTTTTTAAAAATGGCCACTTAGGTTTCTCAACTTTTTTAATAAGTAAAGCTGTTGGTTTCACTTTTTTAAACATGTAATAGGTTAAACACATATTGTATTTTACATTGTTATCATCATGTAACCAGAATAGCATTGCACATACACCAAACAACAAACCTTGATCCTTGGAACCAGAATCATGTTCTCTTACATGAACTTGCAAGAGGATATTCTTACATTTAGATCGAACAACATTGCTGCTTAAAACATCACCAATCAAAATGTAATAATAAATCAAATATAACATTGTTGCTAAATACATCACCAACCAAAAATGTAGTAATGAAACACCTTCTATAGCTTAACAACATTGACATTGACACCTAATAACAAAAATCTTAAACGGACATTGACACCTAACAACAGAAACATAAATAGACAACCCTTTTACAGCCTCTCCCATCAGATCTCACATCAGTCAAGCTGCACAACCTCGTCACTTGATTTTTATGACAGACTCTTCATATGACTTATGATTCTTGCACTCTTTCGAATTGGAACTCTAGGCATATTCTTTGTTGTCTTATCTTTTGGATAAGTCATTTTTTTGCTTGAAGTTTCGTGTTTGTTGTGTTGTCTCTTGTTGAACTTCCTGCAATTGTGTTTGGAACTATGACAGTAGGTTGAGACTGATGTGTAGTGACATTTCCAGGAACATTTGATTGAGATGGAGCTGATGTTGGGGTCATTTTGGGTGTCTTTTTTTGAGCTGTCATTGTTTGCTTCTTCTTGGATTGTGCTCGAGTTACCATTGATTGGCTTATCAATGCTTGCCCTTGGTTTCTTTTTATAGGTACAACTGATTCCTAACTTGGTCCTCTTTGGGATATCAGCACCTCTGAACTTCTTCTAGACTACAACCATATAAGCTTGATTAGTTACCATATGAATTGAATGACATGCATTAAATGTATAACACTTAAAAAATTTACATTCAAAATCGTCATGCCGGTATTCATGTCCGTAAACAACCCATAGCCATATTCCCTTATCCTTTTCCCAATTGCACCATGTGTACGTTGTGGTGCAATACTTTCATAAACGTCTTCATTTGCTCTTCTTTAATAAAAGTTAAAGAAAATACACCAAGAAATACATGCAACACTTTACTGCTTTTAATAAATTTATTTGACATTTACTCCTCTGTTGCACACTGTTGTTCTAAGTTGGCCTTGCAGTTGGTCTCGCAGCATTGCTTTTTGAGTTGCCCAATGCCCCAGCATCATTAGCATCTTCATTGGTCTTCTTTTCCTAACCTGCAAAACGACATAACAAAATAAAGTCAATACACCAAGAAGTGCATACAACAAAGTAGTGCTTTTAACAAATAGCTTACTTGACATTTACTCATCTGTTGCACATTGTTGGACTGAGTTGGCCTTGCAGTTGGTCCTACAATATTGCTTTTTAAGTTGGCCAATGCCTCAACATTATTGGCATCTTTATTGGTTCTTCTTTTCCTAACTTGCAAAACGACATAATAAAATGAAGTCAATACACCAAGAAGTGCATACAACAAAGTAGTGCTTTTAACAAACAGCTTACTTGACATTTACTTCTCTGTTGCACACTGCTGGGTTGAGTTGGCTTTGCAGTTGGTCCTGCAACATTGCTTTCTAAGTTGTCCAATACCCTAGTATCATTGGCATCTGTTATATCATGTTGTTGCTACTTCTTGGTATAACAACCGGTCTTATTATGGCCTTCCATATGGCAATGTGAGCATCAAATTGTTCCACCAACCCTCTTTATTGTGTTACTAGAACTCTCAATTTCCTGCAATCTCCTTTTCTTTTTAAGCATGCCAACTTCTTTCTTCAGTGTTAAAGGTTATGGAGGTTGATGATTTGTTTTATCCCAGAATTTGCTGCTCCTTAGAGGCTACATTATGAATTGATAAGAAGCAAGATACTTGATTTTCTTGTAACAGTCATATACATAATCCTCTAGATTGAGTTGCTTTATCTAGATGGCACAAATAGCATGTAAACATAGTATTCCACTCGATTGCCATGCTCAACAGGAACACTTTCTTCTTTCTAATTGGACAACATACTGGTCACAATTATTCAAGACCTCAAGCTTGTCCTCCCCATTCCAAATTGGCCTACAAAACCTACTTCCAGCAATGTTGTCATCCAATTTTTTCACAATCCTTGGCCCTAGTTGTCTAGGCCAATTTGAACATTCATCCCTTTGCTTTTGCAGACTTGTCATAACAATAAATTTAATGCCTTCAAACATACTAATGATTGATTTACACCTTGCTCCTATAATCCTGCCATTGAATGCCTCATAAAGGTTGTCCACGACATTGCACTTGAATTTTTCACTAAAGAAAGCTCTGCACCAATGTTGTGTTTCAGTTTGGAACAACGTTTCAGCAACTTCAATTGACAAGGTAACTAGAGCTTCTTTATGAATTCTAAAATTTGTCATATTTGTAGTCTTTGCAATCATCCAAACAATTGATCACTTCTGTACTTCTTTGCTCAATTAGCATATCTATGTCAAGCACACATTTTGTGCTCAGCTTACTACATCAATTCAGCAATGGCTGGAACAAGTCCCTACAAAACCAACAAACTTTTGTAAGCTACAATATGCGAATAATATTTTTAAAAAAAACAAGACAATGATTCAATAGCATTACCTTTTGTCATTCACTCATGAAGGCCTAACATCTTCCATTCGATATGTCAAAGTCAGCCATCAAGTTTTTCAAAAACCAAGACCAAGTATCATTGTTTTCTATCTTCATAATAGTCCAGGCTATTGGAAACATTTGGTTGTTTCCATCCTCCAATGGTAGTCAACAACTCGCCTTTGCATAGCCCCTTAAAAAAATAGCCATCTAACCCGATCACTTTACTATAGCTAGCTAAGAATCCATTTCTACATGCATCAAAACATACATACATCCTACCAAATTGTGTCCTATGATCAGGCAATGGCTTCTCCACAACCTCCACATGAATTCTACTCAATGGATTCTAAAGCCTACATTCTCTAGTATAGTCCCAAATCTATGCATATTCCTCTTTGTACGTACCCATCAATATGCTCATCACTTTGTGCTTAGCCCTTTTGCACTGATTTCTCAATACATTGACATCCATTTGCTCTTTCACTAGCTGTCTCAATTGTAGAGTTTTAATTTCTGGCATGGCCTTAATGGTGTTGAAGAAATGCTTGGCCAACCACACACTAGTCACTCTTTTATTATCAAATTCAATGCCACAATTATGCTCCTCCTTAAGTGATCGGATTTGGAATGAGCCACTCCTTTTACACAATGACCCATATATCTTCCATGGACAGTGTGCTTGCACACACTTTGCTCTGATATATTCCTTGGTATTCCTTATGAATTTGACATTTCTTTTATGAATGATTGAGTACTTGATAATTGCATCTCTAAATTGTTTTGCATCATTGAAGTTCATTGATATGCAAAATATATGGCTTGTACTAGTTGAATCATAAGAAGGAAATTTACTTTTTCGTTTACGCTGAGCTGCAACATCTTCTTCATTATTAGTATCGTCTAAGCTACCCCCATCTTCACCACCACTCTCCTCATCTTCTGCATCATCAATATCATCTACAATATTTCCTTTCCTGTTTACTGAAATGCCCTCATTCACTACGCTAAATGGTGCTTTCCTCCTTTGTTCATATTCCCTCACTTCTTCCCTTGCTTGTACAATATCCTCATCATCAACATCGCTTGGGCAAAGTGTATGCACTAATATTTCATCATCTTCCTCACTAGACAATGCAACTTCGCAAGAGCCTAGGTTTATTTTACTCGATTCTTCAAGCTCTTCGTCTTCACCATCATATAAACCATCAGTTCTCTTAAAGTGCTCACATAACTCTAACACACGAGCTATATGAAAATCCACTATCTTCTCTAATCTCACATTTTCTTTAACAAATCTATCACCAATTTGGGTTTCAATACCACTTTTTACCACTGTTTGCTCATTTTCCTCACGATGATATTCAACATACACATAAACCTCATGACCATGAAGAAAACGATAAACAAGATCCCTCACACCATTATCATCATATAAATATCTTAATCAATTCTTAAGACTCTTACCAGGTATATGATAATGTAATTTCCCTATTTTGCATCGTAGTTGTTTCATTATATCATTCTCAAATTCTTTAAAAGACATCATACTCAAACTAACAAAGACAATAGCCACCTTACCACCAACATATTCCCATTCTGCCTCAATATCAAACTTTCCACCGTAGTAAACATTGATTGGCACATTAGTATTATCCATGTTAACACTGCACCAAAGACAAAAAAAAAAAAAATTCTGTAATTGAGACCACAACAGAAACAAACGACAACTTCAGCAATCAGTCCCCACAACCGCACCACTTTCCCACGCGAACAAAACGACAACATATAATAGTGAACAAAATAAGGGACTCACCTTGACACTCTGGCACCAAACCCTAAAGTATTACCAAATAGAATAAAGTTCTTTCCACGCTTTTACAATCTACCAACAACACCAAATAGGAAAAAAAAAAAAAAACATCACCAAATAGAATAAGCATTGTTGGTCATTTTGTCGGTTGGTCAATGAACACAAAACGACAAATACTAACCTTTACTTTCTATCGACCAAGATTCGCGCGACAAGCCTTATTTGCTCTAGAGACGAACAAGAGGAAGAGAGTGTGAGTGACAGCTCAATTTGCTTCAAAGACGAAGTCTTCAAGAAGATCAAAGACTCATTTTGTGATTATACAGTGTGATTGAAGAGGGCAACAGAGAGTGAAGCCCTAATTCGCAAGCCCTAATTCCCGATTTGCTTCAGTGATGACATGCTTTGATGGAGATAGACGACATCAAATGACATCGTTTCTCTGAGTTGAAAGAGAGAAAACATGGCAAAAAACAATGTCGTTTCTATTAGAAGAGAGAAATGACGTCATTTCTTCGAGTCGAAAGAGAGACAGCAAGGCAAGAAGAGAAACAACGTCATTTCTTTCTCTATAAACAATTCCATGTAGGTATTTCATTAATTTTTAAAAATTTCACGTAGAAATAAAAAAATTAACTAAAAATTTAACATAGGACTACTCATCGGAACTAACACTCAGGTGATCATTTTTACTCCGATGTGGCACTCAAGTAAGCCAAAAAAAAATTATGGCACTTAAATGATTTCCGTACAAAACTTATGGCACTCCTAGTGTCCTTCTGCCAAACTTATGCAATAAGTTTTTATTACCTTTGCTGATTTTTTTTTTTTATTATCAGTTCCATTGGAACTGAACCAACTTGGACCATGCACATCACTAGCCTCAATGTGGTGAATGATCACTGATTTGGGCTTGAAAAGAAAGGAACCACATTGGCTTGAAGGCCTTAGCGAATGATATATGTGTTTTGAGTAGCGAAATTGACTTGTCATTCCTTATTTCAAGACTAATTACTTAAGTGACTTATGCCTTTGCTCCCAATTGGAGAAAAAACCATCATTAAGGTTTCTTAATTCTTTTTTTTTTTTAAAGAAAACATCTCACTATGGCCAACGGGCTAGGTTGGGCTAGGCATGGCCTTGGGAGGGACCCAAGCCATGTCGGGCATATTTTTTTATGTTAATTTATATAATTCTTAATAAATTCAAAAAGCAATGAAAAATCATGGGAATTCTAGTTATTTATAGTTAATTTATCATAACTTTCGCAACGAGAGTCACACAGACAACACATAATAAGATACTTCAAATATGAAAGACAAACTATGAATACACAAAGCGTAAAAACACGTGCATTTACTAATAAAATACCGGAGTGAAATTTAAAATTTGATGACTATATTTGGTCCGATGGCTCGGATCTAAGCACACACCTTCTTATTGAACACAAACACCCATCTCTTCATGGCAACGACACTATTTGTGCTGCAACAGATGTCCTATCCCAGCTTGCAGATCATAGTGAAAACTCTTTTGATACTGTCCGCATAAACTTGAAGAATTCCTATGTCTCTTTTCCTCGGTTGGTTATCCAAATCGAGTATATTGGCATTCAAACCGATCATACGTCATAAATAGTTAGGGAGTGGTATATACAAAGTGGGAGTTTATTTTGACCCAAAAAAAATGGGAGTTTATTAGAAAGTCTGAATTTTTTAGAATTTGTGAGAGAGCGGGAATTTTTTAGAAAGGGATGAATGTAAAAATTAGAAGGAAAGACCACTGATTTATAGAAAAAAATTTTGATGTTTTTTAAGTTGGCTAGATTGTCAGGAAATTGTCCAACAGTCACAAATTAAGTGGTTGGGGCCTTTAAGGCCCCATTTTATTTTTTTATTTTGGGGGGGTGGGGGGACACATGGACCCAATAAGTGGACTCGGCTTAAAAAAAAAAAGTTTTCGATCTTGGGCCGCGGCATTAGGGCCCATGGGCTGGGGCCAGCCACCTTAGCCGGTGTCTGAGTAGTGGCTCGAGAGTAAAGGGATCGTGCCTTCGTCCATTTTCCTAACAAGCCCGGCTCGGCATGGGCCCAAGCCCACTACGGCCCGTAGGCCATTGCTACTTGGGTTAAACATGGTTAACTAGTGACGAAATCTTCCCTGGGGTTAACGAAACTATATGTCACTCTTCACATCTCAGACGATCATGTGTCAAAGAATTTCCAATCTCCAAAAAATAAAAAATTGAAGTATATGGCAAGTTGAGCTTAGCTCATGACTTGCCCCTTGTAGGGTGGTCCTTCACCGAGTTAAATTAGGATCAACGGGCTTACATTTGGACATTAGATGTCTGGGTCGCATGTCCCAACAATTCTTGAATATGGATAAAAGAATTCGGCGCATCATATACCATCGAATTAGGCCCGATAATAGAAACATTAAGTAGCAAGATTGTTCAGATTTGCTTTTAGTTTTTGCTCAAACTAAATCTTGCAGTCCACATACTTTAACTTTTTTTTAATCCTAAACACTTGAAATTTTCACAGTATACAAGTATACAAATATTGATGCGTACATTCACATATGTCCTTTTCATAATTTTTTTGAAATTCGGATAATATTTGAATTTGGTGAGAAAACCAAAAAAGGCACTTTTTACATAAATTCAATTCTAAACACACTAGCCTGATCAAAACTGAAAAATGCAAGTGTGCGAAAAACATCAACTTTAATCTGTGTATTTTCTGTTCTGTACAAAGTAGACAATCTGAATTTCACTTTCCCCTTCACTCTTCGTGAGGACTGCTCTGCCAAGTTTACTCCCATAAAAATGGACAAAACAAGCATTAAAATACAGTGGGATAATATCACGAAAAATCCCAAACTAGTACATCTATGATAAATTTATACATTTAACAAATTTACTTTCCATTAATTTCCGTTAAATTGAGTTAATATTATGAGAAATCCCAAATTGGTATACCTATAACAAATGGAGGGTAAAACTTCAGATTGATACACCCCGTCAATTGTCATATCATCCAACTCAGCACTTTAACTATAAAATTTTGAGGAAAACTAACGGAGGGTAAATTTGTCACAAACCTGTAAATTTGGACCTTTTGTGGTAAAAAAATTAATTTTGAATAAATTTGTCACAAGTGTACAGTTTGGAGTTTTCCGTGGTATAAACCATAAAAGTAACTACAAAATCTGCAGCTGCAAACATAAACAGCGACATCTCCCACGCGTACAGAACCACCTACTCGAATGAGATCGTGGTCTGCTTTCGTTAATAAACTTTTCAAAACAAGCAACCACCGATTACATCAGAATCAGATGGCTAGAAGAGGGAAAAAAAAAAAAAAGAACAGTAACTCCTTCGGTCACACTTCCTAGTCTCATAAGGATGATCTCAAGAACTCCTGCGACATCGTCTATGAGAAGTAACGAGGGAACAAGACATCCCAAACACAAAACATCTAACCTAATGTACATGACAAACGCTACCCTTCTGAAGCCCCTTTTGATATTTGATATATAGCTGCCCTTCTGGTGTTTCATATCAGGCGCAGGCTTCTCTCTGAGGGACAATGGCAAAGAGGAGCTCGAGATCAGGAGGGTGAAAGAAGCCGTTCTTCGGCGGATCGCGCCTCCGTCCCTCGTATGCTGTGGCGGCCTTCTTCCTCGGCGCAGGCGGCGGGCAGGTTGTGTCGACGGGTATCTGGCACCCTCTGTGCCTCGGCGTCGTGCACTGATCGACTTCCGCGAGTAGCAATCCTTCCATCTCCATCATCACACACCAAGGCTAGCTCCAAGAACTCAGAGAAGGGCCAAGGTGCGAGAAGAAGTCAAGTACGTGAAGTTCGACCGGTGTTTGGGGGTGTCTGTGGATGAAGAGGAGGAGGAGGAAGAAGTAGAAGAACAGCAGAAGCAGCAGCAGCGTTTGGGAAAATTGGAAGAGGGTGTGTGGCGATGATATGTGAGTGCAGTGAGGATTGTCGCCGAAGCTGCCGTCTTGACTTATCTCTCAACGTACAGTGGAAGCAACCAAAAAGCTCATCTGACGTGGACTGCACGTGGCCACCTCCTGGCTTACGTGGCAATCTTCGTTTGTCGTCGCTCGGGACTTTTCCCCATTGGATTAGCTAAAATTCACTTGGGTTGCGTTTCTTTTCTTGTTTGGAAAGTACTTTCCCCACAACTCGTTCACGAGAACTTTTTCTCGAAGGGAAACCAAAACAAAGTTTCATCTTTTCTATATGAAGAACGTGGAAATGAGTCCAAAATATTTAAAATGGCGATTCTCTTCATCAAGTTCAATTATCTTAATTCCCAAAAAAAAATTCTTTTACAAATGAATCTCTCAATAACGAGTGAAATACAATAACAAATAAAAGCAAACGACTACTATATTATCGCAATTTTAGTCTCTCATTTTAAAAAAAAAATGGACGCATTATCACGAATAGTTCTTAGAAATGATCTTGTTATTAATAATGAAAAGTTAACTAGAAGATGGTGCTAGATTAGGTTAAATGGGCCAGAACAATTCTTGTTAAATTATGTTAAAGTCAATCATGATATTAAAAGTATACCAAACCAAATGGGTAAATGTCGGACGAGAGCCACACGTTGCTTTTCTCCATTTGTTTGAAGCTGTTCCTTCTTTTGGCATTTTTTCTTTTCTATTTTCCTTGAGAAAGAAGAAATGAAAAGTAAAGTAAAAAAAGAGAAAATGAAAAATAAAATAGAGGGGCTCCATTTTCATGGGATGATTATTGAGTGGGCCCATTAGGAGAGATGGCTTGATGGAGCCCAGGGTAGTGGGCCCATTGGAAGATGTGGTGAGGAACGATGCACGCGTAAAATGTCGGATTGGATGTTGACTTCATCCTTATCGCAGATGGGACTGTCACCGCCTAAAGGCCCTCTCGAATTCACATTTTCACCCCCCGCCTCCACTTCTTTTTTGCATCCTCCCCCCTATTTCATAGCCTTTTTTACTTCGATCCTATCCGAGAAACATAAAGGGTTGTAGACTTCGTTTGTTTCACGAAAAATAAATAATTTAAAAAATATTTTTTTAAAAATAATCATTTCTATCATAATTAATCAATATAAAATATTTTTATTAATATTTCTATAGACGATGAAAATATTTTTTCGCTCGTCCATCTTTATAAACGACAGGAATGATTATTTTTTAAATCATTCTATTTTTGCAAAATAATTGCACCATTAATGCAAGATAATATTGCATTCGTCCAATCCCAGCTTTTGGACCGTGCGGAGCCAAATGAAAGTCCACGTGGATTTGTGGAACCAATTATTTATTTTGAAGGTAACAAAGTAATATTTGTCTTCAAATTCGAAGTTCCCGCCCCCATATTGCAAGGCAAACTATTATCGAGTGTCGTGACGTCGAAAGTGCTTCTTCTGAATTTGAGGATGATATGACTTGATAGGAGACGAGGATCCATTCGTAAATGACAACGAGGGTGAAAAGATATAGTACCGTGCTTTATAATCTTGGATGATCAATTGCGTAATTTGTTCTTTTCACTTAAAAGATTAAGAAATGTTAATTTTGTATCCCTTTATGTAGGAAAGGAAGTGGTGCGGGTATAATCGGATAGCCCGTCCGCTCAAACCATAATAAAATGTAAATATATTTCCAATAGCCAGTAGAAGGTAGCGTGACAAGTTGTGGATTAACAGCTAAAATTAAAAACACTATTCGATTTGGGATGGGTTTGGGATTTATGGTTGGCAAACCCGACACGCCAATTTTATGTGGATTACTTTTTAAAATTATACTCGTGATATAATTTAGAAAATACACATGATTATTGTTAACCTCATAACTAAATTAATTATAATCTAGCATTTTCTATACCCACCGATTCACGCATGGTTCACATTTTACCATCCTTAGATTTAGCTTTCCATGACTCTGTAAATTTTGAATAAATGGTTGTCTTTGTGATTTTGAGGTGGTTTATTTAAGTATTTATTCTGAAATATTTGTTTATTTAAGAAGTATTATTTTGGGATGCGGCTACCCAACAAATGATCATTGAGACGAATTTGAGATTCCATGGCAAAAGCCACCACGAATTGGAGAAAAGTTTGAGGAATAACATATTGTTGATAGGATAGATTGGGGATGCGCTGTCCCGCTACCATCTACAATTATCTGTCATCTCATGTAGGGGTGAGCAAAAAGAATTGAATCGAACCGGGACCGAACCAAATTGGACCGGACCGGCCGATTTGGTCCGGTCCTCAAGAGTCCTGGTCCAGTCCGATTTTCGGTTCCAAAGGTGATGGAACCGAACCGGACCAGTCCAATTATCTTCCTTCAATTCCTTCCCCTACCTAGTACCTACTCTTGTACCCTCTCTATCTTGATTGACTCTCGTTGCCCCCCTACCCCAGTCTTGTCCCATCTACCAACTACTCCTATCTCATCTCTCTCTCTCTCTCTCTCTCTCTCTCTCCAATCTCCATTAACTCATACTCTCTCTCCTAGCACTCTCTTTCCATATCTACAAGTGCCACTTCCCTCACTCCCTCTATGGCCATGTCCCGTCTCCCTCTCGTCCTTTTCGATGTAGTCGTCGCGACAACGGTCAAGATCGCTTCGACAAAGCTTGTTGAGCAAGACGATCCGTTAATCAGGCAAGTTGTGTCGTTGGGCGGCGAGGACGACCTTGTCCTCGGCAAGGTCTACGCCACGTCGGAGGAGCACGACCATTGGTTCGGCATCTTCAAGGCTAATCTCCGTCACGTGAAGCTCCACCAGAAGCTCGACCCCTCAACGGTGCACGGCGTCACCAAGTTCTCCGACCTCACTTCAAGGGAGTTTTGCCGGAGCTTCCTCGGCCTGAAGCAGCTCCGCCTCCCTGATTTTGACTCGCCTCCTCGATTTTCTTCTTCTTCTTCTTGTGGGTTTTTGGCCTGCGTGAGTGCATGCAAGTGACAATCTGATCATGGGCGAATGACTGGTTGCCAACGGTGACGATGGTGGGGAGCTGGATGCCCTCTTCCATGACTATGAGGTCTCGGAGCTTGTCGATCACATCGAGTAAGGGGCGGATCTAGTTGTTGTAAGGGGTGGCAAGTGGTAGTGCGTGGGCAACCAACAGGGGTTCCGGTTGTTTACCGGTCCCATTAGAACCGGACCGAACCATCGATCCCGGTCTCGGTCCGGTCTTCGGTCCTGAAAATTTCGGGACCGGGACTACTGGTCCAGTCTCCCGTTCCATACGGGAACCAGATCAATCCGGACCATGCACATCCCTAATCTCATGTTCGTCTTTAACATGAAAAATTAATGAGGAAAGAAAAGACACTCTCAATAGTCACTTACATATATCCATTTTTGAAAATATCAATTACTAACGTACGCGAGTTTTACTATTAGAGACTACTTTGAACCTTTACATGCATCGTTATTGTGTCCCCGTTTATGAATTCCATTTCCTTTTTAAAGATGTTCATCCCGAATTCTAAACTCTATCACTGACCTAAAATACTGAAAACCAACTCAAAATCAAATCACTCGAACTCTAAGCAAGAATAGATAAGAATAATTAAGAAACCCTGCCCTACCTTGAGGATATTACTCTGCGGACCTTTTCCCATTCTCAGTAAAATATTGGCTGACTCTCCCCTCTAGCGGAAGTAGTTTCTTTTTGTTACAGCAAACTAATAATCGACAAATGGTTTCTAGAAAACTTTACCTCCGGAGCCACTCCCCAACTGAAAGCTCAGTTCGCCGGCGTCATGTGGATGATTTGGAGGGCCCGAAACACCCTGGTTTTTCAAGCTCGGAAACTCGAGACCAGTTCATTCATTGAAGAAGTAAGTGCAATGAACAATATTTTCATGAAATGGAATTCGAGTAAGGAAGCAAGAGAAAAGGGGACAAGCTCGGTACCGACACAGTGGATCCCGTCGCCGACGAACGCCCTCAAAATTAACATTGACAGCTCTTGGTGCTGCAATTCCTTGATCGGCTCAGTTGCGGGCATCTACAGAAATTCCCATGGACTCATCACGGATGGCTTCACCGAGCAAATCCACGCCCCCTTTGCCCTTGTAGCTGAAACCCTAGCAATGAGGGAGGCTTTGTTCAGTATGAAGCGAACTCGCGAGGCACGAACTGAAAGTGAAAAAGAGTTGGGAACTGATCTGTGTGTGGTGACATCTACGGACAACTTATCAGTTACGCAGAGCTTATCAAGTCGAACAGAGTCTCCATGGGCCGCCCAAACTGTAATTGAAGACTGCAAGTCCTAATGGCACAAATGCGTGGAGTTAAGATAGTATTTGAAACTAGAGATACGAATCAGGCCGCAAATTGGGTCGAGAAGGCCCACAAAGCTGGATCCCTTCCCCCTTTGTGGCTTGTTAATCCTCCTTATTCCCTCATGGTGATTTTATGTCTTGATTTTGGACAATCATGTTATCCATCAAATAGTAATGAAAGTTTATCTTTTCTGACCCAAAAAAGAAAAAAACTAATACTAAGATGTTGCATTTGAAGTTTTATGGGGTTAATACCACAAAAAATTTTGAACCGATACATTCATACTACATTTACTTCAAATTAATTTTTTTATCATAAAAAACTCTCGAACTAGTAACTCCATGCTACATTTATCCCATATAAATTTTTTGTGTCACAAAAAATCTCAAATCGATACACCCGTACCACACTTATCCCAAACTTATATACCCATGTCGCATTTACCCCAAATTGTGTTAAATATAGAATTTTTTTAGGTAAATATGGCACGAGTGCACCAGTTTGTGGTAAATGTGGCACGGATATACCAGTTTGAGAGTTTTTGTGACATAAAAATTAGTTTTGATAAGTGTGATACAGATGCACCAATTTGGAGTATTTGGTAGTATTAACCCAAGTTTTATGTGATAGCATCAGTATTATTATTTGGGATGACTATTGCCTGCATAACCCTGTGCTAAGTAATTAAAGTTTTTTTTTGTTGGTAAAATCAATATATATAGAATCTAACCAACAAACTTACAAAAGAAACCAGTAAGAAGACAATCGTTGTACGCTTAGTGACATTAGAGAATGTCACTGCGGGTACGAGGGAGTCAACCGGTTAGCAAGAAACAAGGGACGAAGCATCCCAAACTGGACCGAGACCAACCAAAAGGAAGAAAAGAACAAGGCCAAACAATGGCCAGAAAGAACAAAAGGGCATCCGCGGGCTACGCAAAGATTGCAGGGGAGATACCCCAACATCCATAGAGTCTTCGATTGCTTGGATTGTCAGGGACGTGGCTGAAGGTAGCGGTCTTGTCTCTCACCACCTTCTTAAGGTGCTTTTTAATAGCTGGCACAAATAGGGACTTATTCCTAAAGAGGATGTGGTTCCGCTCAACCCATATAACATGACAAAGCGCTGCAAATGAGAATCTAGCAATCACCTTGTGAAATTGGTCACCCCGGAAATGGTGCATTGCCCATGACAGATTTGCATGCCAGTCCCCGTTTTGCCAAACAACGTTGCAGCGCGCAGCCTAGAACATGGCTAAAGTGTTGGAGATGTTGCACCCAAAATACAGATGATCGATGGAATCCGGTCTGCACCTGCAAAACGGACAGGAGCCTTCTTGGATCCTACATGAGTTCAGGAGATAGACCTGCGTAGGGAGTCGTCCTAGGGTATTAAGCCACAAATGAAAAGAGTGGCGAGGGACAATGCTACAATCCCAGACAAAAGAGTGCCAAGGAACGGCGACTTTCTTGGCACGGATATGCTCCCGGGCTGAACTAATAGAGAAGGCATCGATTAGGTGAGCTGCCCAGCAAAACTGGTTCGGTTGTGACGGCTGAAGGGGCGGTACAGATTGCAACCAGTCAGAAAGATCCGCGAAGGCACGAGCGACCATATTTGCATTGGACAGCACCTCACAAACAGTTGCCTTGCAGGAAATAGCCGAATCATAGATTTGTCTATCGGAGACCGCCTTATAGAGCGGTCCTCGGGGATTCCATGAATCAAACCAGAATGAGGTAGATCGACTGTTACTGATTTGCCATTAGAATAGATGTTGGAAATCCATCCGGAGATCTAATATCTTTTTCCACGCCCACGAGCAGAAAATAGGTTTGGTAGCACACCAAAAATTTTGATTTTTCAAGAATGTAGAATGAATCCACTTGCACCAAAGTGACTCCTTGTTCGTAAACAGAACCCAAATATGTTTGAGCATGGCAGTACAGTTGCAATCAACAAGTCTGCAAATGCCCAATCCACCTTCCTCCTTCGGGAGACAAACGTCGTCCCACGAAACTTTGGCTCCACTAACTCCCAAGTTGGGACCTTTCCAAAGAAACTATCTAAGGATTTGTTCTATACGTGAAAGCACATACTTGGGCACAATTAAGACATTGGCCCAAAAGACTTGAATGGCTTGAAGCACAGATTTTATAAGCATAAGGCGCCCCGCAAACGATAAGAAACGATGGGCCCAGGATTGGACTCTCGAGGTAATGGAATTGACCAAGACATCACAATCCAATTTTCCAAGTTTAGACGAAATGAGAGGGACACCAAGATAGCGTACTGGTAATGTGCCTTCATGGAAGCCAAAGGTAGAAAGAACCAGGTCTCGTAGATCTCCGTGGACTCCTGACAAGAATATGTCACTTTTGTGATGGTTAGGAAGAAGACCGGACCATGTAGAGAATAAATCCAAGCCCGCTTTGAGCAATTCGATAGATGTCAGGTTTGCCTCAGAAAAAAGCAAAACATCATCGGCAAAGAACAAGTGAGACAGGCGAGTCTCTTTGCATCTCCAAAAGTACTTGAAACCGGGCTTGCCGGTTTGCTTCCGTAGGATACCAGAAAAAATTTCCATAACCAAGTTAAAGAGGAAGGGTGATATAGGGTCACCTTGGCGAATGCCGCGCCCATTGGCAAAGAAACCATGTAGTTCTCCGTTGATTGACACCGAGAACTTGGCCGTTTTGACGCAAATCATCACCATGTTGGTGAACATTTTCGGGAATCCAAAAGACAGTAGCACCAACTTGAGGAACCCCTAATCCACCGTATCATAGGCCTTTTGAAAGTCCACCTTGATCACACACTTAGGAAGATACGGTTCATGGTGAAATCCAGAAAAGAGCTCCTGCGCGAGTAGAATGTTGTCACTGATGCGACGTCCCTTGACAAACGCGTTCTAAGGGAGGCCGATGAGTGACGGGATGACACATGCCAGTCTATTTGCCAAAATCTTAGTGATGCATTTATAGATGGTGTTGCAACAGGAGATTGGTCTAAAGTCATCAACGCTGGATGCATTAGGAACTTTAGGAATCAGGCAGAGAATTGTAGAATTAATTTCCCAAAGCAACGATCCAGAGAGGAAAAAATCCTTAATAGCAGCCACAACCGATCCTCCAATAAGCTCCCAAGAGAACTTCAAGAATTCCACATTAAATCCATCCGGACCCGGCGCCTTGCCAACTGGTAGGGAGAACAAAGTATTTCTAATTTCTATATACGAAACAGGCCTGGATAAGAAGAGAACCTACTGAGCATCAAGCGGCCGATGTACCACAGCCCGCAAGTCATGTGAGCTGGGACGGGTCGGAATAGGGCATGGAGCAAGGAGTTCCTCTAAGTAGGTCACAATGTGCTATTGAACCAGGGTCGGTTCGGTGACGGATCTTCCTTCTGTGTCCGTGATTGAGAGAATGCGTTTGGCACTGTTCCTTTTGTTAACAAAATAGTGAAAATACTTAGTATTAAGATCACCTTCCTTACGCCAACGGACGCGCGATTTCTGTTTGAAGAAAGCCTCTTCTTTGTTCCTGAGGTCTCCGAAGATGCGGAGATTGGCTCGTTCTTGTTCAGCAAGCAGCTGATTCCGGGGGTCAGCTGAGAGAGTTTCTTGAATGGACGAGAGGTCCAACCTTGCTCGAGATGTTCTGGCGGATATGTCCGAGAAAGCAGCCTGATTGAGTTGTTTCAGCTGGGTCTTAAGCAGCTTCAGCTTACGGCACAAGGAAAACATATAGGATCCATGAATGTGGGTGTCCTAGACTTGTGAGACCACTGTCAGGAAATCCAGGTGTTCCATCCAAAAATTAAAGAACTTGAATGGTTTCTTTGAAATGGGAGGATTGAGTACCTTAATTACCATGGGGGAGTGGTCCGAGACGCCCGGGGCTAAGAAGATCACCTCCGAATAGGAGAAACTATTCCTCCATTGGGCATTAGAAAGCACACGATCTATCTTACGTTGTTTATGTAGCTCACCCGAAGAGGTAGACCATGTATACCGGAACCCTGTGTACTGAAGGTCATCCAAGCCCGCATGTGTGAGACATTGGCCAAATTCATTGAAAGAGGGGGGCCAAACGTTAGAGCTTCCAATCCGATCAGATGGATCCTTGATGGCGTTAAAATCGCCTGCAACAATCCAAGGCTCTTCCTCTAGGCCAGCGCCAGTTTGTATAAGGTTCGTCCAAAGGCTTCTACGGGAGACGAAAGTATGCTCCACATAGACCACTGATAAATAATATTCGGTGTGTTGATCCAGCATCCTCAAGTGACCATGGATAAGCTGAGAAGATTTAGAAGACACCGAAAAATGGACTAAAGTTGGGTTCCAATCCACCTAAATTCTGCCCCAGGGAGAGAACTCATAATTGGTGATCCAAGACCACCCCGGCAACAAGCATGAAGAGATGCTTGGAAGAAGGTTCTGGGTGACCTTGGTCTCTAGAATACCAACACAAAAAAGCTTGTTGGAACGCACAAAGTTCCTTATTTCTGCCTGTTTCATCAACTGAACCCCTTATATTCCATATTCCTATAAACATAAAGATAATGGACAGCATTACCATTTTCGGGGGCCAGACGGCTTCTTCTTTCGAATAGTCTGTCTGGTCTTGCTACTAACCTGAGGAACCGATTTGTGGGTTTGTTGAGCAGAGGATTGATCAGCAACCTGTTTATCCAAGGCCATATTTGAGGCTTAGGAGTCGGCAAGCATTTTATGGGTGGTTGGGGGGATTGGGGGGGAATCATCCTCCTCGTCACTGCCCACATTACTAACCACTTCCGCTAAGGTACTTTCCTCATCAAAGGATGCATACACTGAGACCTCCGGCGTTGGCGTAAGCGCTACTGCCACAACAATCTAGATGTCACCCGCCGATGGCTGGGGCTGGGCTGGAGAATGAGGCTCCTCCACACTTGTAGAATCAGGAAGCGAAGGACTTGCTCTGTTTTGTTTCCGACCCACTTGGATCCACACATCAGATCCTGCCTCTACTACCGCTGGAGATGAAACTGTAGGGACCAAAGGAGTCTCAGATGTTACGGGTGGGCACTTGTGGCCGAACGTGCCACATTTGGGACACGAAGCTGGTTTTCATTCATACTCAACTGAGATAAGCTGAGTAGTGCCACGGATGAGAATCTCCACAGAATCAAGCCGGGGTTGCTTGGCATCTATTTCAATGCAAACACGCGCGTAGGAAATCATCCTCATACTCTCCGTCTGGAAGTCAACATAGAGCAGCTTTCCGATGGCACTGGCTATAGTACTGATGCTCGAGGCCGACCACAAAGAAAATGGAATGTTCCGGAGTTTAATCCAAACCGGTAAGGAGGTATGCTGGCCTCGCTTGAGCTCAATGAGCGGGTGCCACTGTTGCAGAATTAGTGGTACCCTGGCAATTGTAATAGGACCATTGTCTAAAATGAATCGCCTAAAGTCATCATCCGGTATGTGAAAGAAATAAAAACCATTATCGTTGGCCATTATTTCAGATAAATGGGAGCCCCAAACATGCTTAACAGCCAATTCTATCAACCTAAAGGGGAGCTTCTTGCCCACAAAATACCCCACAAGACAAGCCTTCCACTTGGGGTCCATGGCTTCAAAGAGTTCCTCAGGGATATTAATCAAAACTTTGCCATCTACAGAGGTAGGGGGAATGTAAGGGAGGGCATACCCTTTCTCAGTAGATTTTGCAACAGCAGCCCATGACCGCTGGTCCGTGCGGGGCAGATTAGCCTGGGCGGGTGTGGCCATATTCGCCTGTCGATTGTTCTGGGCCTAAGGTGGCTTGGACAGAGCCCTACCTCGGCTTCGACTACGCCTCATGCTTTGAGAGGATTGCGTTGCTTGCGCCTTTGCTGGAACAGCAGCCGCGTTCCCTGGGGTTGCCGAGCCATTCCCTCCGTCGGGATTGAGGCTAGCCAGAGCACTTGGCCCCCCCTTAGTCAGACCAAATTGGACAGTAGCACCCATCATATGGTTTCTGAGAGCCTCAAAGGAGGAAGATCGAGCTACAAGAGCTTTTGACCCCAAGTTTGCCATGGCCTGTTGCTGGTGTGGTCGAACCAGCAAGCTTCAAGCCAGATTTGCCATAGCAATCAAGGGAGAGAAGTAAATCGAAATTCCTTTGGTGGAAAGAAAGAGGATGGAGAGGCGCCCCCTCACACCAAAAATCAGGCCAAACCGCCGGTGGGAACCACCGGAATCGCACCCAAGCCGAAACAGGAACAGTGCCGGGCAGGAAACTCTTTTAGGAGAGAAACGTGAACAGTACCAGGCGCGCAAAGGGCAAATGGAAGGATCCTAAGTAATTAAAGTTGCTATATGCTTATTTCTAGATTTTGATTTTGTGAAATAGGTGCTCTGTCGACCAAAAAAAAAAAAGAATTAGGTGCACTGTAACTGCTATATGTCTGTTGGACAATAGATATATCTATTGTTCACAAAAATTGACCAACTTTTGACTGATATCAATGAGTAGAGAGCTCAATTAATAAGAGAAAAGTTTGATCAAAGCAAAAATCATCAATGAATCGAAAAAAAAAAAAAAGGCGAGCTATAAGCCAATAGATGGTGCAAGATGTTGACATAACAAGATGGTGAAATTAGTGTAGAGGCTTTCGATGAAGACCTTCACCGGTCGACAATTGAAGAAAATTGATAAATCACCATCAACAACAAGCAATTGCCGATTTTTCTAAGTGTTGAAGCTGTGTCATTTATGCATAAAATAGAAGATTTGCCAACACATTAGTTGAAGACGGAGATGATGGATTGACAAGCGACGAGAGAAAAACTGAAACCTTAATTCCTCCCAATATTGTCCTTAAACGAGCAAGAGAGAAAGTAGGAACCAATCCAATGGCAAGACTGGGTAAACTGCAGAGTAAACTTCAGAATTAGCTCAATGATTATAGGTATAAAACATCAAAGTATGACATCACTTAATCATTAAAATTGAATCCATGGAAACAAATATACAGAAATAGATTAGCTAAACAATTTTATGATAGCACTATCGCCAAATTCACCCCTAGATTGACAAACAGTTAAAACTATCTAAAGAAATGAGTAAGATTCATATGCTACAAATTCATTTGCTACTCAAAACAAATACATCAAGAAACAATGACTCGTGCAATCATAGCATAAGGTGTGATGTTAACAGAATTCTTCCAACGAATGAAACTAAAACAAATTTGCATGAAATTGCATCACTTGAGAGTTAGACTTTTAATAATTTCAATCTGTGGAGTCAAATATTTAATCTTTGTCATGAGTAATTCAAATACTTGCTGATTGATGAGAATATGCTGGAGCACTAATTCAAATTACAAGTTAAAGCAACACAATAAGGATAAACTTATCTCTTTTATCAAGAATTTTTCATATGAACTGACTGTCCTACTGAATCATCACAATGGCATCACAGACTCACAGCCCCACCTAGTTAAGACTAAATTTCTCCATCTATTTAAAATTAATCAATTGCAAACAAACTAAAGTACCTACTATTGGAATTATAGGATCTTTCGATCGCATGAACATAAGATCAAATTGATAAATATAGCGTACCCGAATAACAAGAAGCCATTACTGATCTGATGAAGAGAAGATGTCTTCCTAAGGGTATGAATCTTCACCACTCTTCTCTATAATCGTTGTGATTGATGTGTATTTTTCTCTCTTCAGTTTATGTGAAAAAAGACGGAAGCGTAATAACTGATGCCACATTCTCCACCAAAAGAAATCTTATATAAAGGGAGTGATGGGACCAACCCTAGAGCTGCCAAATCCCAACCGTCCATCAAGGTTTAAGATATGTGTTCTATAAGCCCATTCATATGTTATAAATATATTGTTGTGGCTAACAATACAACCTAAAATTGGGGTTGAATAGGTTTAGTTATGATTTTTAAAACTTTTTGCAGAATAACAAGCAATCACTACTGATGATTATAAATGCTCGTGAACTAGTATGAGTGATACTGATGATATAAACTAAATGATAGTGCAGTATGTTCTTAGAAGGTTCGTTAGCTAGCAAATGTGATGCTGATAGTCGAATGTTCAAAGATGATAAAGTAGAAATGTAGTAAGTAAGAGTGCATATCACATAGAGATATATAGTGGTTCGGCTTAACATGAAGCTTACATCCATTCTCAGACTAACAGCCTTAACAGCGACTGGATTCCACTAGTAAATAGCATTGGTGATTAACTGTTTAGTAACGTTCCTCAATAGGATAGATAACACTATCAGGACACGTACACTAGCCTTACGCTTATCTTACTAACATAGATGCTAATACAATTGATCAGACAACAAGCAAACAATGAGCAGTGGTGCTGGCTAGCACTGACGAGCGAAGGCTTTGAAGAGTAGAATGAAGGATTCAAGTAAAAGGCTCTTAGAAGCTTGAAATCTCTTGTATCTTCTCTGAATGGATCGTTTTTCTCTTGATAACTCTCACCCATTGGACTCAAGCTACTCTTCTCCTTATATAGACCTCTAGCTTATATCATGGCCGTTGTAGCATCAATGGTGCGGATCTCGCCAAGGACAAAAAGGACCCTAGCTCTGCAATCCGTACACAAGGATGCCAATACTATTGCTCGTACACAAGGACGCCAGAACGGATCGTACACCAAGCAGTTAATATGAATATTCATATCCCTTAAGGATACCATTTCCAGGATTGTCCTTTGTACTATGCCAGCTACTATTGTCGCTGCTTTGTCGTTGTCTGAGAAATCCAGTGATTAACTACCGTAGTCTGAACCATCAACAGTCGTGATTACTAGTACAATATCCACCATTATCACACCAATTTTGTCACTCTCTGCACAATAGTCCTATGCTTACCTTGAGTAACTTGGTGGACAATTATCAGTGAAGATATTGACCCAACGAACTGTTAAATGGTGGTGTCAATCTTAATACATTTCATTAGTACCAAAGATACTTACGAACACTATCTTCAACTGATCCTTTCAAGCTGTCATGATATCACCTCGTGACACTTGTTCACATTCTTGTCTTCGATCAAGTTCTTGTCTTTGCTGACGGTATAAGATCAGTGCTGATTACACTCTAATCAGTACCAAAGATGCTCCCGAACATTATCTTGACTGGTCCTTCCAAGTTACCATGATATCCCCTCGTGGTACTTTGTTCACTTTTATGTCACAAATTAGGTTTTTCTCTTTGCTAATATAATATGATCACTGGTGATTATATCTTATTTCACCATCTGCACTTGTCATAGTAAACATTAGAACTTGATATGGTTTTGTGATTATCAAAATACCTTATGGATGTTTTCCAATATATATGACCCATAATTTATTTAATTAAATTGGGCTCATGTCAAATATAAAATAATAGACCTGATAGGCCACACAATTGAGTTGAACCTCATCAAGTCCAACATTCTCCCACTTGACCAAAGGTTCTATTATCGATCTAATTCATGAGACTTAATAAAAATAATTAAGTAGATATAACATCCCTTAAGTAAGATCATGTCTAACATTTATACTGAAAAGAATTGATGCTAGTATCCATGTTCCAATGCCATAATACCGTTCTCCAGTTACTATTCCAGCACAAACATTAAACACAACATTTAATGGCTTAATAGTCATGAACAATAATGTTTTATAATGTAAACACGTGCATAAGGTCCATACATAATTGTTTCTTTCAAAAGGCTTCAAAGATGCACATATAACAAGAAGCAACAAATCATAAATCCAAAATCCATTACATGAGGTGATCACAAAATAAATAAATAAAATACATCATGTGTCCAAAACCATGGCCTAAACTAAAGGTTATCAACCAAACCTATACTAGCAACATGTTCTCGAAAGAGATTGGGTGGTAAGCCTTTCGTCAAGGGATCCACTAACATGGCTTTCGTACTAATATGCTGAATGGACACAATTTCATTTTGGACTCTTTCTCTCATAACTAAGCACTTAATGTCGATGTGTTTGGATGCACCACTCAACTTGTTGTTCTTTGAGAAGAAAACAATAGCTTGATTGTCACAATGAATCTTCAGTGGTCTTTAAATAGTGTCAACTACCTCAAGCCCCATAATGAAATTCCTCGACCATAAATTATGAGAACTCACCTCATAACATGCTACAAACTTTGCCTCCATAGTGGATGCAGTTAATGACTGCTTTGCCCTCTTTCACGAGATGGGTCCTCCAGCGAGCATAAAAATGTAACTTGATATAGATTTCTTGGTGTCAATGCACCCAGCATAATCAGAATCAAAATAACCAATAATCTCATGGCCATCTATTCTCTTGTAGGTAAGCATAAAATCTTTTGTACCCTGTAAGTAGCACATCACTTTCTTGGCTACTTTCCAATGACCCATGCCTAGATTTATTTGATAACAATCAAGCATTCCAATAACATACATTATGTCTAGGCAAGTATATACTTGAGCGTACATAAGACTCCCTACAGCATATGCATAGGGAATATGCTCCATTTGTCCAAGCTCCAGTTGATTTCTAGGGCATTGCAATAAACTGAATTTGTCACCCTTAACAACAGGGGCAACACTAGGAGAGCAGTTATGCATGTTAAATCTCTTGAGAATCTTTTCAATATAAGCTCTCTGAGATATTCCTAAGATCCCTCGAGATCTATCTATGCGATTCTCAATGCCTATTACATAAGAGGCTTCACCAAGGTCTTTCATCTCAAAGTTATGTGAAAGAAAACTCTTTGTCTCATACAACATGTCCTTATCACTGCTAGCAAGTAATATATCATCTACATACAATACTAGAATTATGAATTTTCTCCCACTGATCTTAAGGTATATACATTGATCCACTACATTTTCTTTAAAGCCAAAATTACTGATCACAGCATGAAACTTAAGCTACCACTATCTTAAGGCTTGTTCCAAATCATAGATGGACTTTTTTAGTTTGCATTTCATGTGTTCCTTGCCCCCAACCACAAAACCTTGTGGTTGTGCCATATAGACATCCTCTTGCAAGTCTCCATTAAGAAATGTTGTTTTCACGTCCATTTGATATAACTCAAAATCATAATGAGCTACTAAAGCCATGACTATTCTTAAAGAATCCTTCTTTGACACAGGGGAAAAAGTATTGTTATAATACACTCCTTCTCTTTGAGTAAAACCTTTCGTGACTAGTCTAACTTTATACCTTTTAATATTACCTTTAGGATTCTAGCTTAGTTTTGTAGACCCATTTACGGCATACAGCTTTAGCCCCTTTAGGCAAATCTACTAGGTCCCAGACACTATTAGTTTTCATTGAGTTCTTCCATGGCTTCAAGCCACTGAGTTGAATGATCGCTTGTAATGGCTTTATCATAAGAGATAGGATCAGTATCTATGCCAATATCATAGTCTGACTCATCTAAATACACGATGTAATCATCATAGATAGTTGATTCCTTTTCTCTTCTTGACCTCCTAATAGGTTGCTTACCAAAAGGATGGAGAATAGGCTCCGTATTATGAGATTCTTTGTTAGGTACCTCCTCCGATGGACTAGAACCTTTTGGTGAAGGTAATGATACACTAGATGCTTGAATAATAAGAACGAAAACACAATCCCATGCAGAAACTTGATCTCGGGTTTCCTTAAGGTCTACTGTTCTAGTAATACTGTAATAAGCATTTTCCAAAAACACTGCATTTTTAGTTTCAACAAATTTAGTGGTATGTGAAGGGTAGTAAAATCTAAAACCCTTTGATCTTTCAAGGTAACCAACAAAATAACAACTTATGGTCCTTTGCTCAAGTTTCTTCATTTGTGAGTAATATATTTTTTGCCCCAGCCAAATAACCCCATACATGAAAATAACCCAAACTCAATTTTCTTTATGCCCACAATTCATAAGGTGTTTTAACCACAGATTTACTAGGGACCCAATTAAGGATATATATATATATGGCTGTTTTGAGAGCTTTAACCCAAAGACATTCTCGTAGAGTGCTATGACATATCATACTTCATACCATATCCATTAGAGTACAATTTCTTCGCTCAGCAACACCATTTTGCTGGGGAGCACCAAGCATTGTATACTGAGCAACTATGCCAGTTTTCTCCAAAAAAATAAAGCAAAAGCACTTGGATTATGACATATGTCAGAAAACCTTCTATAATATTCTCATCCATGTTCAGACCTTATGACTTTAATCTTTAGGTCGAGTTGATTTTCAACTTCAGCTTTGTAGATCTTAAACTTGTCTAGAGCTTCAGATTTATCATGGATAAGATAGACATAACCATAACGTGAGTAGTCATCGATGTAAGTGATAAAATACTTATGACCACTAATACTAGAAGTAGGGAAAAGTCCACAAATATCAGTGTGGATAATTTGAAAAAGTTCCTCACTCCTTGTGGCACCATGTTTATTGCCCTTTGGGAATTTTCCTTTAATACATTTAACACAAGTATCAAAGTCAGAAAAATCTAGAGAATGTAGAATCACGTCCTTAATACGGTGTTCCATTTGGCCTCATGATATATGGCCAAACGTTCATGCCATAATTTTGAGGAATTCTCATTCTCCAATTTCCGTTTCTTATCAGTTTGAGCAACTTCATCATTCACATTCATTGAACTAGTGATTCAACAAACGAAGAATCTAAACACAGTTTGTAGAGGTTTTTCTAACAGACCATAACTAATAGTCTCACCGTAACGAGAAATGGAGCAGCTTTTATTCTCAAACTTAAACGGATAACCATAAGCATCAAGTTTTGAAACAAAAATTGACGCTTCTAATAATACTAGGAACATAAACAATATCAGTTAAATCCAAATTGAAACCACTCTCCAACAGCAAACGGATAGTGCCAACAGCTTCAACTGGAACCTTTTCTCCATTTCCCATGACAATGTTACGGTCCCATTTACTTAGTTTTTTTCTTTGAAAGGAATCCTTGTAATGAATTAGTTATGTGTAGAGCTGCACCAGTATCAATCCATCATGTATTTAAAGGAGCATCAACAAATTAGGACTCATAACAAATGTGACTTAATAAAGTATTACCTTTCTTCTCCAGCCACTGCCGAAATTTCAAGCATTCTTTCCTCATATGTCCTTTAGCTTTACAAAAATGACACTTAGGAACACTTGGTCCCTTTGAACTAGAAGGACCTACCTTGTCAATCATAAGGTTGGGAGTACCCTTGTTTCCATGATTGTGACCATTGCCATGTATATTTCCTTTTTTTATTATTTGAACCATAGGTAATTACGTGAGCACTGTCAAGTTATTCAGATTTCAACCTCTCTTCTTCTTGGACACACATAGATATCAGTTCGCTCATCTTCCCATTTCTTTTTCTGCGTATTATAGTTGATCTTAAAAGGACTAAATTGTGTAAGAAGAGATGTCATAATGAAGTGAACAAGATAACCTTTAGAGATTTCCATATCCAAGGTCTTATGTTGGGCATTCATATTATTCATCTGCATAATGTGCTCACGAACACCATTGATTCCATTATACTTGAGGGTAATCATTTTGGAAATAAAAATAGTAGCATGTGCCTTGGAAGTGCCCTCATACTGCTCCTCAATATGAGCAAGGTACTCCGTAGCATTAGTAGAGTCAGGAATGGCTCCTCGGATAGTGGTCATTATAGAGCCTTTCATAATCATTAGAGATATGTGGTTGGATTGCTCCCACTTTTTATTAGCAGCTTTCTGCTCATTTGAGCTTTCAACTATGAGTTCAGCGGGAGTGTCAACTCGTAATGCATAGTTAAAATTCATGACTCCAAGAATGAGACTTATTTGCTCTTTTCATTTCTTAAAATTTGTACCACTTAGTTGTTCAATGGAGAAAATATAACTTGTAATAGCAGCATGATTGTATGTTAGATTAGAAAAATCACATTTATGCACATTAGTACCTTTAGGAAATCCACAAAATGAATAAAATAATTTAATTCAACATCATAATAAATTGAAAAATAAATAATTCATTTACATGGAAAGGTAAAATACATAAAACCTTATCAAAAGAAATCCAAGAATCATCTATAGCCTTCTGTTGGGTCGACTATAAATGCTTTAAATGGATTCTTTCATAATTTACTAGCAAATTTCATAAGGCAAGAATAAATCAAATTAAATCACCGTTGGACAGAATTAATTCGAATTGCTTATTTGCAATTTATTTGCTTATCAGATTATCATTGTACTCAAAATTAAATATCTTCACTTTCCGTTAGGTTAGTTATGAATTTAATCATGAGCATAACATAAGACGGTTTTATCATAACTAAATCTATTCAAAACAATAATCTTTTGTTAGGCTGATTACTGCCTAAATAGTTTAGAACCGCAATAAAGAATAAAAATTTATCTGACATCATAAAGTTGTATCGAATCAAAGAAAAGGGAACAACACAAAATTATGCCATTTAATGGCTAGATCATGGGAACGATAACCAAAATTTACGACGATATCTATCAAATTCAGACGTTTTGTTAATACAAACTTAAAAACATCCGAATCAAATACATTATTTGCATAAGATATTCAAAAAAATTTATTATCATCATATATTTATTCCATCATCAATGAAATACTATGAATCAATCATAAAAGGAATCAAAAGATCATAATAAACATTATGACTATGTTCATGCGTTGAATAAACCACGCTCTAATACCACATGTTAGAGTTATAGGATCTTTTACTCATATGAACATAAGATCAAATTAATAAATATAGCATACCCAAATCAAAAGAAACCATTATTGATCTGATGGGAGAGAAGATATCTTCCAATGGTTATGAATCTTCACCACTCTCCTTTAAAATCGTTGTGATGGATGTGTATTTTTCTCTTTTCAGTTTCAGTGTAAAAAGGCGGAAGCGTAATAACTGATGCCGCATTCTCCACTAAAAAAAATCTTATATAGAGAGAGTGATGAGACCAATCCTAGAATTGCAAAACCTCAACCGTCCATCAAAATTTAAGATATGAGTTCTACAAGCCCATTTAGATATTATAAATATATAACCCATAATATATTTAATTAAATTGGGCTCATGTCAAATATTAAATAATAGACATGATATGCCACATAATTAAATTGAACCTCATCAAGTCCAACACCTACTCCCTAAGAATATTAGCTTGCTTCGTAAAACTCCTTAAAAATATCATCCATCATACAACAATCTTGTTGGCGAAACTTTGCACGAGTTTATGTGCTCGTTAGAGAGAACTTGTGAGGGAATGGCGTGGCGTGGCATTGCACGAAGCAAATACTGGTGACAGCAATTGGCAATGGACGCTAAACCGAGATAGAAGCCAAACGGGTTGCCTTGCCAACACTCCAAAGGGACCCTTTGAACTTCTCTTTTCTAACGACAATCCAACGCCAGAGCAAGACAGAGGAGCTATGCAACGAGGGGTACGGAGCAAAATGACCCAAAATTTTGAATTCAGAAGGAAAGAAAGGAGGAGAAAGAAGCAGTAGCGTGGATCTTCTTTTTTCGAAAAGGAGGAAAGAGAAAGCGCCATTAATGCGTGCAGCAGCAGCATCAAGCCCACTCAAATGAACAGTGATGGAACAGAGGAGAGAGAAAGCGCCATTCAGCAGCAGCAGATCTATTAATGGGAGCATATTTTTAAATAGGAAAAGGGGAAATATGATATTTTGTGCGAAAAAGCCAGCGGGGATCACTCGCACACGTAGAGCTTCCTGATTGGTTGAGGACCACGCTGACGCGAAGTATCCGGACCACCTAATATTATCTCGAGGGCTATGATGTAAGTCAAAGGTGGTTTGCTACATCAACATTTTCGTCAAAATGTTTGACCGAAGGATTTATGTAAGAAAAAACGTATAGTTTAAGCATTCAATTGACCATAAAAATTTTCAAGGATCAACTCGAATAGATTTAAAAAAAAAACCCGAAACTATTGGTACCTTTATCCAAAATTTGAGTAGTTGCTACTTGCCCTTGCTCTTCTTTCTCAACCTGCTCCTTGTCCACTTGAGCAATTTAAGCTTTTATGGGATTGAGGTTCTTTATGTGCAACTTCTTCAAGTTTGCCCCGAATGTGGTCGTTGAGCATAGGGCTAAGTAGTGTCCCTAAAACATTGAACAAGCAACAAAGCTCATCACACGAGTACAAGATGATCGTGACCATCGTTTCTTCTTGCTCGTTCCTTTCTGGACTAGCGCATGTACACCAAACCAAACGCATTTATGCTTATAAAGGTTCCAAGAAATCTGTGTCCATTCCTTATCATCTCGAATCTCGATGGATGTGGATGCGATCTATTCGGGCAAGCCAAATGATCCAGAATCTATATCCTTTTATGTGGATTTCTTCAAAAGTATTCAAGGCAATCATGAGCGCTCAATGTGGATTGTGGATCGCGCACTAGGTCAGCCAGAGAACCTCAGACACACCGGTATTAACATGGTGAAAAAGATTCCGATTCAAGGAAAACTCCCAACTCCTCTCTTAACAAGTCCTTAGATGGTAGAGAAAATGCACATATTTCAGCGGTGAATCATTTGTTCCTTCTCCTATAGACAGACAAACTGAGAACTGTTGAACGTCGGTCGCATTCTCCAGGTGCCAATTCGTCTGGTTGTGATCATGCTCCGGCTCCTTCCGCTCCTTGGAAGCTAAAATCAGGCTCACGAGTTTGAAGTCTGGCCAACGTTTTGATGATCCATCGTTCTATGTATGTTTTTCTGTGATGGTGCTTGGAATGAAAAGCAAAATTATGCTGCTTGTAGAAGAACGACTTTTGATTTAAAGCAAGTCCCTTTACATCATTCATCACTAACTGCTAAAATGCATCAACGTTTTAAGTAAATCTCGAACTTCTTGCTAATAGTAACCCCGTTCATGGGAGTTTCTAAGCAGAATTCTCTCTTTAAAATGCACATAAGCATCGAAGTTTTACTCATAACTGATCAGGTGAGCACATAAGCACATGCACGCGATCCAAGGCTGGCTTTGACTGGGCTTCTTTGGTATTTTCTATTGTCTTGTGTTCTTACCAAGGATGGACGAGGGCCGGGTCTTAGGTATATCGATACTCGATAAGAACTGTTGACACTTTAAATTGTGCTCAAGTTTATGAGAAGTGGATCTAGAGTTGATCAAGAGTTGACTAAGGTTTGATCGACATCGTACGCAAGACACGAAACACGCTTTAGAAAAAAAGTGCATTGTACTCGTCAAAATGAATCTTCTGATACCCATATTTTCACCGGAAATCCCATAGTCAAATTTTGACCCTTTGGGGCCGATCGCTTGTTTTTTCATAGTGTTGGGAAGATTGCTATTTCCCGATTTCAATTGCACATCTCCAAACTAGGGATCACTAGCGTTCTAATGCAACAAAATTGGGTCTATCAGACATTAGATGAGGAAGTTATCGCTTGATTAGACTTTCTCATACCCAAAAAAGGGTCTTGGGGCCCAAAACTATGTCTGGAGGTGTTGGAATTGAACGCAACTTGCCAAATCTTTAAGTTGTTGTAGATAATTATTTCCATTTTAGTCATCGAGACAATGTCCGATTCATGAACCAAGCCTATGGTCTCAATATGGATCAAAACTTCAGGTCTTCAATTTTGTAATTTATCCCATTATATTGGGCTTGTTGGACTTTACGAGCTTTCGAATGGAGTGAAAGATCATGCAAATCATTTTTTAAGGTTGTGCATGACAATTTTTAGAACAAAATTTCTGTTCCAGAAATAAGTTTGGAATATATTTGGAACGGAAATCCGTTTGGTAACGCAATTTCATTTTTTCATTTCTAGAACAAATTTCTATTCTAGAAATAGGTTTGGAACAGAAATAAAAAATTAAAACTTCTCTTTCTCTACACGACTCACTCTTCTCTCTCTCTTGGCTCCCCACCTCCTCCCTCCCCTCTGCCAGTCGCCGATGCCATCAGGGAAAAAAAAATTTTATGCTATTATCAAATGAATTTCTATTTCGAAAACAGAAAATTTGTGTCGTTATCATACACGTTTCCTTGTTCAGAAATTGATTTTTAGAACTAAAATAGAAAACTCTATTTCTTTCAGGAAATTGATTTTTGGAACATAAATATTGTGATTCGAGCCCTTAAATGAGCATAAGGCTGACGAGACCGAACCTCAAGCACTTCAATTTGATGCTTAGGATTCTCAACCCTGTGATCTCGAAAAGAACTATATATAGGGGCTCTCCACCCCTCATTTGAGACTATGATGAGTTATTTTTCTGCTCTCACTCTTTTGAATTTCTCTTATTTTGAAGTCGCTCTTATATATCTCTTTTTCCGTCTGTTTTCCTTTATCATTGTAGGTACCGAGGTTCTCCCACTTTTAAGATTACTTTGTTAGAAATAAAACTTTAAATGGACTGAATTATCCTGATTACACATGGATGAACTAAACTCATGTATAACTAGAATCTAGTGTGGAAATGTGATAAAATCTTTACTAACCTCCAATCATTGATGAAGTTCAATCGAGAACCAAATTCGCGGAGTCTTGAACAATTGGAATAGGCACTTCTACCCAATTGCCCTCTCTAACGTCGATGGTGTGTTTCACTTAATTCACTTAATGAGAGGGTTTGGTTCAGACGACCTATTTATATTTCATCGCACCCCATTATCGAGAACTCTTCCATCAAGAGTTATCAAAAGTGGCCATCACATAATCCAATGTGATTAACACGGATAATTATAAACTGGATGTGGAATCACATTATTGATAATTATCGATATGATAACATTCACATTATGGATAATTATCAATATGATAACATTCTCTCACTTGATCCCAACATTCCATCAAACAAAATATCGTACTAAATCCACAAAACTTCATGTTGAAAATAAAGCACATGAATCATGGCAATAAGTCCTCTTAAAGCAAGTATTATCTTCCATGTATCACAATGCACCTTATCAACTCATATGTGATAACATAACTTAATGAATAAACCTTATGTTTATTCTAGGTCGACAATGATGTTTATTCTCACAATAAATGAATGTGTACACCCAAATTGAGAAAAACATCACAACTAAGTAAGAGTTTCACAAAATTCGTCAATACAAATAAAATTCACATGATATGACCAATTCCCATCCTAACCACATGATCCTTATAACTCCTTGGTGGCATGCCTTTAGTTAAAGGATCAACTAACATTAATTCAGTGCGAACGTGTTCTATGACCACTTTATTATCTTTATCACATTCCCTTATGGCTAAATACTTAATGTCGATGTGCTTGCTTCAACTACCACTTTTGTGGTTTTTAGCCATGAAAACCGCAACTGAATTGTCACAAAATATCCTTAATGGCCTAGCAATGGAATCCACAACTCTAAGTCCTGAAATGAAACTCTTCAACCACACACCATGTGGGGTGGCCTCAAAGCAGGCTATACATAAGCATGTGACCTTTTGTGCCTTAAAGGTACCTCATCACCTTCTTTGTAGCTTTCCAATGGTCTATACTTGTATTACTTTGACATCTTCCCAATATTCCCACAGCAAAAGCTATGTCAGGTCGAGTGCAAACCTAAACATACATCAAGCTTCCGATAGCATAAGAATATGAGATGTTCTTCATTTGTTCCTCCTCAAGATCATTCTTCCGGCACTTGTTCAAATTGAACCTATCAGCGTTCACAATGGGTGCTATACTTGGTGAACAATCTTTCATTCGAAATCTCTCTAAGACTTTATTGATATAAGTTTCTTGATATAATCCTAAAATGCCTCGAGGTCTATCCCTATGGATCTTAATGCCAATGGCATAAGATGCCTCACCCATATCCTTCATGTCAAAACTCTTAGAGAGAAATTGTTTCGCCTGATGTAACAACCCTTAATCATTGGTTGCAAGTAGAATATCATCCATAAACAACACAAGGAAACAAATTTTGCTCCCACTGACCTTCTGATATATACATTGATCCACAACATTCTCTACAAAATCGAATAAAGAGATGACATCATGGAACTTTAAATACCATTGGTGGGATGCTTGTTTCAAGTCATATATAAATTTCTTAAGCTTGCACACCAAATGCTCACCATTAACACTAGCGAGTTTCAACGATAAAAACTTTATAATTAGGGGTCATGGCATACGCCTTTTCAGAAGTTTCAAATTGCGCATCAATGGCTTCTAGCAAAGTTTTAGCATTGTAATGCTAAGCAACTGAACCACAATTACTAGCAAAAAGTTTAGTCCTTATGAACATTACACTAAGGCGATTGGACCACTCCCATTGTTCATAAAAAGTAACTTCAGTCGAAGTGCTAGCATCAGCAGGAGCAGGTGGTTCATCTTTCCGAATAGTATAATCAATGTCCTTGCACCCCAATTGAAGAAGGATCAATTCCTTCCAAACCTTATAGTTGTTGCCGTTTAATTTGGGAACATTAAAATCAAAAAAATTCACAGGTGTTAAAGCTGCCTATCAAACAAAATTTGAGGCAAAGCAAACATATATCATACTTTACCAATGTAAAATATTTCACAAAATATGAATCTCATGACATAAAAATTGCTTGTGGGCTAAGTTTTTAATTTAAATAAATTCATAATCACTTTACGTGAAACTAGCATATTATATTTCTTTTATTAATCCTTATGGATAAATTAAAAAAATATATGTTATTTCATCCTAATTAATCATATCAATATAATAAAATTCCTGTAAAAATTTTTTATTATATTAATACGATTTATTACAATAAATATCCTTTACTATATGTGATCCAATATATATAATTTAAGATAATTAAAGATGTTGTGGCTAATCTCTAATTAAACAAAATTATATATGGATCACTAGACATTTAATTGCATGCATGGGCAAAACAAGAAATTTACGTTCCTAAGGGCAAAATCGTAAATTAACATCCAAGGGAAAAATTGGAAATTCATGTGGGACCGAGAGGCAAAAACGTAAATTCATGACACGGGCAATGGTAAAACATGAATTCAAGCACGCATGGGGGCAAAATAGGAATATCAATCATGCAGCGGGGGCATAATCATAATACACGCACGCACCTTCTCCCTTACACAGGTGCATGCCATACATGCGCTAGTAACAGCTAGCAAGCATATGGTCCACGTGCCTGCTACATCGCGCTGTTGAATCCGCACTACTTCTCCATTTCGTCTTCGCCCATCGCCACAGCCTGTTCCGCGACCTAGGTCTCTTCCAACAGCCCACCTCCAACGAAACTAAATGGTGGGTATTGAAGATCACACCGGCGCGACCACACAGGTCCAAGAATCGACGAAAACAGTCAAGAAATTGGCCAAAATCAAAACAAATTTTGTTCAAACGCAAAATCCTAACCAACACAACTTTTGCCACTTGATTAGCGTCTGACGATCATCCTAATACCAAATTAACTTAGGGCTTTTGTTCCCCATGGCGGTGCAACCATATTGGTCCGAAGCCGGGTGGTGGGTCGTTGGAATTTGGCCGAAATAGGCAATATCTCCCTTTGGCTAGAAAATCCCCGATTTTAATTTACTCAAAAACCCAACGAAAAATCATTAAGGCAGAGATACAACTTGCTCTGATACCAACTGTTAGAAATAAAACTTTAAAGGGACCGAATTATCCCGATTACACATGGATGAACTAAACTCATGTATAACCAAAATCAAGTATAGAAACGTGATAAAATCTTTACTAACCTCCAGCCATTGATGAAGTTCAATCAAGAACCGAATTCGCGGATTCTTGAACTATCGGAATAGGCATTTCTAGCCAATTGCTCTCTTTAACGTCAATGGTGTGTTTTACTTAATTCACTTAATGAGAGGGTTTGGCTTAAACGACCTATTTATATTCCATCGCACCCCTTTACCAATAACTCTTCCATCAAGAGTTATCAAGAGTGGTCATCACATAATTCAATATGATTAACATAGATAGTTATTGTTGGAAAACATCCCTAAAGTATTTTGATGATCACAAAACCATCTCGAGTTCTAATGTTTACCATGACGAGTGCAAATGGTGAAATAAGTTACAATCACCAGTGATCCTTTTACATCAAAAAAGAGAAGAACCTGATCTGTGACAAGAGGGTGAACAAGTACCACGAGGGGATATCATGATATCTTAGAAGGACCAATCAAGATAATATTCGTGAGTATCTTTGGTATTGATGAGAATGCAATCAGCATTGATCTTATGCATCAGCAAGGAGAAAAATCTGATCTGTGACAAGAGGGTAAACAAGTACCACGAGAGGATATCATGGTAACTTGGAAGGACCAATCAAGATAGTGTTTGTGAGTATTCTTGGTACTGATGAGAGTGCAATCAGTTTTGATCTTATACCATCAGCAAAGAGAAGAATCTGATCGAAGACAAGAATGTGAACAAGTGTCATGAGGGGATATCATGACAGCTTGGAAGGACCAGTCAAAGATAGTGTTCATAAGTATCTTTGGTACTGATGAAAGGTATTAAGATTGACATCACCATTTAACAGTTCGTTGGGTCAATATCTTTACTGGAAATTATCCACCAAGTTACTCAGGGTAAACATAAGTTTGTTGTGCAGAGAGTGACAGAGTTGGTGTGATAATGGTGGATATTGTACTGGTAATCACAACTATTGATGGTTTAGATTACAGCAGTTAACCGCTGGATTCCTCCAACAAGGAAGCGACAAAAATAACTAGCATAGTACATAGGACAAAGGACAATCTTGGCAACGTTATCCTCAATGGATAGGAATACTCGTCCTGCCCGCCAGGGGAATGATCCGTCCTTGTGTCCTCGTGTACGAGCAATAGTACTAGGGTCCTGGTGTACGGACTATAGAGCTGGCGTCCTTTCTGTCCTTGGCGAAATCAATATCGTTGATGCTACAACAGTTACGATACACACTGGAGGTCTATATAAGAAGAAGAGTGGCTTAAGTTAGGGGTGAGCAGTTCCAGATTCTGGGTAGGTTTCACCTGGAACCTGGAACCTGGAACCTAGAACCTATCCGTCCTACAGGTTCCTTATTTTTTGGAACCTGGAACCTACTTGTCGGAACTTGGAACCTGGAACCTACCATGTCACAAGTTCCAAGGTCGGTTCCAGGTTCTTATAGGTTCTTTTTTTTTCTTATTCAAAAATAAATTTGTGTGAACAAATATGTAAAGAACCTAATCTAGACAGATATGTGTGGTTTATCAAACAACTAAATCAAAAGTTTGGTTTATGCAAGAAATTGAGCTTGACAATCATCCACTGTTTGCACATATATCTATCATGGCCTGGATGATCCGAATACTCTGATCCAACACCGACTTCAAATAGGTCACATAGTCACTAACTGGTAACTTTAACTGTGAAAAATGTACCTGAATCCCAAGAAGTTTATGGGATATAAATAGTGGAACAAACAACAACAGAAAAGAATTTGTCAAGCTGGGAAAAACAACACGAAAGAACTTGGAATAGCAAATTCGCTTTGACATGGGTATCATCTAGGCGATTCTTATCAACCTTATACCTGACTTTCTCAGACAATTGAGCATTGTGAAGCTCCTGGAAGAAAATGAGAAAACAATATAAAGCTGAGGAGCTTCAGAAATCTTAATATAACAATTTAAGGGAGTAAATGCAATACAAAGCCTTTGCATCAAACAGCAAGTATTAGGAACATACTATCATTTACGAGTTTCAAGTAATTTAATAAGTCAATAAAACTTGAAATAGAGTAAAAGCTTGTAAAAGTTTTTATTTCCAAAAGAACAGATAAATCATTCAAAATTATGCAGTGACAAAGCAAAAATGATGACATGTTACTCTGCAAAAGGAAAACTGAAAGTGAACAATAACATTAGCTAATAAGGAAATTCCTACAGTTCCTTCACCGATTCTTGGTTCCCGGTTCCGGTTCTTTTGGGAACCAGAACCACAGGTTCTTAAAAAATTGGAACTGGGAACCAAACCCTCACGTGTTAGAACCTAGAACCTGAGGTCCGGTTCTCGGTTCCCGATTCCCGATTTTTGATTTTACCAAGAACCATGCTCACCCCTAGCTCAAGTGCTAGTGTGCAAGTAATTATCAAGAGAGAAGCTATCTTTTCAAAGAAGATATGAGAGAAATTAAGCTTCTGAGAGACTTTCACTCAAATTCTTCATTCCACTCTTCAAAGCCTTTGCTCGCCAGTACTAGCTAGCACTACTGTTCATTGTTCGCTTGTTGTTTGATCCACTGTATTAGCATCTATGTTAGTGAGACAAGTGTAAGGCTAATATACGTGTCCTGATAGTGTGATCTATCTTACTGAGAAACGTCACGAGGCAGTTGTAATCACCAGTGCTACTTACTAGTGAAATCCAGTCGCTGTTAAAGCTGTTAGTCTGAGAGTGGACGTAGGCTTATTGTTAAGCCGAACCACTATATATCTTTGTGTGATGTGCATTCTTACTTATTACACTCATATTGCATCATCCCTGAATATTTGAATATCAGCATCACTCATACTAATTCACGAGCATTTAAAATCATCAGTGGTGATTATCTTTCTATTCCGTGAAAAGTTTTGAAAAATCATCACTCAATCTATTCAACCCCCCCTTCTAGGTCGTGTGTTAGCCTCAACAATTGGTATCAGAGCGCGGTTGCTTGTTTATTGAAGTGTCTCTTACTTCTGAGCATAAAGATCTTTTATGGCTAACATTAATAATTTTTTTGCTCCTGACTCACATGCTCCCAACAAGCCACCATACTTTGATGGCTCAAACTACAGTTATTGGAAGAATCACATGAAAATTTATCTTGAAGCGACTGACCCAGACCTATGGGAAATTATTGAGAATGGACCTACTGTTCCATTGCAAGCACCTGTTCAAGTAGTTGAACAAGGAGACCAGAATGTTTCTGCTGCTCGAGAAAACCAAAATGACGAATCATTCAGAAGACGAGCTTTAAATTCTAAAGCAACGCATTTGTTGTATTGTTCTTTATTTCCATCAGAATATAACATAATTTCTTCTTGTTCCATAGCTAAGGAAGTCTGGGATTGACTTCAAGTAACATTCGAAGGAACTGACCGTGTGAAGGAAACAAAATTAAATCTCCTTCTGGGAAATTACGAAATGTTCAAGATGAAGGATGATGAAAGCGTGACTGAAATGTTCACACGATTCACAACAATCATCAATGGTCTTGATCATCAAGGGAAGATCTTCACTGATATTGAAAAAGTAAACAAACTCCTGAGATCACTTCCAAAGGAATGGAGCCAAGTCAAAATCTCTGTCCATGAAACTATGAGAATCCAAGCTATCAGTATGGATAAACTCATAGGAACACTCATGTCTTATGAAGCGGAACTACAAAATGAGGATCCAAATTCAAAAGGAAAGAAAATCATTGCCTTTACCTCAAATCAAGGTAATGATAATGATACTCCATCTTCAGAAAAAGATGATGATGAAGAAATGGCTCTGTTTACAAAAAGATTCAAGAATATAATGAGAAAAGGTAGCTTCCGAAAAAGAAGAAAGCTTACAAGGTATTAAGAAGAGAAGAAACACAGAAAGAGCAGAGATGATTCTAAGTCAAAAGAAATCATCTGCTACGAATGTTGAAAGCCTAGACATGTCAAGCCAGAATGTCCTCTACTGAAGAAGTAGAGAGGCAAATTTGAAAAGAGAAAACAAGCATTTAAGGCAGAGACCTGGAGCGACACAAAGAGTAGTGATGATGATGATGCAGAACAAGCAAATCTATGTTTTATGGTAGACACTGATTCTGACGAGGAAACAGAGGAAAAGAAGATCAATAGAAAATGGAATTTGGACAATGGATGCTCAAGGCATATGACTGGTGATGCCAAGAACTTTCTGGAACTAACTCAGATCGATGGAGAAACTGTCTCATTTGGAGGAAAAGAAAAAGGAAGGATAGTTGGTAAAGGAACTACCACAGTAAGAAACCTGATTATTAACGAAGTAGCATTAGTCAAAGGATTAAGACACAATCTCATCAGCATCAGTCAACTCTATGACAAAGGCTATGAGATAAAATTCAAAGATGACATTTGCACAGGTAATGGAAAAGACTCATCGCAAATCTTTACTGGCAAAAGGTATGAAAATATTTACCTTCTTGATTTAGATCATGATCATGCTCATTGTTTAATTTCTTCATAAGAAAAACAATATGTATTACATAGGAAACTCGGTCATGTTAGTTTGAAACACATTTCTAAACTTGTTTAAAAAAAACTAGTAAAATGACTTCCAAATATGAAGTATGAGAGTAATGACGTTTGTAATGCATGTTCTTTTGGTAAACAAGTTAGAAATTCCTTTAAGTCCATAAATACTGTTGCTACTAACCGAGTCCTGCAGCTACTCCATATAGATCTATTCGGACCAACTAGAAACATTAGCTTTGGTGGAAGTAAATTTTGTCTAGTGATTGTTGATAACTACTCCAGATATACATGGGTAGTATTTCTGGCCCACAAAGATGAAGCGTACAATCAATTTGTGAAGTTAGCTCGAAAGATACAAAATGAAAAAGGTTACAAGATATCATCCATCAAGACTGATCATGGTGGAGAATTTGATAACAATAGCTTCCCTGATTATTATGGAGAAAATGGCATTGAGGACAATTTCTCAACTGCGTATATACACCACAGCAAAACGGTGCGGTTGAAAAAAAGAACAGAAGTTTACAGGAAATGGCAAGAACCATGATAATTGAAAGCAGCACTCCTGCTTATTTCTAGGCAAAAGCAGTTGCCACATCAAGTTGCATCATCAACAGAATATTCCTGCGACCATTGTTAGATAAAACACCCTATGAGATCTACAAATGAAGGAAGCCAAATATATCGTACTTCCACATATTTGGGTGCAAGTGTTATATTCTAAAAAACAAGAATGACAACATTGGAAAGTTTGAACCAAGACCAAACGAAAGCATATTTCTTGGTTACTCAACTACAAGTAAAACCTTTAGAGTATTCAACAAGGTATCACAAGATATCGAAGAGTCAATCAACATGAAATTCAATGATAGTACGATGGGAATTAAAAGTCTGAATGAAGATGGGGAACCAGCAATAGTGCAAACTATTCAGACACCCCATAATCAGCCGACCAATCCTCAAGAAGATTCCAAGGATGGATTACCAAAGGAATGGAAATTTCGAACCAATCATCCAAAGGAACAAATCATCGGTGATACTGGTGAAGGTGTTCGAACTCGTTCATCATTTCGACAAGCAATGAACTCTCTTGCCCTATTATTTCAAGTTGAACCCAAGGCAATTGATGATGCAATTCAAGATGAGTCTTGGATTGAGGTTATGCAAGAAGAGCTTCAACAATTCAAGATTAATGATGTGTGGAAACTTGTTTCTAGACCATAGGATCATCCTGTGATTGATACCAAATGGGTATTTAGAACAAATTGACTGAAAAAGGAATTGTTGTTTGCAATAAAGCTAGGCTCGTTGCTAAGGGATACTCACAAGAAAAAGGTATTGATTATTATGAGACATATGCACCTGTAGCAAGGTTAGAAGCTATTCGCTTATTACTATCTTATGCTTGCTATCATGACTTCAGATTGTTTCAAATGGATGTTAAAAGTGCTTTCCTAAATGGTTTCATTAAGGAAAAGGTTTTTGTTGAACAACCTCCTAGTTTTGAAGATTCTAAATTTCCAAATCATGTTTTTCAACTCAAGAAAGCTCTATACGATTTGAAACAGGCACCTCGAGCTTGGTATGAAAGACTAAGCTGTTTCTTAGAAGAAAATAATTTTAAAAAGGGGACTGTTGATACCACTTTATTTACTAAGAGGAGTGGTAATGATATTCTATTAGTACAAATATATGTGGATGATATCATTTTTTGTTCTACTAACAATCATTTGTGCAAGGATTTTGAGAAAGTGATGAAATGAGGGTTTGAAATGAGCTTAATGGGAGAATTGAATTTCTTTCTAGGTTTACAAGTCAAGCAATTGAAAGAATGTACGTTCATCTTTCAAGAAAAATACACAAAAGAATTAGTAAAGAAATTCGATTTTGAGAGTTGCAAAAAGGTTGATACACCTATGTTAGCAACACTGAAGATTAAAGACGAAGAAGGTAAGACCATTGATCCTAAAATGTACAAAAGCATGATTGGATCACTATTATATCTTATTGCTTCTAGACATGATATACTATTCAGTATATGTGTTTGTGCTTGTTTTCAGTCAAATCCCAAAGAGTCACATCTTAAAGCTGTGAAACGTATTATCAAATATATTGCTACTTATCCAAAGTTAGGACTATGGTATCCAAAGAAATCAGAATTTATATTGCATGGATATTCAGACGCTGACTTTGCAGGTTGTAAGATAGATAAAAAAAAAAAGCACTATAAGTACTCGTCAAATTATGGGCAGTATGCTCATTTCATGGTTTTCGAAGAAACAGAATTCTTTGGCATTATCTACTACCGAGGCTGAATATGTTGCACTAGGAAGTTGTTGCGTACAAATACTTTGGATGCAACAACAACTCAGTGATTATGTAGAAGATTGCTTAGGATCAATCATAATGTGTGATAATACAAGTACAATCAATCTCATAAAGAATCCCATACTGCACTCAAGAGCAAAGCATATCGAGATATGACATCACTTCATCAGAGAGCATATCAGCAATGGTGATGTTAACATTGAGTTCGTGAATTCAAAGCACCAACTCGCATATATCTTCACAAAGCCTCTGGACAAAAATTCATTTGAATTCATTCGAAATGAACTTGGAATTTGCAATCCAACTAAGTAAGAATATGGTATCATCACTGAAGATACTAGGTATTTACATCAATTTGCACTACTCCTGGTAGATAAATTGGCAAAGGTACGAACTTTCAAAAAGTTACCGTTACACTGTACAACATTATCGTTCTAACAATAAATACGTGTATTGAGTTTTATGACGTGATGGTTGATTTTCTTTATTATTCACTTATTATTTCACAAATTCACACATTCACACGTTCACCTATAAATACGACACTACCTTGACCATTTAGAAATCGCTACCACCTTTTCTCTCACGATCTTTTCAACTTCCAGAATCCTCTCTATTTCTATCTCAGTGAACCATATTTCTTCTCATCTCTTCTCATGGCACCCAAGAAGAAGCAACCTACCAAGCCCTCCAAACCTCGTATGACTACTCATTCAACTAAAGGGTCATCTGCTTCAGAACAGACTATAGGAGCACAACTAAGTGCTAGCCAAGCAGAGTCGACTGCACCTGCAGAAAACATCTCCACTAGCACTGTTCAGCCACAACCTGTACCTCCTGTCCTCACAACACCTCAGTAAAAAATGACTCAAGTTGTTAGCACCACAGCATCTCTAAGCATGACAACAGAACATCAACTCATTATCACTCAGCTACTTCAATCGATGAACCTAGAGGAAGTGAGAAAGATTTTGGGTCAATCATCTCAAACCTCTGCTCCTGATCCTGTTGATACACAGATGACAGAAATTATTGAGGGCACTGAGACTTCTGATAAGGAAGAATCTGAAGAAGAAGAAGAAGAAGAAGAAGAAGAAGAAGAAGAAGAAGAAGAAGAAGAAGAGCAATCCAAAGAGAAATCTGAAGAGCATCATGAGAAAGCTGAAATAGAGAAAACTACCATTGATGCTCTTATCGCTGCTATTGAGACTGAAAAAGGGGTAAATACTGCTACTGAAGGAAGCAGCTCTAAAACTCCCATAGAAACAGAGGAGACTCATGTCGAGAAAAAGAAGGATGATGATGATGATCGTGAGCTTGCCCAATTTGAACCCATTCTTGGTTTATCTCCTGGTCTCTCCTTTTCAAATCCTGCATTTTTCTCACTAGATCACAAAAAACGTTTTTTAGAACTTGTTGAAAGAGACACTTCAAATCACTGCACAGTGAATTTTGATTTTCTAGACAATCACGGCATCTTTCTCAAAGGAATTTTCGAGAACCTCTCCTTGACCCACTTTTGTACCTTGAAATAGGAAGTCTACTCATATGTTATTGCTAATTTTTACTCGAATTTTCACTGTGAAAACCCTGAGAGTTTCACCTTTACTTTTGAAAATGTCAACTATAGCATAACTGTAGGAGACCTAGCTGATCTCATTCATCACCAAGTGAAAAATTTTGTGAAAATTCCTACTACTCCTTCAGAGGCTGCCATTTTCATTCGTGATGGCAATATTTCTAATTTTAGTGATAAAGTTCCATTGAGTAAGCTCCCTTTGAAAATGAACATTCTTCACAAAATACTCATCATTGTTCTTCGTCCCAAAACAAGCATCACCAATGACCTTTCTAGATATGAGGCACGAATCTCATGGGCCATCCTTAATCGGGGTAAATTCTCTCTAGCTCACATGATCATCATTCACATGGCCAGAAATGCACAAAAGAAGACTGGTAATCTTCCATATGATGCACTGATCAACCTCATACTACGATCCAAAGGCATCCAGATTAGTGATGATCTTAAAGCAGATAAGATTTAGAACATAGAGATTGGCAAAGAAACCATTATGAAAATGTCTCTGAAAATCACCAAGGATGGATGGGTTCACAACAAGAGAATGATTGTTCGTATGGGTCATGGAGATAATAAAAAGGCAAAAGAAGTTCTTACTCTCCGCTTGAAGGAAGGAATTGAAAGAAGATTTCGAGGTTTGGAAATTGCTCAATCTGTGCCATCCTTACCACCAGCACCTAGACCAAAGCACAAGAAAGCAACAAGCCAGGGGGAGTCCTCCTCTACAGATGAACCAACAAATGTAAAAATCATGACAGCCATGATCAACACTCAGCGTATGGTTGAAGCTCAAGGGCAATACCTCAAGAAGATCAAACAAACCACCCTCTCACTTGAATGTTATAACCCAGTTCAACTATCACCTATGTCCTTTCAAAAGAGCCAACCCACCAAAAAGAAAGCCAAGAAACTCAAAACCTATCCTTGACCATTACCAATGCACATGTTGTGTTATGTTTCTTATGGCTGTTCTATTTTATTTATTTTTTTTTGTTGATGGTTGGCATCTTTATCCTCGTGTTTTTTTATGCAATCAGACTGAAATGAAGCTTATGTTGTTAAGTGTGTTCCTCTATGATCTTATACTTTTTGATTATGACAAAAAGGGAGAGAAATATATTACATCACTTGCATATGCTATCTGAACTGATATCGCATAGTGGACTGTTATAAGCAGACTTGCTATCTTAACTGATATTGGACTGATATTTATATGAGCAAACTTTCTATCTGGACTGATACTTATATGCATAACTGATAAATTTGTTCACACTCCATTCTTGAAATGAATATAACAACTGTTTAAGCATATTGTTTTTAACCTTACGAACATTGCTCAGAATATCATCAGTACTTTTTCACATCTGCAAGATAGAGTTTTTTTGTCATCATAAAAAAGGGAGAGATTGTTGGAAAACATCCCTAAAGTATTTTGATGATCACAAAACCATCTCGAGTTCTAATATTTACCATGACGAGTGCAGATGGTGAAATAAGTTGCAATCACCAGTGATCCTCTTACATCAGAAAAGATAAGAACCTGATCTGTGACAAGAGGGTGAACAAGTACCACGAGGAGATATCATAGTAGCTTGGAAGGACCAGTCAAGATAGTATTCGTGAGTATCTTTGGTATCGATGAGAATGCAATCGGTATTGATCTTATGCATCAGCAAGGAGAAGAACCTGATCTGTGACAAAAAGGTGAACAAGTACCATAAGGGGATATCATGATAGCTTGAAAGGACCAGTCAAGATAGTGTTCGTGAGTATCCTTGGTACTGATGAGAGTGCAATCAGTACTGATCTTATACCATCAACAAAGAGAAGAACCTGATCGAAGACAAGAATGTGAACAAGTGTCATGAGGAAATATCACGACAGCTTGGAAAGACCAGTTGAAGATAGTATTCGTAAATATCTTTGGTACTGATGAAAGGTATTAAGATTGACATCACCATTTAACAGTTCATTGGGTCAATATCCTCACTGGAAATTGTCCACCAAGTTACCCGGGGTAAACATAAGTTTGTTGTGCAGAGAGTGACAGAGTTGGTGTGATAATGGTGGATATTGTACTGGTAATCATAACTGTTGATGGTTCAGATTATAGCAGTTAACCGCTCGATTCCTTAAACAAGGAAGCGACAAAAACAGCTGGCATAGTACAAAGGACAAAGGACAGCCCTGGCAACGTTGTCCTCAACGAACAGGAATACTTGTCCTGCCTGCCAGGGGAATGATCTGTCCTTGTGTACGAGCAATAGTACTAACGTCCTAGTGTACGGATTACAAAGCTGGCGTCCTTTCTGTCCTTGGCAAAATCAGCACTGTTGATGCTACAACGACTACGATACATGCTGGAGGTCTATATAAGGAGAAGAGTGGCTCGAGTGCTAGTGTGCAAGTAATTATCAAGAGAGAAGCTATCCTTTCAGAGAAGATACGAGAGAAATCAAACTTCTAAGAGCCTTTCACTCAAATCCTTCGTTCCACTCTTCAAAGCCTTCGCTCACTAGTACTAGCTAATACCACTATTCATTATTCGCTTGTTGTTTGATCCACTGTATTAGCATCTGTATTAGTGAGACAAGTGTAAGGCTAGTATACGTGTCCTGATAGTGTGAGCTATCTTACTGAGGAACGTCACGAGGCAGTTGTAATCACTAGTGCTACTTACTAGTAGAATCCAGCCGCTGTTAAGACTAGTAGTCTGAGAGTGGACGTAGGCTTATTATTAAGCCGAACCACTATATACCGTTGTGTGATCTACATTCTTACTTATTACATTCATATTGCATCATCCCTGAATATTCGAATATCAGCATCACTCATACTAATTCACGAGCATTTAGAATAATCAGTGGTGATTGTCTTTCCATTCTGTGAAAAGTTTTGAAAAATCATTACTCAACCTATTCAACCCCCCCTTCTAGGTCGTGTGTTAGCCCCAACAATTATCATGTAACTTAATGTGGATAATTATAAACTGAATGTGGAATCATATTATTATTGATAATTATCAATATGATAACATTCACATTATGGATAATACTTTCCAAACACCCTCTATTTAAATTTCGATAGAAATACATGTTAGATTATCGTAATGTCTATTATAATTAAAGAATACATCGTTTTTTTGTTCTTTAAGTTGTCATAATGTCGGAATGAAATCTCGTGCAATAAAGTACGCCACTATGCTACTAGAAATTATGCATATTTCTAAGCCATGGTGAGATATTTTGTATAATATGTGTGAAATTAGGCCTTTATGCGATTGAATTAAAACCTTTGTGCTGGTTATGCTAAAAATGCGCTAAAATGCATGAGATTATTGACAGTCGTGTCATATCGTCATCGTCTTTTAAATATGATTCATCATGTTGTGTCACATTTGCTTATTCCATGTCCTCATGTTTAAATCTTAATTTATCATGTCATATTGCATGTGATTATTGTTATGCCATGTTATTTTGTCATTATACTTTGAATGTGAAATTGCTATATCATGTTACATGTGATTATTGTCATCTCATCTCATCTTTCTCATTGTGTTTTGAAACATGAATTTGACATATTATTGTCATGTAATGTCATATTCTCTTAATGTTTAAATTTTAGATTTGCCAAGTCTGTCATTTAGTAGAGACTCTAATTGGCGTTTGAGGGCTCGTTTGATAATCATTCTTGCTAGAATTTTTTATTTTAGTAAAAATTAGAAATTATATTTACTAAACACACACTCATTCTACTTCTACTTTTAACAAATTTACCAAACGGCAACTGATGACCGACGATCGGCGGCAGCCAGCGACAACCGACAGCAACCAGTGGGTGGCGGCCGGTGGCCTATGAGCGTGAGAAGGAAAATGAGAAATGAAAATAAAAAAGAATCACTTCTGACAAGAATTGATTCTAGCCCTAGAGAATTATTTCTTTACTAAACGCAAATCTCTTTTTGAAGTAGAAAACTGCTCAAAAAGTCATTCTTTACCAAACGCATTTCTACTTCAAAATTACTTCTGGACCAAAATTAAAAATTTTGGCAGGTTATCAAACACACCAGTTTATGATCCATCCTCCCTCCCAAAGTTGGCATCATTCCCAATGTATAAACTTTCTAAGCATGTCTGTCGGGCTAACACTACTTCATTTTACAAAAATCAAAGGGAAAATATCAAATTCCACACATTAATACATAGCTAATGCATCATCTTTTGGGCATCGATTCAATTAATTCTGGAAAAAAGAAAAGAAAAGAAAGAGATGTTGGATATTCTTTGGTGTTACATCAAAATAAAAATATACTAAAACAATCGAGTGCGGCATGGCATGCGAGTACTGCTTATTGTATATATATACCAATATTTTGTTCGGATCACCAAGATATTTAAGCGACGCATCGCCAGGTCCATGTTATTTCACGTGGAGAGTAGCCAAATGCTCAAATTGGACACTATTGTTATCAAAAAGTAAAAGGTACATGTAGAATTAGGATGCATTTGGGGACCACTTTTTTAATGGGCTTTGGGCGTTTAAGGACTGGCATTGTCACACTTCGGCCTTAGGGCGCACGATGATCCTTATACTTCTCTTGGGTCATTTTAAATGCAACGTCCTAGGACGCATTATCCTTTTATATCTATGATTAACGCAAGCATGAACAATTAATAATCACCCGAATAATCACAACAACAAGGATAGTAGGAATAAACTAAACTACCATCGTTAACAAAGCACACTTTATTTTTATACTTGTTAACCCTAGGTAGTTCATATATAAAAGCCCTCACTTCGAGTCGTTTCTTATCAAACCACAAAAAGATATACCGAGGGTCGGGTTAACCCATCTCCTCTAAGTCGGGGTTACTCAAAAAAGTATGTATTCCAAACCTGATTTAGATGATGTAGTAGTCGGGAGGAGACTTAAGATCGCTCTCTTCATTCGAGTTAGGCTCCGGATCTTCCACAACACTGTCGAGAGCCTCTATGTCCATCGAATCCCATACTTCCTCACTTAGTACTCCACCTTCGCCAAGCTCATCAAAACCCCTTAGAAAACCAAAAAGGGCATCTCTGTGGCGCACGAAACATGCCTTGAATCGGTGGGGTACCAGGTATGTCAACCCCTCATCCACTCAAATAGTCATAACATGGTGTTCAAAACTGTGGTCCAAACCTGGAACCGAGTGCGATGTTATAACAAGACTCTAGTCCGTGGGAACCTCGTACCACACGGGTCGCATATCTATACTATGGGTCTGAAAAGCGATTAACAACAAGTGAAATAAATCTTAGTAAGTTAACCTAAGCCTCGTGTAGGATGTTGATTCGTCTAGAGTACAGCCCAAACATGCAGCATATTGTCGATGGCAGATCAATAGCGAGTAATCCTTGCTCTACTTCGACTATAATAGGTTCGAGCGACTCAACTCATTATAGATCAACAAACAAACCTCAAGCACTCTTACCTCGCCTTAGCCCATACCCTACATAATATCAATTATAGCATTCTATAAACAATGTATCAAGCAAGACACATAATCAGAACACATGACATCATTTTTCATGTACGATGCATCCAAACGTGTTTCAATTATTACGATCGCTCTCGGCCACGACACAACCCGAAGGTTGGCGGTCTTCTGGTATGACTGGGCATCGTCCCACCCCATTGGGCACGGCAACGTCTCGACCTCCCTCAAAGACAGACGACATTCCATAAGGAGCATCGGTCTGGCCTCTACCGTGATCCGGCATCCAAACCCCTACCGAGCATTCGATAAAATCGGGCATCGTCCCCAAAACCTTTGGGGGTCTGTTCCCTTTTGTGATCACAAGAGCACACCAATCATGCATACCAATTTCATTTCTTCTCATTTAGCCAATGCAGCCATAATTCTTGCTCATGTCATGGTTCGTGCTCATACGTCAAACTTATTGCAATTTTCACACGTAATAATGCAATAAAATAATCACACATGATCACTCGAACATGTTTATCCCTTCAAACTTTACGTACTTCATTTCAAGCATCATTGATTATTCCAACATGTCAAACTTGGCATCTAAGCATAACACCTTGTAAATTACCATTTATATGCCAATAAATGCATTCCTTCCAACTAGGAAACAATAGTTTTCAAGAAACAATCATCTTTCTAAGGCAATCTATACCTCAAACAACACAAAAACATGTATAGAAATACCACATATCTTAAGCACAAAATACAATAATTAATCACTTATCACCCTAACAATAATAACTTATCAACCAAACTTTGATAACTTATCGATAATTCCTCGATATCTTATCGCCTATTTGACAATAGCTTATTATCCATTTTCCTATAGCTTATTACCCCTTTGATGATAACTTATCATTCAAATGCTGATAACTTATCACCTCTTTTGGTAATAGCTTATCAATATTTCCTTAATAGGTTATCACTTATCACCTTCTTTGATAACCTATCACCATTACTTATCACGTTTATGATAACTTATCACATTTTTCTACTTCACTTATCAAGATAGCTTATTAACTAATCCATCACAATTAGTTCTAAACCTCACTTAATCAAACCCTAAATATAATTAACAACCTAACTAAAGATTAGGGAGTTAACTCACTAGTTTAACGATGGTGACGAACAACGATGGCAGTGAATAGCTTGGCAACGTGGACAGCATGACATAGGCGAACGATAGTGCGGACGGTAGTAATGGGTGGCTCGGCTCGACACAGTGGCAAGGACACGGCTACACGGCAAAGGCACGGCTTAGTGACGGCACGACGGTAAAGGCGTGGCAGCACAGACACGGCGAGCGGATGGCTTGGCAACAACGATAAGGGAGTGGAAGAGAGGAAAAAGAGAGAGAGGGGGCACGGTGGAGGTGGTGGCCGAACAAGGGAGGAAAAGAGAAAAATAGAGAAATAGATAGAGTAAGGTTTTTATTGTCCAAGATTAGCTTCTTAGTTCTTCATCAAGATTGCATTAATTGCACAAAATATCTATCTAGCTTTGTCTTCTAAACATTAATGCAACAAATATCTTCTAATCTTATTTTGGCTTTTTCCTCACAAATATCTCTCTTGGATAGGGTTTCTAGAAAGGGTATTTTGGTAATTTCATTCTTGACAATATTCATATGGGCTCGGGCTTGTGCTAGATCAAGAAGATGGGCCTAAGATGGGCATTCGAGGGAAAAACCATAATTTTCTCCTATTTTGGCCCTTGTGGCCGAATTTGATAGAGAGCAAGGCCCATTAGACCTTGCCAAACTCGTGAGCTCTTTTCGGTTCTCAATTTTTGGCTTACTGTAACTTATTTAAAAATTTAGGATTTACGGATAAACTTTAGAATTTGATGAAGTAATGTCCAATAATTGTCTCTTAATACTCTAAAGTTCAATATTCTTAGTCGGATTAAAATTCGTGGTTAAAATCCATCAAATTTGATTTTAGTACCTTGGTAAAAAATTAGGAATATCACAGGCATGACAATCATTCTGGAACAAAGCTGTTCCAGAAATTCGTTTGGTAATGCAATTTCATTTTCTATTTCTAGAATAAATTTCCATTTCAGAAATAGAAATGGACCAGAAATCATAAGTAAAAATTTTCTACTTCTCTATTTCTGTAATAAAAATAATTTTCTTTTCGTTCTCCTCTTTCTCCCGACTCCTCACCTCCTCGCTCCCTTCCACCACCTACTTCCCACTGACCGAAGCCTATCGCCCGTTGATTAACGTACGCCGCCATCTGATGCCAGCCACCGGCTACCGTTGCCTTCGTCCGACATCGTCGCCTGTCCAATGTCCACCGCCATACGCTCTCCGCTAGTTGCCATCTGCTCCCCAACACCCCCGTTGCCATTGGTTGCCCTTCGCTGGTCCGACGTCCACCATCGCTGTCCTCTAACATCCACTGCCATCCATCTGTCACCCCCACCATCAACTGCCATCGTTCGCCGTCGTTCGCCAGTCTGACATCCATTACCATTGCCTGCCGCTCACGAATGATCGATGTCACGCCACCCTCGCCATTGGCCACCACCATCCGCTGCCATTCGCCGGTCACCAGTTCGATGTTCACCGCCCCACCATTGATCGCCACCGTCCATCGATCACTGGTCCAACGTCCGTCGCCATCCGTCTATCACCGCCACCACCGTCCACCCTGTCAAAGAAACATAAATTTTATGTTGTTATCAAATGAATTTCTATTCTGAAAAATGAAATTTTGTGTTATCATTAAACGCGTTTTTTTGCTCAAAAACAAGTCTAGAAATCATAAATAGAAAAATTTATTTCTAGCCAGAAATTGATTTTTCAAAAAGAATGGTTGTCATTCGTGCCCTAAGTGTGATGAAAAAATTTCTGTTTCAGAAATTAATTTTTTAGTAGAAAAGCACGTTTGATAACGACATAAAATTCATGTTCTTGAAATAGAAATTTGTTTGATAACAATATAAAATTTCTATTTCCCTAACGACATCGGTGACCGGTGATTGGCAACGGGCAGGCGAGCGACGAGAGGCAACAAATGGCGACAAGCGATGGATAGGTAGTGGCAAGTAGCGAATGGCAGGTGGCGAACGGTGGCGAAGGGGAGGGAGGAGGCAAGGAGTCGGGAGAGTGAGTTATGAAGAGAGAAAAATTTTTAATTTCTGATTTCTGTTTCATAAATAAATAAATAGAAAATTTTAACTTTTGATTTCCATTTTAAACCTATTTATGAAATAGATTTTTGTTCTAGAAATAAATAAAAAAAATGAAATTGCGTTATCAAACGGATTTCTGTTCCAAACCTATTTCTAAAATAAAAATTATGTTATAAAATTTTGTTATGCAGGCCATAAAGCTCCTTAAAAAAAATAGGGTGATTGACAATTTTTTTTAGGACCCTTTAGGTCAATACTGGACTTGGCAAAGTTGAAAGCCCAAGATTGGTCCTCATCTACCTCGAGCTTTTTGCCTTTTTGAAAAGCAAGTATGAGGATTGATGATTGTTTCTTTCTACCAAAAATTGGCCCCACAAATTTTTTTATATTTAATTGTTGCCCTTGCATGGGCACTGTTCATCTTCGCCAAGTTGGGTCGTCGGTGAAGCTCTACCAAGGGTCATGCGAGGATTGTAGGTGCCAAATCTAGCTCGTTAACAACTTGAGCCATTTACTGGTGTGAGTTCTTTCTTTTACAAATAGCGAAAGTCCTTTATAGAGTATGATTTTTCCAAACACTATTTAAAATAAATTTATTTCTCAATGCATTTTAAAATTACAATTAATCAAATATTATTTGCACTTCAAAAAACCCTTTAACCTACAAACCTTGCATTTTTGCAAAGACTTTCTTCAAAAACCTAACTAAACGCAGCTCACATGTCCCCACCCCTAAAGTACATGAAGTTGCTCGATTTTCCTGACAAAAATCTACGCTCATTAAAATAAGGTTTAATATCACGAAAAATCCTAAACTGTTACACTTGTGATAAATTTACCCAAAATTAATTTTTTGACCACGAAAAACCCTAAATTGGTATACCTCTAACAAATTAACCCCAAACTAATTTTTTGATCACGGAAAACGCTAAACTGGTATGTTTGTGATAAATGTATTCCAAATTAGTACACCTATGACAAATTTACCCTTCGTTAGTTTCCATTAAATTGAGTTTATATCGCGAAAAATCCCAAACTAGCACATTTATGACAAATAGAGTGTAAAACCACAAACTTGTATATCCTGTCAACTGTCATGTGTCATCAAACTTAGTAACTTGACGGTAAAATTTGACAGAAACTAATAAAGGGTAAATTTATCACAGATGTACCAGTTTGGGGTAAATTTGTCACAGATGTATCAATTTGGGGTTTTTAATAGTAAAAAAATTAGTTTTTGGTAAATTTATCACAAGTGTACCACTTTGGAGTTTTTTTTTTGTATTAACCCTTAAAATAAAAGGTACATGAAATAAAGAGGACAAAATGAAAACGCTCGATTTTTCCTGAAAAAAGATAGGGTCCGGTCGAACCGAACCGCCCGGTTCGCGCACAGCTTGCCGCCTCCCACTCCGAAAGCCTTTATTCTAGTTCCGTCTTGGCCAAGTTCTGCTCCAGCGAAGTGTTTGCAGCGAGAAGACCCACAAGACAAAAGCTCAAGAAGTCCAGACACGACGAGAAACCCTAAAACCCTCGAGCTTCCCCTCCACACTGCTGTCAGCTGAACCTGAGCTAGAACCCAAATGCCGTTCATATCGCGAATACAGAGGCAGACCGATTACGGGCTCTTCCCATCCACCACTCCCATCGTCATCGACAATGGAGCTTCCTACTTCCGCATTGGGTATCGCCGCAATGGCTGCAAATTCGTAACGCGGTACTCGTTGACGGCGAATTTTCTTCTCCTTAATTTGTCGTGCCTTGGACTGTTTCAGGTGGGCAGGAGAGAGTGACCCTCGAGTTGTTTTCCGGAACATTGTTCAGAGGCCTCGGCACAAGGCTACTGGTACGTCTTTTGGTTTCTTTCTCCATAGGGTGCGACAAATGACATTCCTTTTTTGTTGGGTTTCATTCTTGAAACCGGTTCCTTCCTTCTGTTGTTCGATTTCAGTTTGCTTGATATCTTTTTCCACATTGTAAGCTGTTGAGAGTTCATCCTGTAGCTAAAATGCAGTAGACATGTAGACTTGCAATGGCACGTTGCAGTCGTGACTTGACTTTTTTTTTAATCTTGCTGGGTGGAGTTTATTGTTTTCTTGCTTCATGAATTTGGAGTTTTGGGGGGGCCTTTCTTAAAGTGAGTAGATGTTGGGCTCTCGGTGTCACTATAGTGTTGCTCATACTATGTCATGCTTCTTTCTGACTCAGGTGAGACTGTTACTGTTGTTGGCGACCATGATCCTGCTTTGTTGAAGTACTTCGATTGCACTCGCTCTGGGCCACGCTCTGCTTTTGATAGCAACATTGTTTATCAGTTTGAGATAATGGAATATGTAAGTGTCATGGTGACTTTCTTTCTCTAACGTTCCGGTCAATTGTCGATGGTCTGAGATTTTCCTTCTGCATAGGATGTACCCTTTGATGTTAGTTATTGCTCACCTAAGTAGGTTTTATCCAATTTATACGACTAGTATTCTTTGTAAAGAAGAGTATCAGTATCTTGGATCATGAAATTGATTCATACGTACAATAGCTGCAATTCTTGTTCCACAAGATTAAGCGCTAGTCTTGCTTATGTTTTTTGCTTGCTGTTGCTACCATGAAATGTCCATCACTTCTTTTATGTATCGTTATTGCATTAGGAAACCATTGGCCATTTAACTTGCTTGCACTAACATGCTTATGCCGTCACCTTGTCAGATTTATACGTCATACATAATGAATGCCGGACAAAAAAGCTTGTGAATTTCTTCAAGAGCATGCAGGCGGCCATTGCAATGTATCTTTGTTCATGTCATCAGATGACTATCATCTGTTAATTTTATATGCTCGATGTATAAGGACGATTCATTTAAGCTTTTGCCTATAATATTATTGGTATCTTTATCAAGTACAGATCTAGATATGATTGTTATTTATTTTTTTTGTTTCAATAATTATTTAGAAACTTTGTTTCATGTCAGAGTAAATCATTCTACATATGTTATGGCCGTTGTAAATTAACGTGCTCATCTTCAAAAGCTTTCTAAGCATAGTTATTCTGAAATGTTAGCTTTTGCATATGTAGATTCTTGATTTTGGCTTCGATCGCTTGGGAGCAAATGGTTCAGAGGTATGCAATATCTCAATTCTTCTGTATAATTTAATGTGTTCATATATGTTTGTAAATTGGATTAGTCAACTCATTGGCTTTAATAGCTAAAAAGAAAAAATCATTGGCTCTTATATTCAGAAACTTTCAATAAAGGAGGTACCCGGTAGACAGAGTTTCAGCTCTTGTGGGCATCCAGCATTTGCTGAGGATGAGAACCACTTAATATCACGTTGCATATTGATAGAATTGTAGCTCGGAATAGGAGCTTCCCAATAGAGATGTCATGCTATAATTTCGTTTTCAAATTGCTGATTAAGTAGAATGTGGATGAACTTTTACTCATGTATTTTTGTAGATATATATTCCAAATCATATGCTTATTTGAAGTTGTGCAGATCAATCATCCTGTCCTGATCACAGAATGTGTGTGCAATCCTGTCTATTCTCGCAGTAAAATGGCAGAACTTCTTTTTGAGACTTATGGAGTTCCATCAGTAGGTACTACCTGTGCCTCCAGGTTCCTTCTGTAACTAATATACAATAAGATTTGGGCCTGTCTCTTTTCCAAATATGTGGTCTTTTCGTTATCCTGTAACTTTTGGCTGTAAGTCATGTTTACCATAGGATTGGCCTCGTTAAATTGTGCTCATACCGAGATGTTCTCATACTTCTCCGATTGTGTTAAGATGACATGAGTTTAGATAGGACATATCTTCTGTGTTGTTGGTCAACTGCAACAGATACAATTAGCGCGGATACATGGCAGATACAGCCCTGATAAAGAAATACCAGCCATGGTGAATAGAAACAATTAAATAAAAAAACACAATGGTGTTTTGTGTGTGAGAGAGAGAGAGACAGAGAGGCATCGACTTAGCACAGCGACCAATGTGGTGGTGGTTGCCGTGGTCCAAGTTTGGTGCCTCTCTGTCTGGTGTACAAGGGTATTGGTGACTACCTTGCTATTTCAACATCCTCAGGTGACTGCCCGGTGGTTGTCTCTCTTGGCTGGAGGGTACTGGTGATCCCCACGAGTTGTTGCTGGTGGTGGTAGCCAGAGGATTCTTTTTCCCTTCTTATTTATGCAGATCTTTTTCTGTTTTTATTGAGATATGGTCTTATATCTGGTCATATAATACACAAGAAACAGCATAAGTCATAGGAAATTTCTATCCTATCCTCTGCAGTTGAAAAATTGGCAAAACCAAACACAACCTCTAGGTTTGTCCGCGTCGTTGCGTTTCTTTCTCTGCTAATGAACCTGTCTGAATTTCTGTTTTATTTTTCAAAGCATTTGGCGTGGATGCTGCATTCAGCTACAAATATAATCAGCAGCTTGGTATCTGTGCTAAGGATGGTCTTGCAATCTCCCCAGGGTTTACAACTACTCATGTTATTCCAGTAAGTTTTTATAACCACTGCACTCACATACAATATCTCCATGAGGACCATTGGTTGTTGAGATACTGCAGGAAGTGTTTTTCGCTTGTTGTACAGTAGACAAACTTACAACTGTCTAATAAACTAAGTGACGAGAATTTTATTTTCTGTTCCATCCATTGAGTAACTGTGTTTATTCAATTGCCCTGCAGTTTGTGGATGGAGAACCAGTTTATAAAGGTTCCTGCAGAACAAATATTGGTGGTTATCACGTTACTGATTATTTCAAGCAACTCCTTTCTCTCAAGTATCCTCATCACATGTAACGACTAACCTGCACAATACTGCTTTTATCATCCAATCTCTCTCTCTCTCTCCGGGTGACTCTTATTTTATTCACATTATAAATAGGACAAGGTTTACTTGGGAAAAGGTTGAAGACCTGAAAATGGAGCACTGTTATATTGCGCCAGACTATCCTTTGGAAGCTCAACTGTTTCAGGTAGTCAATTTGGCTTAATGTTTTTATGCCTCCTACTTATCTCTGAGTGTAGTTATTCTGACAGAAAGGGACAAAAGAAGCTGAAGACAAGACCAGGTGTTGGCAACTTCCTTGGGTCCCACCAGTAGTTGAAGAAGGACCTTCAGAAGAAGAGTTGGCTAGAAGGGCAGCTATTAAAGAGAGACAAGGACAACGTTTGCGTGAAATGGCGGAAGCAAAGAGATCTTCTAGGATAAATGAACTGGAAAATGAATTGAGAGGGTTGGCTTTTCTCTTAAAGCAGCTTGAACAAGTGGGAGAGAAAGACATTCCATCTTTCTTGGCAGAGACTGGTTATACGTCAAAGCAGGAAATAGATTCTGCCCATGCTAAAGCAACACAATCTCTTCGAAAGGCAAAAGGGGAGCCAAAGGCTGAACAAGTTGAATCTGATGAGAAAATAGATCCTTCTGCCGATGAAAAGTTCTCTCTTCTCCGTGTACCTGACACCATGCTTTCTGCTGAGCAGGTAGGTTTTCCTTAAATATATGTAACTGAATGTTTCCATTGAGTCCTTGCTACCTTCCAAATATTTGCATTATCCATGTGATTATGAAATATTGTATTTTAGAAGAATTGCCGTTGCTCAATTTTTCTCTTGAACCTTGGAGATTGTTGTTGTAATCTTTGAAAGGTACTGAGTTGTCTTAATAGGAATTGCAGCAATGTGCTGTAAACCACTTTTTGCTGTCGCTGCCAATGCTGACTGACTATATTAACTTTTGGCTATTTCTCTTATCAGCTGAAGGAAAAGAGGCGGCTAAATTTTCTTAAAACCACTACTGAGGGTCGGCAGCGAGCCAAACAGAAGCGCATGGACGAGGAACACGAACGGGAAATGAAAAATCGTGAAGATGAAGAAAAACGCTTGTATGTGCCATAATAAGGTTTCATTTATTCTTTTACGACAGATGTATGAAGGGTCAGTTGCCAATCAGAAAAAATTTAACCTTTGTGGTGCGCTTGATTGCTGTAATGAAATAAGACAGACAAAATAGAGGACAAATGACTATTTTAGTTGGTCTAATAAAAGAAGTAGCTGTTATTATTTTTAAGATTTGAATGACCCTGCAAAAAAGTAGTAGAGACAAAACATAGAAAATGCATTACCATTCTCTCTATCCCTCTCTTAACCTCTGCCAACCCAGCATCGTGTTGGCCGACCCCTAGCTTCTTACAGGGCTACTACTGAGCATACTGTGGCTCATTGTTGGTTGCTGATGGCCGTCCCACCATGTGTAGAGGGAGATGGAGAAGAGAGAGAATTAAATAAGGGAATACTCTGTTCTGTGTAGGCTGTAGGAGTATTACATACAATTTCCGCTGTAGCATTGCAAAGATATAACAGTACTAGCTACAATTGCAATGATAAACATGTGCTAGACGCGAAATAGTCATTATTACTTCCAATAGCTGTACAACCGGGGTGAAGACAATCACCTGTCATGTGGCTTATGAGTGCATTTGCATTTCTCCTCCCTATAATTTTGATGTATATTGAAAGAGGGTAGAGAAGATATTTTCCTTCCTGTTGCCATCAATAAACTTGCATATGTCTCTAAACAACTGAAATAGTTCCCTTTACTTGCTGTTGCTTGCCTTCAGTTCTCTTATTCCAAAATTATGTTTTGAATTTTCAGAAGAGAGATGGCATGCTTGCTCTCTTGTTGAGATCGATTTTTGCTTTTTTATGGTTGTTGTACCTATGTTTTGAACTCTCCATTTGGGTCTTTTGCAGAGCAAATCCAGTGCTTTATCTAGAACAGTTGCATGTCAAATATAAGGAGCTTTGTGAGAAAGTAGAACAACGTAAACGTCTTAAGACAAATGGTGGCAATACAAATGGGAATAATCTGTCTGGAGGTGTTGGTCGTGGTGAGAGATTGAATGCAGCCCAGAGGGAAAGGATGCGCCTTCTTACGACTGCCGCATTTGATCGGGGAAAAGGTGAAGATACTTTTGGTGCCAGAGATGAGGATTGGCAACTTTATAAACTGATGAGCAAAGATAATGATGACGATGATGATGAACTAGATCCAGAAGAAACAGAGCTAACCCGAATCTCATCTAGGCTTCAGGTCAGTTTGCTATCTATTTACATAGGTTTCTGTCATCTGTGCAAATTTCTTTCTCACTTTTTATTATGTTTCATCCAGGTCTTTTTCAATTTGGGAATGATATGATTATTGGCTGTATCTGATTGTTCCTCGGAATCAATGTGGCAGGAGATCGACCCAACTTTTATTCCCAAGGTGGAATCAGGAACTTCCCAACAAGTTGCCGAGGTCCCCAAATTCCGTCCTCTGACCAAGGAAGATTTTCAGGTCATTCTTGGAGTTGAGAGATTCAGGTGTCCTGAAATCCTGTTTAACCCAAACTTGGTTGGGATTGACCAGGCTGGATTGGATGAGATGGCTGGGGTTTCAATTAGGAGGTTGTCATGTGACTCTAAAGATGTCGAAGACAGATTAACCCAGTCTATCCTTATCACTGGCGGGAGTTGTCTTTTCCCGGGTATAAGCGAGCGTTTGGAAGCCAGAATCCGTATGATTCGCCCCTGTGGGTCCCCAATCAGGGTGCTTAGAGCATCCGATCCTATTCTTGATGCATGGCATGGAGCTTCCATGTTTGCTTCCGCTTTGCAATTTCCATCCCAAACATTCACCCGGATGGATTATTATGAGAAGGGTGAAGATTGGCTCCGACGATACCAGGTGAGGTATTCACTATAGATCTTTTTATTTTTCCCCCTTGCGGTGCACTGTGTTTCCTGTAAATTTTCTGTGCAAGATGATTATTCTTAGATTTCCTTTCGAGCAGCTCTTCGTATTTTTTTTTTTTTGTGTTGGACTTCCTCGTTTTCAAACTGTACATATATACTAATTCATATCGTATACATTTGTTCTTCACACTTAGAAACTTTCTTATATGATTTTATGAGGAAGCTATTCTGTCTGTCATGCAAATGGATAGATGATGTGATCTGTGAAGTCTTGAGTAGTGGAGATTATTAGCATGGGCAATACTAGTAGTTGAGACTTGGATGGCACGGAACTTCCAGAAATACAGATGGGGCAAAAGTTGAAAAAAGGAGAGAAGGAGAAAAGAACCGAACGTTTAGAAGAGATTCTGGGGAGAAAATTGCTAGTTCCACATGAGACTGTGCAAATCAAAAGTGATGTTTAAAAGTTGCATTGTGCGATTCATGCCGACGCAGTTCCTATCTAACCATTACCAGTCTCTGAATTTCCCATCATGTGGAATTTCTGTAGCTGCTTGCCTTTGACTTGCTTGGGAGCTTAAACTAAACAGTATGTGCGTAAACTAGCTAAAACACCAATTGATCAAAAGACTCAGGAACCAAAAGTTGCTTAGACACGGGGAAAAAAATTGAGCAGGTTTGCTTTTCATAGGAACTGCTTGAAAGCATGCATCACAGCATCAAAAATGAACAGACTGAAGTGTTTGGAAACTCAAGAAGGCGAACTGAAGGCAGAGACGTTTCTGTGAACGATTCCGAGCTCTTGAAAATCTCATCCCTAAACCAAAACAGGAGTGACGGACCCAGATTGGATCTCGAAACAAGCCGCACCAGTGATGATTGGTAGCTTGATTTTCCTCCGTTGCAGGCACAAACTAATGGCCTCCCAGTTCACATAATCCCAAAACAAACCACAACACTGATGATTGTAGCTTAATTTTCCTTCATTGGAGGCACAGCTTAACAGCATCCCAGCTCAGATAATCTTTCACGTCAAGAGTGACTCCGATGCCAGTCGCTCCTATGCCATTGCTGATGTAGAATCCAGGGCTTCTCTCTCGTCTCGCTAGACTCGTGATCATGGTCGAAAAAACTGCGAAAGTGGATCAGAAACGTTTTGTTCATTCATTTTTATCAGACGATATAGTCCATTCTCTGCGCTAATTCGCGCAAAGATGGATGGAAGCTAAGAGATTCAATTTCAAAACCAATGACTATAAAATCTTACCTTTCATATCTGAAAATGCCTTTTGCCACTTGGTTAGAAACAGTAATAGCCCAACAGACAAGCAGGATGTAAAAATCTTTCCTCATCTACTTTCAATGACAAAATTAAAAATTGAATGATCAGCCCTCCAGGTCGATAGCGCATGGACAATCCTGCCCTTCCAGCCCTGCAACAGCCACTGCCCATCTTCTTCAATCTCAAATCCTTATGATAGTATGATTCCAGCTTGTTCTTTGCCAAGCTCACCATATCCTTATTCAAGGGTAGCTGCCTAAACCCGGCCCTCAGGTTTCGCACGTGCCACATTTTGTACGTCGTGGGCCTCTCGGTCCTCTCTGAGCCTTCGCAGGCGATGACGTTGGAAACCATAGAGAATTCCAAAATCAACGATGTGCAACTTGGGTGCCTTCCCGGCCACGTTCATTATCGTCTTGTTCGAGAAGAAATGTGAGAGCTTCGTAAATGGACAAGCTGCGAGATAGAGATGATAAGACTTCAAGACATCGGCAACCGATGTTGGCCTAGCCAGGAGAGCCTTGTAAATCTGGGAGCCTGACCTGGCGAGGCGTGCCTCGAGACCATTCACAAAATCGTTTGCCATCCTTTGCATCCCATCCCCCGTGGGAGACGCATGCCATCTGATCTGCTCGAGCAGCTTGCCAGCCTTCCTTGACCGTCTCTAGTAATGGCTTGTGCACAAAGCGTCAAAAGAGTACTCAAGTCGACCACATCCCTCTTGTGCCTGCCTTGCTTCTTGCCGCAGGCCTTCCCTCCATTCGGTGCTTTCGGTTGGCCAATCTGCATCATGTTCTGGTGAGCTTCGCAAAGGGCAGCTTCACTTCCTCTACGATTTAGCAGCACCATATGAACATCTCCCACCCAACAGTTGATTCGGTGTAAACTGATGAATGCTTGCTCACCCTTCCTTCTTCTAAGTTCACATCCTCCTGCAAAGAACTTTTCTTTCCCCTGTATCCTCCAAGATCGGCAAACATGTTCTCGCTGTTCTCTAAATTTTAAACCAAACTTGTAGCCTGTTCGATAAAGAAATATTCACCCCTCTCCGGATCAACTAGAATTTCATTTCCAAAAGCGCACAACACTCTCGCTTCCTCACCATTGCCCTTGAACTCCATAACAGACTCACTTCCACTAAGTTCAGGCAAAGCAACGGCGCTAATTGGAGCTTCAGCATGCTCAGCGGTAGTATTGTCGACGTTGAAAGCATCCAATGACTGTCCAACTGACGACGCAATGGATTGAGACACCATGGTGAGGACAGTATGCTCTTGTGATTCACAATTTGGCTGTGACTCAACCAAGTCAATCGTACTTGGGCTACTACCACACAATCTCTCGATGGTTCGATTAGGAGACATGCTGATCTGCAGCTGGCGGATACCTCTCCCCGACGACCTTGTAGAATGATTTTTTGGCTGCCTCGAGTGCCGAGGGCTCGTGACAGACGGTCCTCTTCTCTTCTATGTCATCCTCCATAAGCATCTGGTTTGTGTACTTTGAGAGCTGCATCACTAAAATCAAAGACCCCAACTAGTTCCTTCCCGAGGTTTGCGCCCAAAGGAGGTGTTGTTGCTATAGGTGAAGTTATCAAACATGTCTTCGATCGTGAGCCTACTAACAAGATCATCCTCCAGTAAAATTGAACAGGCCGCATCATCACCATCATCGAGCACATACCCATCAATGAACCAATTGACTTCGCCTGTTGGTCGATCCATTTCTATACAAAACGTTAGACTCAGATGTGTTTCAGAACATCAGTAGCTCAAACAGGTCTTGAAAAAACTGTGTACCAAAATCCATCAGCTCGCTATGTAAACACAGAAAGGATTCCCTTGGCGAATCAACCAAGCATACAACTGGGTAAGAAAGTCTAGAAGCCTTTTATTGGAGCTGAAGTTCCAAGCTTGCACGTTGTTCAGCAAAATGAAACAGAGAATGCAATTTGAGTACAAAGCACGAGCTAATCTTGTTTCAAATTGGAACAGAACGGGATTGAGTACTTCAACTCTCTCCAAGAACGGTAATGTGAAAGTTGACTCTTACGTTCGTCCTCACGTCACTACCCACGAATGTCTTATATCACATGAAAGGAGACTCATAGCTTGTTTGCTTTTCTCCAAAGAGGAAAAAGGCCTTTCTGATTATTAGCCCGAGGATAGGTTGAGTGTGAGATTTAAGAGGCAGTTTGGTGCAATTTTTTCTGTAGTACATACAACTGTAAAAGGGTATGTTGCAGTCTCTGTAACGTGTTTGGCAAACTTCTCACCACTAAGGCACCCGCACAACTCCATTGGCGCCCAACTCAGAAATTGAAAGTTACACGTTTAGACCCCACCAATTGCATGCAAACTTCCCTAAATCAAAGCCACTTGCATAGCCTTGTAGCATGTTCCACAGCTTTCCGTAGCCAAGTCTCCACTCTCGTGTCCCTAAATTATTAACAAAAAATACAAATTTGCTACCTCAACCCAACTAAGATGACTTAAATGAACTCCTTTATGTGAAAGTCCTAAACCCCCCCCCCCC
>BCNH02000010.1:11769504-11787122 GCA_001662345.2 Metrosideros polymorpha var. glaberrima | reverse complement strand
AACTCTCAACCTAAGTCTGCCATCACTTCTCCCCCCGCGGGCCATCACCACCGTCATCTTGGATCGCTCCGCTGAAGCCGCTTGTCAGTATATCGACCCATTTCTCACTCTTCCCCCTCCCCACATCATCAGGTCTCTCTTTCCCTCCCCCCTAATCTCGATCTCGCTCTGTCAAGGTCCCGACGCCATGGGGACCTTGGATACATTCGCCATCATCATACTTCTCAAGTTATTTTGCATTGTGATTCTTTTGTCCAATCACATATTTGTCGTAAACTTCTGTTAAAAAGAAAAACTATTTCTAAATATACTTTCTGTTTCGATATATATACACACAAACACACACTTTCTGTTAAACCAAAATCATCTCATATTCAGTGAAGTCGATAATAATGGCAATAGAAATGCAATTCTTCTAGCATATTTGCTTCATTGGCATTGATTTTTCTATCCTATAATTCGCATGTTCATAAAAATTCTCTCAATGCTGCAGCATATCCGAGGTCTTCTCTTTTTAGTGCCACCTGAAGTCGCTAGCTGCACGTTCTATCTACCACTTCACGCCCATTTCATTCTGCAATGTTACTCACGAGATCCTATCTAACACACTTGCAAACAGACTGAAACCTTTTCTTGACCAATCCATCTCCCGTTTCCAAGCAGCTCTCATTCAAGGGACACTTCTCGGAGTAAAAACAAAAAACAATTGCCACTGATTCTACCATATGGAAAGCTATCCTTGACAGCAGTGAGATATTCTCCCGTTTGAATGACCACGGAATTAAAATCAAATAGAGACAGAAGATAGAAAATGCATTACCGTTCTCTCTCTATTACTCTCTTGAACCACCGCCGACCCAGCATCGCATTGGCCCACCCCTATCTGCTGACAAGACCAATATCGAGCATGCTGTGGCTCATTGTGGGTTGCTGAGGGGTATTGCACCATGTGCAGAAGGAGATGGAGGAGAGAGAGAAGGGTTTAAGGGAATACTCTGTTCCGTGTAGACCGTAGTACTAGTACATACAATTTGGCTATGACATTGCAATTATAGATAACGTACTAGCAACGATAAACATGTAGTAGACAGCGAAATAGTCAATTATTGCAACCAAAAGTTGGAAGTCCGAGCATCTTGTGCGCTAAGTTCGATTATTTGGGGAGAAAATTTCTTCATTAGTGAGGAGAAAAACTTATGAGTTTCTCTCTGCAGTGAGATTGATTCAGAGGAAATTACATGGCATAGCTATACAATAATTGATGTGTGCGTAAACTAGTTTACAAGTTTGACTTTCTTGGGATGCTAAACTAATCGACTAGCTCGAACACCGATTGACGATAAGACTCAACACCAAAAGTTGCTCTACATGAGGAAGAATTTGAGCAGGTTTGCTTCTCATAGGAGCTGCTTGAAAGCATGCATCACAGCACAAAAACGAATGAATAGAAAATAAGCACAGTGTTTGGACCTCAGGACAGCAACTCGAGGCAGAGATATATCTTTAAGCACTCTGAACTCATAAATCTTGTCCGCAAACCAAAAGAGGAGCAATGGTCCCAGATTGGATCTCAAAACAAACCACACCAGTGATGATTGTACCATGATTTTCAAAACAAATCACGCCAGTGATGCAGCATGATCTTCCTCCGTTGCAGATAACTTAATAGCATCTCAGTTCACATGATCCCAAAACAAACCACAACAGTAGTGATAATTGTAGCTTGATTTTCCTTCATTGAGGACATATCCTAACAGCATCCCAGATTGTGTAATCTTCGACCATGGAGAAACCAGCAATATGACTCGCGTTGAGAGTAACTCCTATGCCAGTCGCTCCTACGCCATTGCTGGTGTAGAATCCAGGATTTCTCTCATGTCCCGCTAAACTTGCGATCATTGTCAACAAACTGCATAGAAATGTTTTCTTCATCTATTTACATCAAACAATACAGTTCTGACAATACAGTTCCCTCCAACTTGCACAAAGATGCAGGGAAGCTAAGAGATTCAATTTCAAAACCACCAATTGTGAACCCTCCCTTTCATATCTGGAAATGCCTTCTGACACTACGATAGAAACAGCAAGAGCCCAAACAGACAAGCAGGATGTGAAAATCTTTCCTTATCTACTTTCAACGGTACATTCAACAGTCAGGCCTCCAGATCGATAGCGCATAGACATTCCTGCCCTTCCAAGCCTGCAATAGCCACTGCCTATCTTCTTCAATCTCAAAATCCTTATGGTAATAAGATTTCAGCCTGTCCTTTGCCAAGCTCACCAGATCCTTATCCATGGGTAGCTGCCTAAACCCGGCCCTCAGGTTTCGCACATGCCACATTTTGTATGTCTCGGGCCTCTCAATCCTCTCCGAGCCTTCGCAGGCAATGACATTCATTGCATGCCTCCCGAGTACCTCTCGCTCGAGCAGCAACCTCTCTGGGGCATCACGAGGTACGGTTGCCTCGAGCATGTCAAACATAGCTGAAAAATGGAAGAGTGCCTCCCGGAACCGCAAAGTGAAATAGGGAACACCATGGCCACCATTTACGACTCCCTGAATGAAAACATCAGGATTCATCTTTTTTATCAGATTCAGTACGACATCTCGTGGACTCTCCGCCAGCACTGTGTCATCGAGTATGTTATGTAATCTATTTATGCAGTTCACAACGAGGATTTCATCGCTCTGGATATCTAGCTCCTCAACTTTAATGGCATCCCAATTTTTTGCTATAGCATTAAACTTGAATGGGACATTGAAAGTTTTGGCATAGCTCACCAAGCGTCTTCCGGTTTCCTCAACAATTTCCTCTGGTTTAAATCCTGGTTGTGGCAGATCAATCCCAGTAATCCGAAGCTTAGGTGGTCCACCGGGGCCTGATGAGAGACGCTCTATAAGCCCAGGCCACTGGAAACCGTAGAGAATTCCGAAATCAATGATATGCAACTTGGGTGCCTCCCTGGCCACGTTCATTATCATCTTGTTCGAGAAGACATTTGAGAGCTTCTTAAATGGACAAGCTGCGAGAAAGAGATGATAAGCCTTCAAGACGTCGACAACCGATGTTGGCCTAGCCATGAGAGCCTTGTAAATCTGAGAGCCTGACCCTGCGAGGCGCGCCTCGAGACCATTCGCAAAATAGTGTGCCATCCTTTGCATCCCGTCCCCTGTGGGAGACGCGTGCCTTCTGATCTGCTTGAGCAGCTCGCCTGTGCTTCCTCGATCGTCCATATTAACGGCTTGTGCACAAAGCGTCAAAAGAGTTCTCAAGTCAACCACATCCCTCTTGTGCCTGCCTTGCTTCTTGCTGCGGGCCTTCCCCTCGTTTGGTGCTTTCAGTTTGCCATTCTGCATCACGTTCCGTAGAGCTTCGCGAAGGGCAGCTTCGCTTCCTTTACGATTGAGCAACACCATATCGAACATCTCTGACCTCACAGTTGATTCGGTGTAAACTGATAAATGCTTGCTCACCCTTCCTTCTTCCAAGTTCACATCCTCCTGTAAAGGATTTTTCTTTCCCCTGTATCCTCCAAGGTCGGCAAACATGTTCTCATCGGTTTCTAGATTTGGAACCAAACTTGTAGGCTCTTCAGTTTGTTCATTAAAGGAAAATTCACCCCTCTCCGGATTAACTAGAATTTCATTCCCAAAAGCAAGGGACTCTCTCGCTTCTTCACCATTGCCCTTGAACTGCATAACAGACTCACTTCCAATAAGCTCAGGCAAAGAAACGGCACTCACTGGAGATTCAGCACGTCCAGCGGTAGTGATATCAACGTAGACACCACCCAATGACTGGCCAATTGACGGTGAGATGGATTGAGACACCGTGGTGAGAACCGTATGCCCTTGCGATTCACAGTTCGGCTCTGACTCAACCAAGTTAATCGCACTAGTGCTACTATTACACGAGCTCTCATCGGTTCGATTAGGTGACGGATGCTGATCTGCAGCTGGCAGATACCTCTCCCCAATGACCTCATAGAATGATTTCTCGGCTGCCTCGAGCGCCGAGGCCTCGTGACACACGATGCTCTTCTCTTCTATGTCTTCCTCCATAAGCATCTGGTTAATGTACCTGAGAGCTGCATCACTAAAATCGTAGTCGTCGGCCGGTTCCTTCACGAGGTTAGCGCCCAGAGGAGGCGCGTATGTGTAGCTATAGGTGAACTTATTGTACATGTCGTCGATCGTGAGCCTACTAACAAGATCACTCTCTGGTAAAATCGAAAAGGCCGCATCGTCACCATCATCGACTACATACCCATCAATGAAACTATTGAGTTCGTCTGGCGGTCGATCCATTTCTATACAATATGCTAGACTCAGAAGTGCTTCAGAACATCAACAGCTCAAAAGGGTCTTGAAAGAATTTGTACCAAAATTCATCATCAACTCGCTATATAAACACAGAAATGATTCCCCAAAATCGTGACTCAGCCAAGCGTACAACTGGGTCTAAATTGGGAGCTTGCGCATAGAGCAAAATGAAACAGAGAAGGCAATTTGAGTAAGAAGTAGGAGCTAATCTTGCTTCAAAACGAAACAGAACGAGATGGAAAACTTCCCTGATCGGACTTTCTCCGAGGAACTGCGGGGAATTCAGCAAGGTTTGACCTCCTTCTTGAACGGATCAAGCTTGGTTCCGAGACAATTAAAACGAAAAGGGTTGTAAATCCTGGGGGAGAGAAGAGCCAATTCGAATTCAGATTCCTCAGTATTGTCCCACGTGACAGTTGACTATTACGAGGCCTACATACGATACGTGTCCTCTGGTCAAATCACGTTCCTCCTCACGTCACTCCCGACTAGTGTGTTTTATATCCCATGAAAGGGAGACTCATCGCTTGTTTGCTTGGTGAAGAAGATAAAAAAAAGCCCCTTCAGATCATTAGCCCGACCATAAGTTGCGTGTGAGATTTAAGAGCCACTTTGGTACAAATTTTTTTTTTTTTACGGTGGATATAATTGTAAAAAGGGATGTTATAGTCTTTTTAAAGTATTTAGCAAACTTCTCGCAGTTATAGCTGGCATAGTTGGTTAAAGTTTCGAGTAATTTCTAATTGAGAAACTAAAAGTCATTTACTCGAATCCCACCAATTAGATGCAAACTATTCTGGATTGGAGCTGCTCAATTTGAACTTTACCGGTTCATGAATCTTGCAAGGTGCTCCATGCTTCCATGTAGTTGGGACTCCACTTCTACTCCACTATATAAGAAAAAAGAAAACAAATTTGCTCCGACAACCCCACTAAAATCACTTAAATACACCTATTTATGTGAAGATCCCAAAAACCGTGGTCCCATACCACCTAATACACTCAAGTCTACCAACACCTTCTCCCACAGCTTACCACCACCTCCGCCATCATGGACCGCTCCAAGGAAGCCACTCGTCACCATATCAGCCCCTTTCTACAATCAAGGTCGCGGCGGGGTTTCGCAAACTTGGATTGAGGTCGCCATGCCATGGGGACCTCGGATGCATTCACCATCAACACATTTCTCAAGTTACTTTGCATTGTCATTCTTTTGTCCAATCACATATATGTCATAAATTTTCGTTAAAAAGAAACACTACTTAATATACTTTCTATTAAACCAAGATCATCACATATTCAGTGAAGTCAATAATAATTGCAACAACAAAAAAAGCACTTCTTCTAGCATATATGCTTAATTGTGATTTATTTCTCTATCCTATAATTTTTTTTTTGGGTAAAATTTCTCCGAGTGCTGCAGTATTCCTAGGCCTTTTCTTTCTAGTCCCACCCGAAGTCACCGGTTGCACGTTCTGTCTGCCACTTCAGGCCGATTTCCTTCTGCAATGTCACTTACTCTTACTGCATCACATCCAAAATACTTGCAAACAGATTGAAACCTGATATGGACAAATTGATCTCCCCTTTTTCCAAGCAGCTTTCATTCAAGGGACACTACTCGGAGTATCAAAATTTGCAAATGATTCCACCATATGGAAAGCTATTCTTGATAGCAGTGAGATAATCTTGAGAGGGACCTGCTCTATTGCAAATAATGAGGAAGAATATTGTCACATCCCAAATCCAAAAGAATAGGAGGATGGCACGGTCGTCCTTTTACTTAAAGGACGCAGCCTCAAACAGACAACCAAAAAGCTTTCTTCAAAAGACTATACTTAAAAATCAATTCCCAAAAGCCCCGTCGATGTCACTCTTGCTCTATTATCCACTAATCGAGGAATCTGAAAAAATTTGTAAGATGGAGGGATGAGTAACTACAGCCCAGTGAGTAGTACATTTCTTCTAAGCAGATCGAGCATCCACTATGCATATTCACAAAATCATAAGTCAATAATCTCAAATCCAGTTGATAATATATGTACAATTTCAAACATAAGCTATTTCTTTTCTGCATAAATATCTGTTTCACAATAATGTCAAAACAAATATTAACAGTCCAGCCCATTGATCAATCTCATAAAAATACAAACCAATGGTCAATTCCATTAGCCAATCTCATGCTCAAATGTCCAACCATGATCACGCATAACGCCCCGTAACAAGGCGACCAAGCTCCCCACCTTGACGAGGTCTTTACCTATATTGGCAATAGCTGGTCCTCAAGGATATCCTAAACTAATATGCACATACCCACAAGCCCCACAACGGGTTCACAGGGACACTGAGCATTTTTCTGTTAAAATATGTCTCGAGTTTGAGCCCGAAGCAAAAATATGCATTTTGAAAATAAAGTAAAAAAATGATAAATCCAAGATCAAGTTTCGAAAATCAAATTTCTAATGTGAGTCAGAGTCTTCGAGCAGTAGAGTTGGAAGGTCCAACATGGACTTTGAATCAAACCAATTCTAGATTTACTCTGGCCATGGGATAATGTGCCAAAAAGAAAAAAGACAAAAAAACAAGGAAAGAAAAAGACAAAATTAGGAAAGTCCAATATGGACTAGGATTCGGTCAAACTTTGGGCTTCTTTCCTATATATATTCACTTCCTACAGTGGGATGGTTAAGAAGAGAAAAGTCTTGAAGCACCGCCTCACTGTGAGTGCTTGAAGTGCAGAGAAGACTTCTTCGTGGAGCGAAACTTGTTCGTGAATTATATCAATTATTCAAGTGTCAAAGCTGATTAAATCTTAGCGTAAAATTTGTGAATTCCTTCATGAGATTGAGAGATTATTTGTAAAGAATTGTGGGGCTAAACACTTGTGGGTTATTTGATGTAATTGGGGCTTGGAAAACATTGAGAGTGTTTGAGTGACTCGAGTATAGTTGTAATCTTCATTGTATCCCTTAATCTATAGTGAAATTTCATACTGCTCTCCTCTTGGATGTAGGTCTCTACGATCGAACCACGTAAATCTGATATCTGATTTATTTCCTTATTCCATATATTTTATTTTTTGATTGCTTGATTTTCTAACAAACACCATCCCACAACAACATTCTCCACAATCCATAAAGCCAATTCAGAATAAATATCACAAATTGATTTCATAAATCAAACATATAATCTTTCCGCAACACGACTCGTCCGTTTGAATTACCTTTCAAAAAGCATTTCTCAAACCATATGAGAAACTAGTTTGCAAGACAACATATCCTTTCACAATGCATTTCCTAAAATCATTCTCAAATACAAAAGGGTAGAAAATGCTAAATCCAACTTTATGCAACAAAAATACTCTTCTTAATTCAATACATATATATCGAAACTCTAATATTTCAAGACATAAATTTCACAAAACCAAAGAAGAATAGCACCACTCACCTGAAATGCCCAAAATCAAACAACGCTTTGCTAGACGAGCCGACGATCTTGTAATCTTATTAATTAAATGAGAATCGACATCAAAACCAAGTAAAACTCTACCTAACTCTACCTCAACTACGAAACGGCTAAATGATGTTTAAATGCTAATAAAACAACTCATATGCGCCAACAAATTGCTCACCCAAAGCGATTATTCAACTTGATCGCAATGCGACGCTCGCATGCGAAACCCAAAAATTCTCACTTTGTCCAGACCGTTGCTTCAAAATGACTCCCGTCAAACCCAGAGCTCTACAACAACACGATCCACCATTTCCAAGAAAACCCAAAGCTCAACGACTCAAAAATTTGATTACGCGGCTCAAATTTCACAAAACTTCCACATTCGAGCCCTATATCAAAAACTACTCCGATTGGACGAATGAGGGGTGCGAGCGTTTATCGAGCGTTGCAATATGTAGTTGGATCAACTTGGCGAGGCCTCGAAGCGTGGATGCACGAAACGCCTCTTCCCTTTTCTTCTTCTTTCTTCTTTCCTTCTTTTTCCTCTTTTTCTTCTTTCTTCTCTATTTGCGTGTTGGATGAGCTCTCTGGATTAAGAGGACCGAGTGTCCACCATTGTTCCCTACTTTATTCACTTTTTCAACTTTTTTCCTTTTTTTTTCTATTTCACCTTTGACTTTTTGACTTATGAAAACCCATGTATTACATTCACTCCTCCTTAAAAAAATTTCATCCTCAAAATTTGCACTTACCTCAACCATCAAGCAAATGAAGATTACGCCTTGCTTGCTTCTCGAGCTCCCAAGTAACCTCTCTCTGTGTAGGAAAGCATTCTGCAAATCCATTTCCAAAACTTCCACGACTTATGGATAGCAAGAGCTAGCAGAACACATACTGTCATAATATCGGCTCTTGTACTAAAATTTCCATCCTAGTCGAGTGCATACTGTTGAAAGAATTCTTGAGCCACCAATCAAGCCATGTACTCCTCTTCAATCTTTTTATTCTTTGCCATTGCTATACGTTTCAATTCCTCAACTTCTCTTCTTGCATTATCGACACAATTTCAAAACATCTTTGCTTTCCTCTATTTAATTCTGACAATACTTTCTAACTCATCGAACAATTGTTCTTTCTTATCACTCCTTTGTAACTCCGACTCTAAAGCATGCTTGTCACTACAGCCAAAGTTAAGGGTTGGAATTGTACTGCTCACACATTCGCCTTGAAAAGAATCCTTTTTTTTTTTGCTACCACAGTAGTGACCCCCACGACATAACTTGGGTAGTTCCAACCACATTGTTGACTCCTTTCGCTCATTCAATGCCAAAATCCAAAGTTGTATCATATATAGTTGAATCAGATTCAATCAGGAAGGTCATCATGTAACTGTATACTTCATAAAGTTAGCTTTATTTTACAATCTCACTTCATCGGAGCTTCATATAACCGTTTTCCTCTTACGTTCTTGCTCACATGAAAATTTCTCTTAGCATATTCGAGTTTCCTATATAAAATTCTCAACATTCCATCCCCTTGCAAACTTTTTGAAAAACCTTATTAACAAATCCAAACATCTTAGAAAGCAACACAATGAAATTGTATCTCTATCATTCCTTGAGTGCCAATTGCACTATGTCCATTCCTAATACAAGATTCCCTTATGGCCCACTTCACATAACACCAATGAAGAAAAACATCATAACTAATCTAACTACACGTGCTCGATGCCGTGTCAAACTTAGAGCAAATTAGGCACATACAATCACTACAAAAGTCATGCTTTACAAAAATCTTGTAGTCGCACCCATTAACAAGTGAAGCATTGCGATATGAAACATTTCTACATCTTAAGTTCAGGAAAGCTCAGCCAAAATGGACGATGGAAGACCAAATCGAAGTTGAAGATGGTATAGCAGGCCAACCAAGATACCCAACTAAGCTCGATGGCATTTTAATAACATCTCAACAGTTATATCTCACATGTTCTACGGCGCCTCTCGAAAGGCCAACAGTTGCCTAAGCTAATCTTTACCAACCTTTAACTCCCAAATACTCTATTTGAAACATGCAAAAGATTCTTTTCTCATCTCGTAGAATTTTCTTGCAATTTCATATCATGGTTCCAAAACAAACTTCTCAATGAGCAACTCAACAAATTCAGTTCCACTTCCAACCATCAACAGTTGATCGCACTCTATTTAGTTACCGATCTTGTAAAAGCTGCCGCCATGTTTTTCTCTTGCCGCTCATTTCTTATCAAAGCTATAACTTGTCCTTAGATTATGAGATCCAACACTCTATGAAGCGACTTGACATCATCATGCTGCTTTGTCTGCCCTCCCTAACAACTGTTTGTTATAACTTAATTGCCTATCCAATCCACTTTGCATTTTACTACTTCTCTCTGATACTAAGATTCAGTCCTTTGACGAGCTCGCCATTTGAATTTCCCTGTACCACTTAAGAATGGTAAAGAGAACCATTTCCATTGTTGAGAGATCCTTGATACACTGGTGCTTCCTTAGGCTCCACCTAGATTATTTAATTTTTCTGCCTTCCTAATAGGATATCTCAAGAACAACTCAAAACCTGTAGTATTCAGCCCTTTCATGTCAATGTCCCTCCTACTCACTACATCTCTAAATTCTCTTTCAACCCATACACATTCTTATGTAGCTTCAACGATTTTGATTGGCATAAAAGCAACGCTCTTGTTTTGACCTTGAAAATATGTAATCACCTTTCTTTAGTCAAGCTAGTTTTACCTTCAGCAATACGGATCTGGCTCAAATGATTTGTAGAGGAACCTTACCTTTTCCTATTTTAAACTCTTGTGATTCTACACCTTCTTTTTTGAGTTTAAGATCAATATCCTTATCTTGTTTAAGAGATTCTTCATTGTATAAGTGCTTCCCAAGAACCCTATAATGAACTTTCTCTATAGACTCCAAGTGACTTCCCCAACTCTTTTCCCTATTTTCAGAATCTTCCAATCATTAACAATAGCACTAATATGTTCAGTTTCACTGTCTCATCATTACTCCCACTTATCTTGTCATTTGAAATCTTTCGATGATCTTGAAAGGCCTCTTCTATATGTTCCCTCTTCTCCTCAACTGAACTTTCTTCAAAGCACTCCTTCCCCTCTTCACAAAGTGACTTCTCGACCTCTTCAATAGCCTTAGCTTTACTCTCACTTTCTTCAACTTCCTTATGATCAAACTCCAATTGAACAACCTTTCCGGGGCTTCCTCCATTCCCAACTTCAGAAGCCAATTCAAGTTCATCAACCGCTTTCAATTCCAGCTCTCTTTCGTCCATTTCATTTCTACTTCCACTCTCAGCTAGCAACTCATCATGTTTCTTGATCTCCACACTCCTCAACGTCTCACTCGACCAACTCGGGGGCTTTTCCGTCTCACTTAACCTTTCTGGCCTCCATATTTTTTTTTGGCAACGACCTTATCTTAGACTGCTGTTCAATACCCATATCGCCTTTCGACACACTAGGTGACTTCTCTTTCTCTTTGTCCCTCACTTTTGCATCTCTAAACCCTCTTCGAGATTACTCACTTCCTGAATCTTTCGACCACGTAGGAGATTTCACATCCCTTAATGAATATTACTCATGTGAAGATTGTAGCGCGTGTGGTACCATCTTCAGTGACATCATTGGTTGCAACCTACTTTACAAGATTAGGAACAATGTTCTAATTTTTGTCCTTGAACTCAACACTTCTTGCCATGGTAACACTATCCTTTGTCACCTTTGGTGCACCAAGGCTTTGCTTAATTACCGTATTGCGACCCTCTGAGCCCATAGTGACCATCATAGCATCACAGCATGCACCTCGACTCCAAATTGATATCTTTGGCAACATAATTTCCTCATCCAACTTGTTTTGTTTCCTGCGAGTCAGGACTTAGATTGCAAAGACACTCTTTATCTCGCTGTCAAAATCGCTCCTCAAGAACCTTAAGATACATTCTCGATATCTAAGGTAACAACTTGCTTGCCTTTCTTATCCCTTACAAGGCGAAACATGCTTCTCTGAATCAGAACCGATAATCCCATGCACCAAAAGAAACAAACATCTTAGTACCTAACAAAAGACTAGCGCACTAAAAATATCACACAATCTCATCACGTCCCATAAAAATCTACCAAAAAATCATAACCTAAGCTCCGATACCAAAAGATGTCACACCATAAATCCAAAAGAATAGGAGAATGACACGGCCATCCTTCTACCTAAATGACGCAGCCTCAAACAGACAACCAAAAAGTTTTCTTCAAAGACCATACCTAAAAACCAACTCCCAAAAGCCTCCGTCGATGTCACTCTCGCTCTATTGCTCGCTAACCGAGGAACTTGAAAAGATTTGTAAGATGGAGGGATGAGCAACCACAGCCCAGTGAATAGTATATTTTTTCTAAGCAGATTGAACACCCACTGTGCATATTCACAAAATCATAACTCAATAATCTCAAATCCAGTTGATAATATCTGTACAATTTCAAACATAAGCTATTTCCTTTCCACAAAAATATCCGTTTCACAATAATGTCAAAACAAATATCAATGGTCCAACCCATTGATCAATCTCATAAAAACACAAGCCAATGGTTGATTCCATTAGCCAATCTCATGCTCAAATGTCCAACCGTGATCACGCATAACGCCCCGTGACAAGGTGACCAAGCTTCCCCTTGGCGAGGTCTCTACCTGTATTGCCGGTAGTTGGCTCACAAGAATATCCTAAACTAGTATATACATACCCACAAGCCCTGCAATGAGCTTACAAAGACACTAAGCATCAACACCATCCCACAACAACATTCCCCACAATCCACAAAGCCAATTCATAATAAATATCACAAATCGATTTCATAAATCAAACATATAATCTTTCCACAACATGGCTCGTCTGCCTGAATTACCTTTCAAAAAGCATTTCTCAAATCATATGAGAACTCATTTCATAAACTAGTTCATAAGACAACATATCCTTTCACAATATATTTCTTAAAACTATTCTCAAATACAAAATGGTAGAAAATGCTCGATTTGATTTTATGCACCAAAAATGCTCTTCTTAGTTCAATATATACATATATATATACATATATATATCGAAACTCTAATATTTCAAGACATGGATTTCACAAAACCAAATAAGAAATAGCACCACTCACCTGGAATGCCCAAAATCAAACAACGCTTTGCTAGACGAGTCGACGATCTCGTAATCCTATCAATTAAACGAGAATCGACATCAAAACCAAGTAAAACTCTACCTAACTCTACCTCAACTACGAAACGGTTAAACGACGCTTAAACGCTAATAAAACAACTCATACGTGCCAACAAATCACTCATCCAAAGCGATTATTCAACCTAATCGCAATGCGATGCTTGCACGCGAAACCCAAAAATTCTCACTTTGTCCAAACCGTTGTTCCAAAATGACTCCCGTCAAACCCACAACTCTACAACAACATGATCCACCATTTCCAAGGAAACCCAAAGCTCAACGACTCAAAAATCTGATTACGCGGTTTAAATTTCACAAAACTTCTACATTCGTGCCCTAAATCGAAAACTACTTCGATTGGACGAACGAAGGGTGCGAGCACTTACCGAGTGTTGTAATATGTAGTTGGATCGACTTAGCGAGGCCCCGAAGTATGGACGCACGAAACCCCTCTTCCCTTTTCTTCTTCTTTCTTCTTTCCTTCTTTTTCCTCTTTTTCTTCTTTCTTCTCTATTTGCGCGTTGGACAAGCTCTCGGGATTAAGAGAACCGAGTGTCCACCATTGTTCCCCTACTTTATTGACTTTTTCAACTTTTTTTCTATTTCACCTTTGACTTTTGAAAACCCATATGTTACGAATATCACGTATACTCAGTCTATAGACCAACACAATCATAACTATTAAAGACCATGATTGTTTCATTCTAGTGACAGTAATTGGGAAAATTATCCAAAAAATTCTCAACCTATATTACTTTTGCCAATTCAGTTCTAAACCTTTTAATTTTGGTAATTAAGTTCATCTGGTCAATTTTGATCGAAAATCGCCGATGTAGACACTAGTCATTTTACATGTCACAGCCCACGTTGACGTGAAGAATTTTTAATAATATTTTAAAATATTTTATTAATTTTTACTTTATGTTTCCTTTTTTCTTCTCTTCTCTTTTTCTTCTTCAATTTTTTCTTATTGTGGCCGGAAAGGGTCGTCAGGCACTCGTCGGCCACAGGTAAGGGAGGAATGGGCCTACGGGGTGAGGTGGGGTAGATGTAGGAGTCGTCGCCACAACCCCATTGGACCTCTCGCTCTCTTTCAATGCTGAAATCTTCATCTAAAAGCTTGAATCTTGTTCGACATATAAAATCATTATTTGAAATCATCATTCGAAAGCGATCATCAAATCAAATCAATCATCATAAAGCAAACATTATGTCATTAGTTCATTCACTTCATTAATCGAGTCATGAGTCATGCAAGCATCATGCAAATCATCATATCATTCAGTCATCACTTCACTATTGATTGGATCATCAAAGTCTGTAATCAAACGTGCAAGCCATGCATAAATTATCGCCTCATTCAATAATTGATCTAATCATTGAATATGGAACCAATGAAAATTCACTTAGGTTGCGTTTGATAACCATCCAAAATTTCTAATTCTGCTCCAGAAGTAATTCTAAAGCAGAAATGCATTTGATAAAGAAACATTTCTTGAGCAATTTTCTACTTCTGAAGGAGAATTGTGTTTGGTAAAAAAATTGATTTTCTAGAGCCATAAGTGATTCTCCAGAAGTGATTCTTTCCTATTTTAACTTCTTTCACTTCTCATTTTCTTTCTTCTTTCCTTCTCACGCTCGTCGGCCACCGGTCACCACTGCCTCCTCGTGGCCGCCGCCAGCCACCGCCGATCGCTGATCGGTCGCCACCCGCCGCCATTTAGTAACTTGGTAGAAGTAGAAGTAGAATGAGGGTGCGTTTGGTAACACTTCAAAATTTTATTTCTCACTCTCTTTCATAATCAATTCTTGCCAGAAGTTGAATTCTTAAAGAGAATGATTAACAAACACACCCTTAGTCATCAATCAAATTATTTAACCGAGGTTCAAGTTCTTCTCTGGTTTTACTCTAATCGCCCAAATTTTGAGATTTTCTTGAAAGAACTCGATATTCTCACTTTGAAAGGACGCTCATTTGCTCAAAAAGTCATTTTTTGACTCAAGATTAAGTTGTTTGATGCCTTGGTTGATCAAATTGTCAAAAGACTTATCATGGGCAAATTCACTAGGCAAAACCCTTTCGAGATCACGTAATTATCAACCGATCAAAAAGATTTTGTCCCGAGGGTAAAACTTTGGGGAATTATCAAAAAAGTCATAAACCTATTACAATTATGCTAATTCAGTTATAAACTTTTTTTTGCCAATTGAGTCCTAAATCTTTTGCATTTGTGTCAATTCAGTCTATCGGACCAATTTTAGCTTGTTTGAGCTTATGTGAACTCGATCCCACACTGACTTGGATAATTTTTAATTATTTTTTTCTTTTCTTTCTCTTTTTTTTCTTCCTTTCTTCTTCCTCCAACCAGTCACCGGAACTCGGTGACCATCCAGAGGCGAGGGCCGATAGGCTTGGCCTCACTAACCCTCACCTCTAGCACATCGCTGAATTTCGACGACCGGTTAAAGGAAGAAGGAAGGAAGAAAAAAGAGAAAGAAAATAAAAGGAAAAGGAAAAAAGAATTCAAAAAAAAAATATTATTAGAAATTATCCTCGTCAACGTTGGCTGCCCGGCGTACACGTCAGCTGGCCAAAATTGGCCGAATAGATTGAATTGGCACAAATGCAAAAGGTTTATGACTGAATTAACACAATTGTAATAGGTGTGTGACTTTTTGTAATTCTCCCTCGAAACTTCAGGTTAGCTTGGGCGTTTGTGTCTTCCTTGAAGCAAGAATTCATCTTCATGCTCCCATTTTTCATCATATCCTCATTATTTCCTATCCTTTCCACCCTTTTGTCATCTCTCATCATTTAGCCGGGCTACTATCATCGACTGAAATGGTCTTAGCGGAAACCTCGTCATAATTGTTACTCTATACATTCCTTTTTGGCATTTAGAAACTTTCTTATATTATCTTATGAAGAACCTATTTCTTCCGTGTGCAAATGAATAGATAATTTGAACTGTGAAGTGAAGAGTAGTGGAGATCATCAGCATAGACAATATGGGTAGTTGAGTCTTGGATGGAACGGAACTTCCTGAAAGGGAAAAAAATTACATGAAGGAAAGGAGAAAAAAGAGAGAGAACCAAACGGTTCAGCAGAGATTCTGAGGAGGTATAACTGCTATAGGCCACCCTGAGACTATGCAAATCAAGAATGATGTTTAAAAGTTGCATTTGCACGATTCATGCTGATGCTGTTTCCATCTGACCATCCCAAGTCTGGGATTTTCTATAGACCAAGCATGAATTGTATGCGTTCGACTTGCTTGGGAGGTTAAACTAACCGGTGCGTCGCAACCAGCTCGAACACCAATAGACCATACTAGATGGGGTGGTTAAAATTGAGCAGGTTTGCTTCTCATAGGAGCTGCTCGAAAGCTTGCATGACTGCATTAAAAATGAATGAACACAAAATAAGCACGGTCAGCCGGACCTCAGGACGGCCAACTTAAGGCAGAAACATTTCTGTAAGCGATGCCGAGCTCATGAAAATCTTATCTCCTAGCCAAAACAGGAGCGATGAACCCAGATTGGATCTCTAGACAAATCGCACCAATGATGATTGTAGCTTTGATTTTTCTTCATTGCAGACACAAAATCAACAGCATCCCAGTTCGCGTAATCTTCACCATGAAGATGAAATGAAAACCACACCAATATGATTCACGTTAGGAGTGACTCCAACGCCAGTCTACTCCTGTGCCATAGCTGGTTTAGAATCCAGGATTTCCCTCATGTCATGCTAAACTTGCATTCATTGGCGACAAACTGCACAATGAATCAGAAAAGTTTTGCTCATCAGTTTTCATCGGTGTCGCGACCTAAATTTTCAAAATAGCTAGGTCCATAGGTTTAGGGGTATTGCAAAAAGGCAGGCCGATTGGCCCGTCGATTTAGACGTGGGTTCTCCCAAGCCCATACCTCACACGACATTCGGAAAAGAAATTCAATTTGAGGTTCCATTACTCCTAAACAAGTTCTATGTTCGGAAAAGGAGTCGCCACTAGCTTAATGGGGTCGCCTAGAAATCAATCGAGACGTAGGAGAGTCGTCTCGATTCCTACACAACCAGAGTTCTAAGGTCGGGGACTTGGTTACACTAATTGACTAATTAGCGCCCTTTTGGTACCTAAACTTGATCATTTGTCATTTAAGTGTCCAAAGAAACCCTCTTTTTTTTTCCTAACAATCTATCCTATCCAGGCTAAAAGGAAATAACAATCAATATATTAAAGTGCGCAATCAAATTAAATCAAAATGAAAGAGTGCAATCTGCAGCCTAAGAATTGTCCCTAAAAAGGAAAGGCAAACAAAAATTTTAGGGTGAAGCCCTAAAGGCTCATTCAAATTGAATCCAATCCTTTTTTTGCGTTTACATTTTTCTAACCATGTTTTAGAACTAATAAAACCATTAAAACTAAGCAAAATTTAATTTCTGATTTTTAATTAATTAATTTTTTTTCAATTTTCTTTTTTTCTTTTTCTTTTTCTTTTTTCGAAAATTAGGGACTCGGGCTGGGCCATAGGGCCCGGCTCTTTTTGGACTGATCTCGGACTAAAATGGGTCTGGGTC
>BCNH02000010.1:11717054-11742628 GCA_001662345.2 Metrosideros polymorpha var. glaberrima | reverse complement strand
CTATACATAACCAACGGAACATGTCAAATACTCAAAGAGCCTTGAAAGATCTCATTTGTTAGGAAAAAGAAAAGATAGGGCATTCAATAGTACTTATTTAATTAAGAAGGTACCCCTCTCATCAAGGTGAACACACAAAACCACGAGTAATAAAGTAGTAAAACAAACCGTGTCAAAAGAGCTTAAATAGGGTTTTGACTTTGACCATTACTTAATCTACACAATTCTCCATTAACAAATATTTTTTATAAAAGAAAAAAATTACACACACCATATATATATAATGAGGAAAATAAGCCTGTGTTTGGCGCAGGCAATAAAGGGAAACGTGAAACATTTAACCTTGAGAGGAATCCAAGGAAGAGACGTGAATCAATTTCACTCCGTTGATTTTTTTATTTTAATTCTCGTTTTCTGTTTTGTACTTCTTTATTGGATTCCGCCGCGTGTTGAGCGCCGACCAAGTGAAGCCTTCCGTGTCCAACGTGTCTCTTTTATGGTCCAAATGGCTTGGTCAACATGCTTAAAGCCAACAGAGTTGTTGCTGCACAAGAAACTCACCGGAGCCTGCCAACGCAATGTCGTTTTGGGCTTGGCTTGGCAGTAGTAGTTTATCCTAATTATTATCATTTGCAATTTAGAATTCGAGAAGTACCGAATTTCTACTTATTTATTTGGGAAACTAAAATGATAAAAAGAAAAGGAAATCGAGAGTCAATTTGTCTTATATAGAGGATTCCATAGTTTCAAAAGTCAACTGATATGATAAGGATGAAAGTCTTGACGCTGACAAGTCAACTTGGGTCGCCGTATTCGATAATTCAAATGATAAGCAATTATATTATTTATTAATGAAAAACAAACTATTTTAATCCAATCTGATAGGAACAATAAATACCATAGCGATTAACTACATAAGCCTTCGAGTTGTAGTTGAACCTTTTTCTCTTAGGTCACTGTTAAGAGTCCCTTCTATCTTGGTAAAATATCCAATTGCCCTTATGCCATTATGGGTGACCAACCGGGTTGATTCTATTTGGGACCGTACCGAACAATCTCGACAGGTTCAAGTTGCTCGCGCACGGATTTGGTAGGTTCCTATATGAAAAATGGGAGAACCGGCTTTGCTCGGATCGGTTTTTTAGTTTTTCTTTTCACAATTTAAAAAACACACATATATATGTATATATAGATATGTTAGAGAAGGATTTCAAACTTTAGGTATGTATAAAGAAAAATATTTTTCAAGAAAATCATCTTCGAGGTAAATAGTTAATTTTATTTATTTATTTTGTGGTTTAGGAAAAGAGATTTTTTTCTCGCCAGAAAGAGAAGTCGTTTTCTCCCAATTTAAGCTTGTTGTTTTCAGTCAATGAAAACGTTTTCCATAAATCGATTAGTTTCTCATCATCCAAACACTGAAAAGTTAGAAACATAATTTCTCGAAAATAATTTTATTTCAAAAAAAAGGGGCCCTTTACCAGTTTAGGAAACCCATCAATCCCTTAATCACCATGCCTCAAATTTTTCGCACATTTTTTATTCCCTTAAAAATTATATCATTTAAGTTAGCTCTGGTTATCGAAAAGAAAAAAGTTAGGTCTGGTTATGGGATAGATCCTAAAATCAAACCTACCATTTACCGATTTAAAAAATAAGAATCGAAGTCCGATAGGGAGAGTCCCTTAATTTTTTTATACTGTGCGGTCATTGTTGGCTTAACAAAAAAAAAAGAGAGCAGACGTGGTCTAGTTTGGTTTCTGTTGCCGGCCTACCATCTTGTCATTTGACAAGACTGCCTAAAAGGATGCACTGACGGGCCAAATCATCAAAAGTGGACTCTAGATTTTCTAGTTCTTTTCATGCAAATGATAATAATAATAATAATAATAATAATAAGTTTTCATAGACTGCAATTTATTACATTTGGGCCGCTCGAAATTGGAAGATCTATGAAAAAGGCACGTGGGTATAAATTTCTCTCTCTAGAAATTGGGAGTTTCTCTCTGCACTTGGGACTTCTTTTTATGCCATTCTCTAGGCCCCGGCGAATTATGACAGCCTATTCGTATCATTATACAAGATATTTTTCATTTAAATAAATGACAATGTGTCGATTAGTGTTAATTTTGAGTTTATTTGCATCGCGTGAAGTCGAGTCGAGTTAGAGTTGCTCTAGTGAATTCGTGTCATGTTCGAATTGTGGTCTCGTCAGAAATTGTCCCCTAGTAAAGTAAAAAAAAAAAATGCAAAAATCAATGTGAAATCCAAAAAACAAAATGGCCATGCTTTCCCCAAATCTGGTAGTGACCTTGTAGAATTCATGTTCACGTGTCGAGTTATTTAATTCCGAATTAGTCCGTGTCGTAAGGGATAAAACCCGAATTTCTCTTGGAAAATTGACAACATATTCCAATTAATCGCTTCGTAAAAGTTGAAAAAAAACACAAAGAGCAACAAAACAAAAAAAAAAGAGAGAGAAGAAGCAAAAGTCAGACCGTCTGTCCTGATCCATCAGCCAAAGAAGGGCAAAAATAATTGGAAAAAAGAAAAGAAGAGATTTGAAAAAGGGTTTGTATAAATAAATAGGTGGAGACAGTTGGGTTCCGGAGAGGATGGAGCCAATGAGAAACAGACGGAGACATTGACGGCGTCGGTCTCGAAGAGAAAAAAGAGTATTTTCGCTCGTCGTTGTCTGCGACAAGCAGCCTCGGAGGCACCGAAACGAGCGGCCACCGAAGAATTACACTTCAATTCGATTCGACTCATCGTTAGCGACGGCTTCATACGTTATCCAAACCCACGCACCCCCATCTCATCTCCTTCCACCCAAAAAAAGCGAAAAGTGTCCTGTCCGACACGTGGTCATCTGCTCCTTCCCTCGGTTTCTGACACCAAATAGAGCTTTAACCAAATTTTAAAAAAAATCATAAGAACACACCAAATTATGCACGCGAATTTACACCAAACCGTCAAAATTTAGTTAAATAATTTTTTAATCAAAATGATGTTGTTTTTATTTAGCTTAAATCACATAATTTATGTTAATACTATTTATTTTCTAGCGTCTATGTAGATAAATTTTTAACATAATTTCATGAAAAAAAGTTTAGAATATATGGGTTATAGTTGGCATAATTTATGATTTTTTGTGACTTTTATCCATTAAAAAAAAGGAAAAACAGAGAGAGAGGAGACCCGAACTGGTTGGATCGGATTGGTCAACCAGGGGTTACGTGCGTCGAATTCCAACTTGGGTGGGTCAAGAGAGTTTGTGTAAAATTGGGGAGTTGGTGGATTTGAAATTTCAAGTATCTAGGTCTTCGTTCTTGATTGGGGGGGTTCGGTTGGCTGCCCAATTGGGTTGTTGGACTAATTCTTGAATCCTCAAATGTCTTCCTCCTCTAACCAACTTGACAATTTCATTGCGAGTATGTGGTTAATCGTAAATTAGAGTTAATCAAAGTCGGGTTATAACTAAATTCTTGCAATTTTACGAAGTAAATTGGCTTAATCTATTTACGTGGGGGTATTCACGTGTCGCATGGACGATAGATTTTCCGTAAAACACGCTTGAAAACAAATTATTGCATTTTATTAGATGACAACAATGTTCTATTCTCAGAAGGGCTTTTTTTCGAAACCCAAATTACATCCATCATATTAAATCGATCTTCACATCGCACATTTTGTGTTTATGTACGCGTGCCGCTGTTTCTATTATCCTAATCACCGTCATTATCGTTGCTGTTATAAACATTATTATTAGCACTAACCGTCTATAAGTATAGAGACAAAACCCAAAAAAATGAGGAAACCATTCGCAATTATTCTAATCATTAGATGGTTAGTGAAAAGCCGTGTGGTGACGCAGGATGCTGCCTATTTTTTTTTTCTCATTTTGGTGTGAATCTTTCATACTCTTCACAAGTAGCAAACTAGTTTCTTTCCACGCACTATCCACGTACCCAATTCGAGAAGGATTTGTACGATTTTTAATGGACAACAACAATATATATATCAAAGGCCAGAACATGTGCTCATAAAAGTAGGAGATTTGTTAGGTAACCATATCGAAATTTAATTATTGGATTAATGATAATAATGTTCTCTAGAATTTTCTGCGTTGAGATGAGATGAGATAAGGGTGTTTTAGACATGTGAAAAATGGACACAAAATTTGAAAGTTGGCTTTATATAGTATAATTTGACGAATTTCGTGTCTCAATTCGATATCCCCAACTATAATACAAATCATTGTTTTGGACCTCATAGCTTCCAACTTTTGCAGATCTGCTGAATCACACCATAAGCAAAATGATTTATGATTCATCCATCCCGGCGTGGCGAGATAGAAAGATTTCTCAGTCACCACCACAACGCCCAAACCATGTAGATCTGACTTTGGCGAAAATACTTACTTGTAACTTCTTATACTTCTTAGGACTTAATTCACCAATTAAAAATATTTGAAATTTATTTGCATCTCGTAATTCTTCTCCGAAGTGCACGTATGGTAACATTTCTATTTATCTGTTTTTCTGTTCTTTTGTTCCTCGGAATAGAAAAAGAATGGAAATCTATTTGTGTACGTTAGTCAAATTTTCAATTCCCTAGAATAGATTAGGACGTGAATGATAACCATTCTGTTTCTCTATTTTTCTATTTTCCTATTCCTAAGGACAGCTTTGGAATAGAAATCCGTTTAATAATGCAATTTCATTTTTCTATTTTTGGGACAAATTTTTTGCTTAGAATGTTTAGAATGGAAATGAGAAGTAAGAAATAGAAATAAAAACTCTTCTCTCTCTTTCTCCTCTCTCTCTTCACGACTTGTTTTTATCTCTCCCGGCTCCCCACCTCCTCCTCCCCTTTGCCGTCGCCGCTGTCGGTCACCGTCGTTAGTTGTTGCATTTGTCACCGTCAGTCGCTGTCGTCAGTTGTCACCGTTGCCGTCGGTCGCCACCGATTTCAGTAAAATAAAAATTTTATGCTACTATCAAACAAATTTTTGTTTAGAAAACGGGAATTTTGTGTCGTTATTTGCTCAAAAACTCGTCTAGAGAATAAAAATAGAAAAATATATTGTTCCCAACAATAGAATAGGTATCATTTGCACCCTCAGTGGCAAAAAAATAGAGTTGGAATAGGAACAAGAAGTGAAAAAAAATACTTCTCGGGAACAAAAAGATAAACAATGTTATTTTAGAGAAATAAGCTTAGCGTAATCTAATGCTCATATTTACACCTACGAGTCCACGACCTGCTAATGACCCATATGGGTCGCCGATCACCGCCTCCGATCGCCGGTCACCTCCATTGGTTGCCGGTCACCACCACTGGTGAAGAAATTGGGAATAGAAATTTTCAGGGTCATACAAAACACATTTATGTTCCTTTTCTATTCTAGGAATAGAATTTTTGTGTTGTTACTAAACGTGTTTTTCTGTTCAGAAACTCGTCTAGGGAATATAAATAGAAAAAAATTTCTGAACAAAAATGTTCACGGGAACAGAAATATTACCAAACGCACCAGTAGTGTATTTGATATAGAAATCTTTTTCCGGCAAAGAACCGGGGACTCATTGCTGGACTTCCTCCTCTGCACATTATCAGTAAACCCTGTTTTTTTTTTTCTTTTGGCGAACATCAACAAACCTTACATTTAATAAACCCCAAATAAAAAACATGTAGGAAAAACAAAAATTAGAGAAGACGGTGTGTCGGGGCTCAATTAAAAAGGCTGGCTAAGTCGGGCAGATCAGATCTGAGCTTTTGGTTTCTTCACGCACTCCCAATTGGCATGTCATCGTTACTTACAAAGCGATCATCCATCCACAAAAAGCTAAAACCCTATCTGTCATTGTTTGTATTAGAATATCAACAGCAAGAATCTGGTTAGCATTAGGTTTAAGGCAAAAAAAAAAAGGGAAAAGCATTGGATATAACATGCACTTTTGCAGGAGGAAAGTAAAGTATCTTCTCATTATCACCCACCAAATATATCTGCACCGGTGGGTTTAGGAGAGAATCTCCCCCAAGAACTTTAAATTTAGAGCCAGAAAAGAATAAATGGAAAAAAAAAAAGAATAGAGAAAGGAGCTTGTTGGGTAATCTTGTTGGGTAATTAGAAAACAGAACAAAGATAAATGGGGTGGCAAAGGCAATGTAGATTCATTTTCATCGGATCAAACTAATCACCGTTAAGAATCGACGAATGACTTGCCAAAGAAAAGGGGGTTTCGATTATGGTTTCCGGCATTGCACGGTAGTTGATTTGATCGGATCAAGTTGATCGCTGTTCGAGAATCAATACATGTTCATAGCGACTCGAGACTCGACTCGTTCCATAAAATTGCTCACAAAACGAGTCTATATAATAATTCTCCGACCTCTCTCTCTCTCTAATCATGGGGATTATGCAGATTAACGAATAATCAAATAATAAATGGAGGGAAAGGCCATCGTTGAATCTCCAGGGACACAGGGAATCCCTGCGAGCAAAGAGGGGGGGGAAACCGCATGTGATGACTTGTGGCCACCAGCTTGTCTCTGTTTCCTCCGCCAGCTTTAGAGAGAGAGAGAGAGAGAGAGAGAGAGAGATGAGAAATTTATGGCAAAGAAGAGGAGGCAAGTGGGGGTGAGTTGGGCAATTAGCATATCCCCCCCATATTTACTTCAAAGACACACTGGATTTAATAGGGGGGACAACGGGTCATGAACAGGCTTTACTTAGGAAACGAATAACTTAATTAATTTTTAATTCCCAAAAGGAAAAGCAAGACACTGGATAGAATCCATTGAGAATATGCTATAAAGTTTGCATAGGTGGATTTGAGATTCTCATCACAGAGTTGGTATAAAGTTCATGCTTAAGATTTCAAGACATGATGGGTTGGACGTTTAACATTAAGGTGTGTTCATTTCGTGAAAAATGAGTGATTTGAAAAATATCTTTTGAAAAATAAGATCATTTAGAACAATAAATGAATGGAAATTCTTTTCATCGCCCATGAAAATAGTTAAGCATAAATTGTTATTAATGATGAAAATATTTTTTGTTGACTAATTTTTCTAAACGATATAAACAATCGTTTTTCAGAAAATATTTTCTAAATTACTCATTTTTCGCGAAACGAACACACCTTAAAAAAAGGGACAAAAAAAAAAATCTTAATCAGAGTGAAAACCGTTCAACTCCCTCTTTCAAGACAGGGAAAAAGAAAAGCAAATTAAACTCCAAGATTGTATTCCTTTGTGAAAAATCCAAAGAAAAGCAAATTAAACTCCAGGTGCTTCTATGATTAAGTAGGATTCCATCATGGCGACAGGCATGGTCACTATAGTTAGTGTGACGGTGGAACCCTTTTTTAACAAAATTTTTCACGCTTCAGCTAAATAGTTGCCGTGAGTGAATAAACTCGTTTATCCCCTAGTCAACACCCTTTATGGAGAAAAAAGTGCCTTAACCTAGAGAATAATACAAATGGAAAATCTTCCCACATGTCCAATCATTGCCTAGAAAAATACTCGTAGTTTTAAATTATAATAAATGTCCGTCTTCCTCCCTATATTATTTGTCTTAGTCCATCTTCCACATTGTGTTATTTATATTCCTTATTTTACTAACAAATGTCTAATCTAATACCTACATTATTTGGCGGGCGTATGCTTATATTGAGAAATAATTGTCTAAAATGTTATAAACTTATTGTATGGTTGCCAATTCAGTTTTAAATATTTCAATTCCGTCAATTCAATTTTAAACCTTTTGACGAATTGCCAATTCAATCATAAACTTTTAAGTTGTGTCAATTCAATCCTAAACCTTTTGACGATTTGCCAATTTAGTTATAAATCCATTAAATTGTGTCAATTTAATCATAAACCTTTTGAAGTTATGTCAATTTGGTCCTAAACATTTTGAAGTTTTGTCGTTTTAGTCATAAACAAATTATTTGGATAATTGATCGAAAGGATTACATTGACAAATCATATCAAGGTTTAAGACCAAATTGACAAATCATCAAAAGGTTTAGGACTAAATCGGCACAATTGAAAGGTTTAAGACTAAATTGGGACAATTAAAAGGTTTATGACTGAATTGGTCGTAGGCTTTTTGGACAACTTTCCCCTTATAACGACTCCAGTCAAATTTGGGCAGTGGAGCTGACAATTTATCCTTGCTATAGCAAAAGTTCTAAGCGGCAAAAGTAGCTACGTTTTTCTTTTTTATATGTTGAAAAGAATAGATTGCTAAAAATGCACAAGGCATAATGGGAGCGCATAAGAGGAGGCCCATCACATAGTTTGGGTCCAAAAGAAGCCCTGTCTAGTCCATTTCTAAGTGCCTTGCATCTGCCAGTGGTGGAGTTGTTTAGCCAGGCATATAAAATATTAAATCATATACATAAAACAAAAAATATATAAAATATTAAATCATATATGTTTGAAGGTGAATCCAAACTTTTGTGAGATAATAAAGATTTGATTTACCAAAGACAAGAAAGACTTTATTTAAGTTTGGAAAGTGCTAGGACTTGATGAAATATTCATGGAGCCTTGGTCCCTTTATGATGCTGGGTAAGTTGGAGTAACTAAGAAGAAATTAAAATAAATTGGGAAGGAAGAGGCTCTGTTATCATGCTTTCGTCGATAGGCGGAAGGGGTGGAAACGAATAAGAAGGAATGAGTAAACTGACGTAGAGTCGAAGTTCGCCAGCAAGTAATAGAATTACAACACAGATATCCATATTAAGGTCATAGTAGAAAAGACGAGGACCATCATAAAGTCGCAGCATACAGATCAAAATCACCAAAACCAGCACAGGTCGAGTTGTCAACTCGTAGTTTTCAGCCAAACAAACACGAGGATGATACCTCACCTAGATTTGCAAAAAGATGAGTACCTAATCTTGGTAAGCGGTCGAAACAATTTTGAAACAGCTTCAATTGTGGACAAAAGCATAGTGATGTAAAAGTACTAGGGTTTCCACCTGATTTCGTTCACAGCATGCTCCTCCAAATCTCATCTGCTTCAGAAATTGTTGTTGTTCTTACAAACACATTGTGTGCTTCCCTTTCTTAAGAGCATGATGAAGTTCAGCCTCTTCATGCTTCATGACATCGATTCTCCCCCTCAGCCGTTCCATCTCCAGTTTCAATGCTCGATTCTCATCGACCGGACCTTCCAGATGGATGTCAGAGAAAATAAAGGCCAAATCTTCATATTTATTAGCCAATTCCAGGTCCTTGTGAGATTCATCTTCCTGTTTGTCCATTTCAGATCAAATCTTTTCTGTAGCCAAAACACATATTAGTAGTCAGCAGGGTACAGATAATTACCAATTAAAATTTTTTAAACCACAATTGATAAAGTGTACTGTGGTTTACATGGATTGTGCATCATTTTGTGTGATTTCACCGCAAGAAAATTCAGTTTGCAAATGCTATTGATGAGAAACGTACATACTTAATCAATATAAGGTTAAAGACCTTTAGCAGAACGAAAGTGGAAATTCAGACTCAAGACATAAAGTAGCAAACGACTTGGTCCGCCATGAATGACAAGTTTGCTGGATTCATTCTCCAACCACGGCTCAGAAAGGAAGGAGTTGGGATTAACATGACTGGAACAAAGGTGGATCAACCAAGACTTTGATGATAAGTCTCTAAAGATCATCCTTCAATATCTATTCGGACAAAGAAAAACATAAAAAACAAACCGACCAGCAAATTAACTCAATTGTCTGGAACTATTGAGTACCTTGTGCAACTAACAATCTCTCTGTGATGCCAATGGGTCGACTGCACGAAGCTATCAGTCCACTGCTAAACTTTAGATCTAGTTGATCCACCTTCTATCTACTCTGAAGTATCATTTCACACTTCTTACTCCTCCTAACATGAAACAAAAAAATGCCCAAAATGAAGTATTCACTCGCTAGGAAAATCTTCAAAAAATGATAAATGTTTGTCTCACTATTAACCTCGGCTATGTCACGCTTTATATCACTAGAATTTAATCCGTGAGCCGAGTGGTGGCGACATTGTTTAAGAGCGCAACGCTTTACAGGAATGTTAAAGGTATGGCGCTATTACTAAAACTAGTATACAAAAATGGTTTACTAAGTGATGCGTTAGACTGCAAGCAGGCAATTTAAACAAAAGGTCCACCTTCGACCGGGCTGACAACAGTCGGTTACATTATTTGGTAAACCAATTTCTGTATATTTAGCATATCTCTTACGGCAAGTGGGAATATTTGAGACATTTCTGAGAAGGGTTAAACTATGTCATCTTCCTCTCGAGGAACGAAAAACACTGTGGTTATGGACAACCACTCGGTTGGATAAATTAACTTTTCTTCGGTCCAAAAATAAAAAGAGAAGGAAGGTAAAACACATGACTACCACGATCATGATCATGGGCACAAAACAGATGGTGCGTCCAACAAGGGATTCTCTCTCTAGTACTGATGAAGAAAAGAGAGGCACTTGACCTTGTGTTGCGACTTGCGAGTTGGGATCTCCCTCTCCTCGTTCCTTGCGAAGAAGAGTCTTGCGTTACACTCGGTTCACGAAAACCCTAGGAGGAGAGTGACCAGAAAATGAACCGTCCGAAAGACCTTCAACCGAAGAGGCTCGTGTTTGAGAAAAAGTTTTGCTAATTCTATTGAAGATAACGACAAAAGCAAGCACCGTCCAAATTTAAAATATTATTTTAAATGTGGGAAAAAATAAATGAACAATTAATGTCTATCTATGCAAGAAAAAATTGTGTTTAATTTCAGTTTTAACAACTTTCCAAACATACCCCCTTGCAAAAAAAATTCAAAACTAAAATTAGAATAGTATATAAAATCAAACTGTATTCATAACTCTCCCACTATTTTCATACCCCCCTTCTATATTTCCTTAAACTGTTTATCAAAAGTTTTCCAATATTCCTTTTCTTTTGGTCTTTATTATGTCGTGTCCTATCACATTGTTCACAATGTCCAGATAGTGTTTGGTTATGCTTATTCCATAGGTAGTTTTTAACAAATTATGCAACATTTGTTAAATGGTAATATTGTATCAACCGTCTTAAACATTTGGCCCAGTATGTAGTCAAATCCTAAACTTTGGTTGTGTGTAATCTCATGAACCCTAGGCAGCGGACGACCGGCCCTTGCTCAAAGCACGCGAGGCCTACGAGCTCTTGCCCTCATCTAGGTGAATGCTTGCAGACCCTTGTGGTCGTCCCTCGCCAGCCACCACCATGTGAGGGCCGGCCAACCCTCTCATGGCAATCACAAGGGTTGGACGAGCCACCACCGTGCGAGGCCTCTTTCGCTCGCGGTGCTTAAGCACACCTTGATGCTTCTCTTTGCTTTGAATTTTCTTTTCTCTTGTTTTAAAAAAAGGTTGGTTTTTTCAGTTTTTCTCCAATTTTCTTGATTTATTGTTTTTTCTCTAGTTTTTGACTTTTTCTAACATGGTGCCACCCATGCGATAAGAAATGGAAAAATGTCACTTCGGATTCTGGATTACCATCTCAACAGATTCAGGCATGAACTGGTTGGAAAAACCATGTTGCACCCAATAAAGAACATTTATGACTTGATTGCTTAAATTCAAACGTTTAAGACTTAATTGCACATTGAGCCAAACATTCATGACTATTGATGCAATTTTTCCTAAAAATTCACCTAGAAATCAATGCAAAGAACTCGAACATGTGCACAACGTTTGCATTGAGTCTACTCTACACATGCAAGCCAAAAATGAGTTGTCTCAATCTTAGGACACTTTTAATTTTCCTTAAGTAAATTTCTCTTACTCACACAATAAATGAAAAAAGAAGAAGGTAAAGTCCCACTTGCGGGGATAATTGTAAAAAAGTCATAAACCTATTGTATAACTGTTAATTCAGTCCTAAACTTTTCAATTTGGCCAATTTAGTCTTAAACATCTTAACGATTTGTCAATGTAGTCATTCTAGCCAATTTTGACCAGAAATCGCTGACATAGACGCTAGTCATCCTATGCTATACGACTAGTGCTAACATGGATGATTTTGCAAATTTTTAACAAACGTTTTGATTTTTTTTTCTTTTCACCCTTTTTCTTTTCTTTTCTTTTTTCTTTTTTCAATTTCCCTCCTCCTATTGGGGGCCTCAGTGATAGCTGGCGAAGGTCACCGACCAAAGGTGAGGGTCATCCTGCCCTCGCCGACCCTCGCTAGGGCTTTGGATTGGTGGAGGGAAATATGGAATAAAAAAGAAAAAAAAGGGAGAAAAGAGAAAATTCAGAAAAATTTTAAAATAGCAAAAATGGTCCATGTTATTATTGACCATGCCACGTAGGAAGGTTGACATCAATATCAACGAATTTTTTGCCAAAATTAGCTAGGATGATTACATTGGCAAATTGTTAAAAAGTTTATGATTAAATTGGCCAAATTAAAAAATGTAGGATTAAATTGACTACCATGCAATTAGTTTAGAACTTTTTGGACAATTTTCTCTCCACTTTTACATATCACTTTTTCTCTAACCAATCCACTTCACCTTTGGCAATTACATAAAATCCTCTTTATTAACTCCTTATATTATCTCTACATTATCATTATTCTCTTACTACTTTTGAAAATAGAATTAAATAGACAATTAAATTCGTTCACTTACAAATAAAATTTATGTTAAATTACAAAAAAAAAATCACATAAGTAAGCATAATGACAATTGAGCACGCATGCATAAAATCTAGTGTGAATTATGTGTATATTCTGAACGTATCAAGTGTTTTGAGTTTAAAAAAAGGTTAAAGTGTGTAAAACGCAATTAACTAAAAGTTAAAGTCAATAACAAAAGTGTATGAGTAATCTGGTGGACAAAATTAGTTAAGATGTATTTCTTAGTGAGACTCAACGTGGATCCCGAATATTTTAACAATTGTATATTCTCATTTTTCTATAAATTATTGCAAGCTCAAACATGATTTAACAATTGTTAACACCAAAAAATATCCTCATGGGCTGTAATGAACCGATAGAGCCCATGGATTTCATCGGATGATCGGCCCATGAATTCAAAAGGAGTTTGTAGATAAAGACAGTTGTAGTTACCAAAGACTTGACCCAAATCGTGAATTGGGAGTTAGCATAGCAAGCGACAGACAAATTACCGAAGAACCTGCTGAAACTAAAATTCAACCACCTTGTGGATAACATAGTGCAGTTACTTAGGAACATCCCAAAAACCTCGAGAACAGTTTGAATGTGAAATGGTAACCACTGCGACGGTTATTTGTGAAGTCTGGCTATAAATAGCCGACGAAGTGTTGTTGTAAGGGATCCATAATTAATCAATGAAACAACACGTATTTATTTTCACAAATTATCTTCTTTATTCGCATCGCCTTTACCTTTTATTCGCCCTTATTATTTCCTTTATTGTAGTTTTTGATAGTCAGTACCGGTACTTCATTTTCCGAATCGACACAGAATTTGATACAAATAAAAACTAAATAGCCAATCTTTGGTGAAAGGTATTTCGTCGAGCGACATTTTCGGCGAAACATTTTTTTGGCACGCTTGATGGGACCATTGTGTTCCGATTTAAGAAAGTGCTCATGGTAAAAACAAGGAATTATGAGACTCACAATGCCACTGGTGAGGATAATTAATCCCCACAGCGAGTTAATGAGAGGCCTTCTCGATCCAAAGTGTCGATGATTGATCCAGTGGCTGACGTTGGAACCCCAACAGACATCCCACGGAATCTGATTGAAGACCAAAGGAGAGAGTTGGCCCCAGACCCTGTCATAGTGGCCATCATAAAGAGGATGTTTGAAGAACATCAGAATGATTTGACCAATCACATGGTCAATCATATATTTGGGGTGATCAGCCCATTGATCACCAACCTGGTGATTGAACTCATGTCAAAGCTAGGACAATCGAGCCAGCCATTCCCGATACAGGGCAACCAGGCAGTAACATGGTATGTACCTCCAACTTCTTCCACTTAGTTTAATATTGGTGGAAATTTAGGCCAAACAGTACCGTCACAAATAGTTAGAATACTTCAAAGGCCTGATGCAGCCGATGACCAGTAATGGCTCTAATCAATTTGGTGCAACTGTCGTGATTAATTCGGTTGGGCGTGCGTAGGACGAAGCTAATGGGGGTAATATTGGAATAGTGAATTTGAATGTCCCGACGTCAGGAGTAGACGTTCAGGGAATCGAAATTCAGCCACTCAACACTAAAACTCTTAGGCCAGTGGGCAGTTGTGCTGCCTTGCCTACAGGAGTGGTTAATCCAATAAACATCAAGAATATTCCTATCCCTATGCTAGGATATTAGCCATATCGGCCCTAGTGTTCGAGAGATTATGTAGCCAAACCTCTTTCACTGCTTAGGGGGCAATTAGGTCAAGTTAATCATGCGTATGATCAATTTAGAGATTAGCATATTATTGAACAAGCCGCTGGTTTGGTGATACAACACATGGGTTTGGAAGGAGGCATGCCTAGACTTGTGTATCGCAAATTATACCTAGATTGGGTTGATAACATCCAATATCCATGGGGATACAATATACCGGATTTCAATGTATTCACTAGAGAAGATATCTAGTCAACGATAGAGCATATCAGTAAGTTCATAGTGCAATGTGGGGATATTAACAATGACGGTAGAATGAAATTAAGAGTGTTCCCTTTATTGTTGTCGAAGACTATTTTTACTTGATACACTAGTCTTCCCGCGAATTTTGTCTAGAACTGAGAGGATATGGAGAGTAAGTTCCATACCCAGTTTTATCAGGCAGTTCCCGAAATAACTCTATCGGATTTGGCGACCGTTAGACATTATAATAATGAAACCATAGATCAGTATGTTGCCCGGCTTAAAAAGATGAGAAATCGGTGCCTATTCTTTCTTCTAGAGAAAGTAGTTGCTAGGATGGCTATGAACGGTCCAAAGTTTGTTTTGAAAGAGTGACTTGCAAGGAAAAAGTTCACAGATCTATTCTCATTGACTACTGCTGTGACGTAGTACGAGAATCTGTAGAGAGAAAAAGATAAGAAGCCGTACAAGGATTACAAACAAAACATGATGTTGTATGATCACGAGGATAGCTTGGAAGAAGAAGTTGACCAGGATGAAGCTGTTGAGATCGTAGTGGCTAAGTTAGTGCTTGATAAGCCATATGTCTGTCAGGCTTTGAAACTGGGCCGAGTCAAAGAGACAATAATGATGAGGGCCAAAGATACACAAAGATATTCATTTGACGTGACAAGGTTGGATGAGATTTTCGACCATCTTGTGAGGGACAGTGTGATAATGTTAATCGAAGGCCAAACAATTCCAAGCAAAGAGGAATTGGTGAACAAGAGGTATTGCAAATGGCATCATACATAGATCCACAATACTGTGAATTGCAACATTATTAGGAAAGCTATGCAAGAGGCTATAAGCCAGGGCAAGATTAAGTTTGCCGAAGGTGGAGATAAAAAGATGGAGGTTGACACTAATCCATTCCCACAAATTTCTGGGATGGTGTCAATGGCTTACATAAATAAACCTCCGTCTAGGGTCTTATGTCAATGGTGCCATCAAGACATACAGAAACAATATCCTTTCGAAGATGTTATAAGGTAACGAGGGGTGACTTCCAGCCGATGTACGAACGACCCGATGAAGCACCGTTCCGATGGATACATACGTGTTCATTATGCACCGTCTCTGCGTTTACGTCAATCCCAATCTCATGTGAGATATCGCCCTTGACATACACTGTCACCCGACAGTTTGAGAATTGGGATCTTCAACCGACAGCTCTCGAGGAATCTAGAGTCCTGAGAAGGAAGCAGTCGAATACAAAGTCCTTCAAACAGAAATACAAAGAAGGATATCTTGAGATCGGCACGTTGGGGGAGCCTAGTGGGAAATTTGATTATTACGTCAAATACTCAAAGTCCTCTAACTCGGGAGTGAAGCTTATAGATATTGTGCCCACTGAATGGGAAACAGAGTCTGAATATGAGGATGAGTTCTCGCCTCTGCCTAACCAAGACCGTTCACACATATGAACCCTAAAGGTGCCTCATGACCCTCCAAAAGTTCAGTGGTTCGTTGGGAAAGAAGTCCCAATCATGCCGCAACCAATTCACGAGATGAGACTAGGGGACACGACGACAACCCAGAGAAGAAGATTGCAAAGGAAGAAGGAGATGCAAGAATTGCAACTTTAGGTGATCCAATCGACTCGGGCGAAAAAATTCCCGGCCAAGAAGTTTGGTATGGAAAAGGGAGCAAGAGAAACCCACCAAATTCGTTAAAAAATAGAGTGACGATCAACCTCAGAAGGAAAAGTCTATTAAACTATCCATCAAGCAAAGCGAAAGCAAGTCGTTGAAACAGGCTTCGCCACAAGCAAAATCTAAGTTCGATGGAGCCCCATCTGGTTTAGTTTCTTCGGCAAGGTCTAACATGGTGCAAGCAAGACTCCCTAATGAATTCAGGGCAATCGCAATGAGGGTCATACTTGTTGAAGAAGAGCCCTTGGAAGTTGAAGAAAAAGCCAAAGCAAAGTTCCAGTTCATGGATGAAGACGTGGTGGAATTCGAAAAACTACCCATATATAAAGCCAAGCACCTTAAGGCATTGATGATGATGGGAGGATTGATGGTCGCCCAGTTAATTAGATCCTGGTCGACGAAGGAGCAATGTTGAACTTGATGCCCTATAAGTACTTTAGAAAGTTGGGGAAGAAGGACGAGGAGATCGTCCCCACTAACGTAGCATTGTCTTATTTCACAGGGGACATTAGTGATGCCAAAGGGGTAGTAGTTGTGGACTTGACTATAGGGTCACGGACTACGCAGACAACATTTTTTTTTATCATTGATGCCGACATGTCGTACAACCTCTTATTAGGCAGAGATTGGATACACAACAACCAGTGTGTGCCATCTTCACTCCATCAGACCTTGGCCTTTTTTTTGGGGTCTAAAATAGATACTAGTTTCATTCAACTTGGAAAATCAAACGGGCCCATAAAAGTGGCTTCAATACATATAGGTCTAAGAGAGTTTGAGGAGGGGAGACAAGCCAGTTCGAAGAAAGAGCATTGCATCCATGAGCTTTAGCGGTCCAATCCGCAATAAAATTGGCTTCTCTTCTACAGTGTTGGATCTGAAGCTTTGAGAAAAGTGAGACAAGTTCAGTGCACTCAGCAAATAAGACTCGAATCTCCCAAGGAGTCAAACTTGGATTTTAAACTGCAGCAACTAGTGTCAGACAGTCTGACTCAAGCACTAGATTTACTTTTTCTTTCCCTCTCTGCAAAAGGTGCCTTAGTGTAAGAGATAACGCTTGTACCTCCACTTACAGAGCCGAAGCAACACAAACACAGCTAGAGAAGCTATCGACAAGTCTTCCCAGGTGGTCTCAGCACACACAAGTGACCGCGCCCTCTTCTCTACCCGTCGGAAAGGCTCTATTGACGTTTACTTTTAGCGTTCCAGGCTCCGGTGGACTCCAAACCAGGTTTGACCCGCCAAGCATATGCTGGGTTTTTGAAGATTGCAGACCCCAGAAGCACTAGATTCTTGCGTTAGCTAATGCAGTGTCCACCATAGTTGTAGGATCTGGATGCTTATTTATGAAGATAAAGTGATTGCGCGCTTTCCACATTTGCCACAGGAGTGAGGTGAGAACCTTCAATTTAGGTGAGTCTGTACTGTTTCCTCTCATATCTGCTAGCCAAGCATCAATTCTATATAGTCCTTGTTGTGGTATCTTGATGTTGATCTGTGGGTGTGGCCAAATACTGTTTGTCTAGGGGCATAATAGAAATAGGTGCTCGGTTGACTCTGGGACTCCATTCTTGCACATGGTACAGGTCGAATCGTGTAAGATCTTTCTATTGAAAATGTTTTCCTTCATGGGTAGAGCATTGTGGCATAATGACCACATGAAGTTTCTGATTTTAGGAGCCGTCTTCATATTCCAAATTTGTCTCCATAGACTGCGAGGAGTTTGATAGGACGATGATGCTAGGCACTGATTGCTGTTACATTATGTTGCTCTTAAGCAATTGTACCCACTCTTTACTGAACACGTGCTTGATTGTGTCCCTGTTCAAATGATTTCGTCAGTGGTAGACTGAGGCCGCACAGGGATTGATAGGATTTCCTCTATAGTTTGTTCATCAAAACTTCTCTAAAGTAGCTGCATATTCCATGTGTTATGTTTGGAACTAATGAAATTTGCCACCTATACAGGTTCTCCTCTAGGAGCAGGACCTCCTATTACTCCTTTCCGCAGCCACTTGTCTTCTCTAATTCTAATTTTCTGACCATCTCCCACCGACCATTGCGTTTTATGGGAAATTGAGTCCTTGCCCACTAATAAACTTTGCTACCCCCACGAGGGTCTAGTCCCTTTTTCCGCATGCCAAAAGTCCCTAGAAGGGAAATATAATCCTTTAAGGGTTTGGCTCCATAACGAAGATGGGTTTTGGAGAATGCTCCATGCCTGTTTGTCTAGCATTACTTTGTTGAAGGCCAATAGATCTCTAAATCCAAGCCCCCCCAAATCTTTCCTGGTTTTGAGTATGTCCCATTTCTTCCAGTGCACGCCCAATTTAGTACCATTCTTTTTCCACCAAAAACTTGCAATTTTCTGCTCAATTGACTTGCAGATGGATACAGGAATTTTAAATATCAACATAGCATATTGTGAAAGTGCCTGGACAACGGTCTTAATCAAGATTTCTTTTCCGGCTTTAGATATTATATTTTTCTTCTACCCTTCCAGTCCACTATTCACTCTTCCAAGAATTCATGCAAACATTTCCTTCTTAGAACAACCCTAGTCCGACGGGATTCCTAGGTATTTGCCGTTTTAGTGAGCACATGGACTCTCAGTTCCCTAGCTAGGTTCTCCTGCAACCCAAGAGGGCAATCTCTGCTAAAAAGATGCCAGATTTGTTCAAATTAATAGCTTAACCCGAAGCTAAACAGTAGCGGTTTAGCACATTTGCTAGATTATGACATTCTTGTAATTTCCCTTCTAAGAAAAAGATAGAATCATTCACAAAAAATAGATGAGAAAGAGTAGGACACCATTTGTTTAGCTGTATTGCTTTGATATTCCCCATCTTGACGGCTTGCTTGATGAGAGTAGATAAGATATTAGCTAACAAGATGAAGAGATAAGGAGAAAGAGGTCTCCCTGTTTAAGCCCCATTGATGGAAGGAAGTATTGTAAGGGCTCTCCATTAAATTTCACGCTGAATAAAACGGTAGTGACACATTGCATAACCCAATTCACCCATTTGCCATGGAATCCCATTTTAATAAGATATTCCTCCAAGAAATCCCATTCCACTCGATCATAAGCTTTTTGCATGTCCAGCTTCAAGATAGCCTGGAAATTCCTCCTTCTTTTTCTGATCCCGAGTTGATGGAGAACCTCTTGCACCACCAAAATGTTATCTTGGATTTGTCTCTCACTCACAAATGCACTTTGCTCCGTCGTAATCAGCTCGAGTAACCAAGGTTTTAAGCGATTAGCTAACACCTTGGATATGATTTTATAAACAAAGTTGCATAGGCTTATAGGGCGAAACTGGTAAAGTCTTTCTGGATTGGGAGTTTTAGGAATAAGGGATATGATTGTTTTGTTGAATTCAGGTTTCATTACCCTAGAATTGAAGAACTCTTTCACTGCTTTGAATATGTCTCCCTTTAAAATATCCCAGTGATTTTGGTAGAACAATTCGTTTAAACCATCCAGACTTGGGGCATTTTGAAGCCCCAAGTTGGAAAACAACTTTCTGCACTTCCTCCAAAGTAACCTTAGCCACCAAGGTGTCATTCATTTCCTCAGATACTACCTGTGGACATTGTGAAAGAATGGGCTAAAAGTCTCGGGGCCCAACTAATTTGTACAAGTTTTCAAAGAAATCCACTGTCATCTCCTTCAGTTGGTTCTGTTTCCTAATCCAACCCTTATTTGCATGATGTAGCATTGTGATTCTATTTCTTTGTCTTCGCTGGATAGTGGTCGCATGAAAGAATTTTGTGTTTTTGTCTCCCCATTTCAGCCAATTAATTCTAGATCTCATACTCCAATACATTTTCTCTTATTTCCATCATTTTTCTATTTCCCCTTGAAGACAACAAACCATCTCCCTATCGAAAGGGCCATTGGTTCTGTTTATGTGATTATGGATATCCTATTTCAAGGACTTAATCTTATGAAGCCCATTAGAAAATTTCGAACTACTCCATTTTGAAAGAACAAAGGACATCGCCTTTAATTTGCTGGACAGTTCCGTTTCTTTTAACTCTAAGGACTCCCAAGAATCAGCAATCACTATACGACATTCTTCATCCTCCAACCATAATGCTTCAAATTTAAATTCCTTCTTTCGTCTCACTAAAACTATTTTCGAAGATAAAATAATCAGGCTATGGTCAGAACCAATGGCAAGGGGTGCAAATGCTTCAGCTTCTGGGAACATCAATCTTCACTCCATAGTACAAAGTGCCATATCAAGTCTTTTCTTAACAAATTCCTCTCCTTCTCTATTGTTAATCCATGTGAATGTGTATTCTTTACTTTCCAAATCTATCAAAGAACAATCGTTTAAAAGTTCACGGAACAAATTCATTCGATAAGTTTCAGCTATTCTCTTACCCTCTTTCTCCTAATGATAAAGTACTTCATTAAAGTCCCTGATACAAACCCATGGGAGAGTGTTAGAGTAGCTGATCAATTCCTCTCACAGTCGTAGTCTCTACTGGTACACGGTCGAAGCATGAAGACAGGTGACACGCATCTTCTTTCCATTATCCACCTCATCGCAATTCATATCTAAAACTCCATAGTCATACGAACTATATTTAGAGAAATCCTTTCATTCCAAAACACTGCCAAACCCCTGCAAGGCCTATAGGGTCCACTACCCTGCAGCTAGGGAATTTCAACATCTTTTGTATTGCTTGGAGCATCATCTCCTGATTTTTTGTCTCCATTAAGAATATTAAATTGGGATTTTCTTGAGCCACGAGGGCTCTTAGAGCCTGGACTGTCAGGGTTTCCCCAAACCCTGACAGTTCCAGCTTATAAGCTTCATATTTCATTCGATGGCTTGTTAGGGCTATTTACCAAAGCCCAACTTTCTAGCCCCTCCACCTAAAAAATCGGGGTATCTAGTAGATTAGTTTCATCGATCCCCTCCTATAGATGAGCTCTCAGTCCATATGGATTATAACGTTTAGTTTTCTTAATAGGACCGGCTTTTGTATTCCAGCCCATTATCTTCAACTTTTTAATTTTTGATGAGCCCTCCTCCATGCCCTTGTTCCCCTGATTCTGAACAAAGTCAGGGGGCTTAGATAAATTAGCCTCATGAACTGTCAACTCTCCTTTTTTATGACACTTATTCAGTCTCCCTAGTATAAAATCTGCCATATCCTCCTCTACCAACTCCACAATCCATTTGTTCATACTGTTGCTGTGGGTCTCAAAAGGCACCAATTGGGTAGTCGTCCCGGGAGTCTCAGGTATGACTTATGCTTCTACATCCTCTTTCTCTTGTTTCTCATATAAGGCTAACCAAAATGGGCTATGCTCCCGAACTTCAGCACGTAGCCACTGGCCACAGTACATTTTGTCTTTTCCTTCCAATTTTTCTTCATCAAAGGGAAAGTCTTTGCAATGTATAGCGTGGTGGCCCAATTTTCCACAAGAGGAGCAAAAGTGTGATAATCTTTCATATCGAAAATCCAGCCAAGTGTTCTTCCCTTCTAGTTTTATCAACTTTCCTGTTTTTAAAGGCTCCTGTAAGTTGATTTCTACTCTGGCTTTCCCAGCTCTAAGTGATGCTCCATCTTTAGTTTCAACTTTGACCTCCATCACTATCACTCTCCCTACATGTCTCACAGCTCTACAAATAAGGTTCTCTGTACACCTTTCCAGCGGAAGCCCAAATACTTGAACCCAAAAAGGACAAGTTGTAAATTCATAACAATGAATGGGAGTGTTTGGTATCCAAGGTTTTAAAATTACCAGGTGGTTCGAGAAAAGTCAATGACCATTTTCCAACACCCTATTTTTTTTCCTCCTCGTTTCTAATTTTAAATACATACAGACTAGCCTCTCTTTGAGATATATCCACATAATCAACTCTCCATGCCCGTTTCATGGTACTTTGGAAGGCTTGAAAATTTATGGATGGGTTAGATAGAAGCTTACCCACCAAACTAAGTTTGCATTCCTTGATTTTTTTCCTTCGGGGCCTCATCATCCCACACATCGACATCCTCTTATGACCATAGACAACCTAATCTTTTGCAGAGGGCGGCCAGGCGTGCTTCTTCTTCCTCGACGGTGCCTTCCATTGGAAATCCGACAGCTGAGCCCTCTAACAACAGGAGAATAGGCCTATCCCGGCCCTTCTAAATACAAGAATCTCAAGGACAACAGAGCCTCCAAAATGTTGGTTTGCCAAAGCAGGTGATGAGGACGGGTTAGGTCAGGAACAAAGTGGCGAGAAAAGATGGGTTTATACGGATAATAGATAGAAAGATTTCAGGGTTAAGGAAAGGGTTGAACAAGCGAAATGCCAATTGTATGAGGGATCTTTGGAAGGTATATATTGGGAAAAAGCTTTAAGAATCAACAAAAAGTTAGGATTTAAGGAAAAAGGTTTAGTGAAAGCACATTGATGGATGAGATTTAGAGGGTCGAAGGAGTTCCACAATCATTATCAGCAAGATATAGTTTCAAGGCAAATATGGTTGTAGAGAAGGAAGATGATGTCGAACCATGATGGAAAGTTAGGGTTTCTGCTAAAGGGACTACCAAAAGGTAGAGGAAACTCTACATATTGAGAGAGGATTGAAAGTTCCCACCTTGGCCTTTTGGAATGGTGACAAGGTGGAGTATGTGAAGGTTAATCATGATGCGAGCATATCATGGGCAGATGTGGTGTGACTTGATTTGAAAGTGAATGATAATGCATCCGTAACTAAGCCTCCTCCAATTGACATGAGGAAATTCACCTATGGCTGCTTTACAAGCGAGGGATTTGAATGGGTCTCGAAGAGAGGTGGGCTGGCCAAGTGGGAATTTGATCTTTTATATGAAAAGAGACACATTGTTACAAGAGCTGGATGAACGTTACTCCTGCTACTTAGCAGAGGAGATGGATATTCGCTCGGGGTTGCTAATTGCGTAGACGATTTCGAGGAGTCTCCACTAAAAGAGGACGATAAGGTAATTAAGTCGAAAGACCCAATGGTTGAGATTGACGTCGAAGATGCTGAGCAAAGACACCTAGTGTTCATTAGTGGGCTGTTGGATGAGGAAACAAAGGCTGGATTAATTGAAGTCTTGAAGAGGCATAAAACATGTTTTGCCTAGGATGATTACAAAATGCCAGGTTTGGGAAGGGATGTTGTTGAACATCGTCTCCCCATCAAGAAAGGTTGGAGACCCCACAAACAGCCTCCTCGGCGTTTTGCATCGGAAGTGATTTCCAAAATAAAAGAAGAAATCGAACGACCACTAAAAGCTAGTTTTATTAAGATTGCTCGATATGTCAAATGACTCAAATGTAGTCCTAGTGAAGAAGAAGAACGGGAAATTGAGAGTTCGTGTTGATTTTAAAAATCTAAATGCTGCACCATCGAAAGAGAGTATCAGATGTCGGTTGCGCACATGTTAGTAGATTCTGCGTCTGGTAACAAGATGATATCACTTATGAATGGACATTTTGGGTTTAACCAGATCTTCATATCCAAAAAGGACGTGCCGAAGACGGCGTTCAGGTGTCCTGGAGCGATTCAAACCTCAAATTGGACAATGATGCCGTAGCGTACTATGAATTTCATATTCTATGACATGATTGGCGACTTTATGGTGGTCTACATTGACGATATCATCGTCAAATTGAATGAGGTAAGTCATCTGGACTATCTTGAGCAATCTTTTGTTAAGATGGAGAGATAGCAGTTAAAGATGAATCCTCTTAAATATGCTTTTGACATAAGAGCTGGAAATTTTATAGGATATCTGGTTAATCGTAGAGGCATTGAAATTGATAAAATAAGACAACCATTCTAGGGTTGCCACCCCCTACCATGAAAAAGCATTTGCAAATGACAATAGGGAAAATTAATTTCTTGCATAGATTCATTGCTAATTTATCTAGCAAAATAGAAGCTTTTTCTCCCTTGTTAAAATTGAAAAATTAGGAGGAGTTCATGTGGGGGAAAAGAACAATAGCTTGCCTTCATGACTAATCCTCCCATTTTGATGCCACCTAAATCAGGTAGGCCGTTGAAACTATAATTGTTGGCAACCGATACAACAATTGGAAGCATGTTGGCACAAGAGAATGACGAAGGCAAGGAGGAAGCGATGTATTACCTCAGCAAGATGTTGAATGATGCCGAGAGGCGACACATTGCCATTGAGAAGATCATATTGTCTTTGTACTTTGAATGTACTAAGCTACAACATTATCTCTTGCCAACTACAGTTCATGTGATATGTAAAACTGACGTTATCAAATACATGCTTACTGGGCCAATACTCAGAGTCTAGGTTGCGAAATGGGCATTTGCCTTATCCAAAATGGATTTGGTGTATGTTCCCATGAAAGCTATTAAAGGTTGGGCTATTGCTGACTTTATTGCAGAATACCCATGTTTGCAAATTGAAGAATATGAAAATGAGAATTATGTGCATGTGGTGCCGTGGGTGATAAATTTTGATGGATCAAGCACGAGCCAATCTTCGGGCATTGGTGTTCTAATTATCTTGCCAAGGGGGCATAAAATTAAGTTTATGTTTAAACTTGACTTCAAATGCTCCAATAATCAAGCCGAATACGAGGTGTTAATTGTTGGTCTATATATTTTGGTTGACATGAATGTCCAGTCGGTTAAAAAAATGGGGGACTCTCAACTGGTAATCAAACAATTGAATGGAGATTACCAATGCCTAAATGAGAACATAATCGGGTACTATGCAATAGCAAAAGAGTTCTTAGAAAGGTTTCTCGATTATGAACTGATCCATATTAAAATATACTTAGTTAAGTACAGTAGAAATGCTAAAAGTTATCTACGGAGCTTACTTAAGTGCCAAAAGTTTTTTTCAAATCACTTAAGTACAAACTTTTTAGAAAAACGATAATTTAAGTGTCAACTCTGACGAGAAGCCGACGTGAAAACCGAAAATCCTACGTGGCCATTTTTTTTAATAATATCTAAAGCTGATGTGGCTCGTCAGAAAGTTTCATGTCAGTTTTTTTTTCTTTTTCCATTTTTTTAATTTCTTCTTCTTTAAAATAAGTTAAAAGTTAAAAAGGTGAACAATGGCGAGGGCAACCTTCATCGCCACCGCCCCACCATCGTCATCAATGGCTGGCAAGGGCTTGCACAGCCCTTGCCGCCTACAAAGTCCGCCCCCCCCCCCTTTTATTTTATTTTATTATTTTTTTAACTTATTTTTAAAGAATCACCTCCGGTGACAGGGGTTGCCGGCCACTAGCTAGGGCT
>BCNH02000010.1:11690089-11708741 GCA_001662345.2 Metrosideros polymorpha var. glaberrima | reverse complement strand
TGTTTTAGTCTAGTTGTTTTAACTTAGGTTTTCTTAAAACTTTTTTTTATTCCTTTATTCCTTTCTTTTTTTTTTTGACATGGCTCCACTATGTGAAAAGAAATTTAAAAAATGCCTCGCCCAATTCAGGAGTACCACCACCTCAGCAAATTTAGCCGTGAGCCCATCGAAAGGACTAAATTGTAATTATACACAAAACTTTTATAACTTGATTGCACACATTGAAATGTTCAAGACTCGATTGTATATTGGGCCAAATGTTGAGGATCGTTAGTATAATTTTCCCAATTATTCTGTAACATAAAAAAGATCCTATGTGAATAAATTTCGTTACTTTTCAACTTCTTATCAACACAACTGAAAAAAGCAATGCATAATAATACATCAATTTGAAAAAACCTGAGATAAAACGTCAAATTTATAGTAAAATCGTGTTTATGCATGCATAAATCTGTCCATAAATGATAACATACAAATGTTACATATATTTGGGATCCACGTTGAGTCTCACTAAAATCGGTTAGAATTTATAGCTCTGAATTTTCGGATAAGTGAGCTCATCGAGGATCCAATTTCTCGTGTGGTAGGGGCTGAAACAGTACTACAGAAACCCGCCTCCTTTTTTTTTTGGTCGAAAGACCCGCCTCTTAAATTTGAGAAGAAAAGAAAGGAAACAGGAATAGAGATCGATGATTCAAATGCCTGATAAAGAACAACATCCGGCCAAGCAATGACCGCGAACTTGATATGTGAAATACTTAGTCGTGCAGCCAAAATAACATTAGCTGATAAGGGACAGCCCTGCAAAATTTGTGCTTCTGTTGCACTAGATCTTGCAGTGTCTTTGCCTGAGAGGCAGCTTCTAATAGCTGCACTGCCACAACACCTTTTTTTTTTTGCACCACTTACCAGATAAGAAAGCATGCCGAACTTCAAATTCGACGACTGAATGATCCGATGTTATGGAGAATCGATCTCTGGAGTACTCGTGCCTGCCAAATACATGAATACAGCATGCTGCACAGATCACACTTTCGATGACTTCTTCATGTTCATTGTGGTTGCTCTCAACACTACAGAGCCACCAAGCAGTGCATAGTCCTGTCTAAAGAGCACATATTCTATCATCCTCTGAGTTAGAGAAGTTGGAGGGCAGCCACGAATTGGACCCACTTCTCCTGGCAGACTTCACCTTCTATTCCTCTCATCGATCTGTTCCTCTTTGACTTCACGACATAGTATGTCATTGTACCGAGCACCCCAGCCATGATATGTCATGAACATTTTTATTGGTTCTTTCGGTTTGCTTGAGCTGTATGTGGACATCTTTCTTGATTTCGGTCACAGTTTTCCTCAGTTTGTCTCTTGGTTGGTTTAGCTCATTAGCTCTAAGCGCACCACGACGTGTAAGGCAATCTCTTATCTCAGAGGAATCTTCAGACGGGGGGAAGTCCTTCAGCTATATCTAGAGGTGTTTTGTGGTCTCTTGTCAGTGCATTGACGTTTGTATCTGGAAGCTTTACTAACTCATTCACAATCTGCAAAAGAAAGGCGAAGATCCTTCTTAGAACAAATGGAGAGAGAGAGAGAGAGAGAGAGCATGCAACAGGGCAGGCAATTGAAGCAGTACATTAAGCACTAACACATAATAAAGTAGCATTTGACAACCTTTCACCTAGCAACATGCGGATAGCCAAAGCTCCAAGAAAAAGACAGCATTTGGTGCCAAATTATGCAATGATAAACCATCTGCAGACACCATGGCAGAGACACTCAAATGTAGGATTATTACTAAATAAAATGATGCCTTTGACCCAACTTTGTCTACTTCAATGAAGAAGTAGGAATTTCAGGAAAATTATACCACTCATGCAAGAGAATTTTCAAACCCAGATGGTAGTATGATGGGTTTAAGGAATTTATCCACCAATAAAGAACATATATTCACTAACTATTAACTGTCTCTTCAGACTTCCCTCATAAAACATGTATCTCTGCTCCTTTTTTCCTGGTTGCCACATGCATTTCTCACTTCTTGTCACACAACGCCGTGTTGCCAAATTTATCGGGAAGCATCACTATAGCAGCATCTGCCTCGAGAAGTAATCTCACGACCTAACAGCTTTGACCTTTCACGGCCATGTGCTATGCAGTCTGCCCTTTCTTGTCTGGTCCTCCGTGCCATCTGGGGATCTTTGTACGGTAAAGCTTTCACAATATCAACAAGACCCTGCTGAGCAGCTAAATGTAGCGCATTTTTCCCGGGGGTTCTAGTATTCTCTATCAAGCTGCAATCTTTTGCAAGAAGTTCGTTCACAATTGCTGTATGTCCCCTTGTAGCAGCAGAACTCAAAAATGTCGAATTAGAGGGGCCAAGTGTCTTGCTTAATCCAGGGTCACGATTCAAAAGCACTTGCACAATGGCTGCAAGAGAAAAACCAGCATGAGACTACTGGAGATAGTTGACAATCATGTAATGGATAAGTGGTATTGTTGAAAGACACTTGGACAAGTCTTGAAAGGAAGTAGTATTGGAAATCAACATTAAGTATCGAGGATGACAGCCTGTGAGAAGAAAAGGTCACGTTCGATTCCGAGGCTTATTAGTCCATATGTGATTAAAGTACAAGTATTAGGTAGCACCAACGGATTTTCTAGTAAAGAAAAAGTTCTATACTTGATTCTGCAATATGTATATCTTGAAATCACTTTGAAAGCACCTTTTCTTTCGTGGACTATTGAAAACAATCTAATGGTAACATCAAGATCTTAACATCAATTTCTAGCTCTGTAGATTTTATTAAGCTTTTGAAATAAAAGCTCCAATCTCAGAAAGAAACGGTCGAGCAGGTGGAAAGGCTTACTGTGTTGCCCCGACTTGCAGCTGTATGCAAAGCGTCAAACCCAGACCTATTCTTCTACATAACACAATCCTTATTCGAATACTTCAACAACTCCTTGACCACATCAAGGTGCCCTTTCTCCACAGCGGTATACAAAGCTGTCTCTCCCAATCTATTTACTTCATCAACCACTGCAGCCCTCAGCTCCGCAACCCCTGCATCAAAATCTGTGCCACTCAAAGTCCCGACCATCTGCGAGTTGATATCATCAAGAATCTGTTTCACAGCAGCCAGATCACCCCGATGGGCAGCCAAGTGCAGCTCGGTGTCATTGTGGCAGCCAGTAACCTGTTTGACATACTTTTTCTTCCCGGCCTGATCGATTCGCTTTCCAGAGTTGGATAACACAAGAGCAGGGCCAGTTGACGTCGACCATGGTGATGGTGATGGAGACGGCAAGGGGTCTGCAGTGACAATTTTGCTAGGTTCCACTGACACTAGTCCCTTCTCTGAATCCCTCTCAGCTAATGTGCAGCCAATGAATGTAAAGCAAGCACAAATTAATCCAACAATTATACCTACCAAATTCCATCTTCATCAGTTTGTTAAACGAAAATGATTCGAGAAGCCGTATCCAAAAGGTAGACTTGAGACTTCCCTGCCATCTAAATAATAACTTGCATTTACTTTACCATATAATTCACCTAAATTGCATAGACTTCAACCTCAATTTCAAATTATGTTAGTTGAAACAATTATGCATTGGGTAACAACAGGATCAGAGCTAAAAAGAAGACTAAGTTTCACCGAAGATTTTCTGCGTCTTTCCTAAGCATAACTTCTTCTCCAGAAACAAGAACCACGACCAGCAAGATTCAAAAGAAAGCAGATAAACTTAATTGGAATTATGCCAATAATTCGGGAATACTAAGGAATACATTTCACTAGTCTCCTCCCAATAGTCGACCCAAATTAATGTGAAATTCAACCTCAATTACGAATAAACATCCACGTTCCAAGCGCCAACAACCACACCTACACTACGAAGCAAGAGAATCGGAGCTAGAGTGAAGACATACTAAAGCTGGCCAAGCAAAGAGCCGCCTGAAAGTCACTGGGAAAGTGGACGAGCCTTACGACGACACAAACCCACTGAACCAAAAACTCATCTGACAACCATAACAGACGGAACGAGCGATGGATTGCGAATCTCGACACGAGCGGGTAGTAGGGCAGCAAGCAACAGAACCGACTGAGAGTGGGGGAGTGCGGACATTACCTTCCTCGATTGGAGAAGCCATGATTGGGAGTGGTGGGAGAGAAGCTCAGACAGCAGGAATCAGCGAGGAAAGAAGCGAACGAGCGATTCGAGATGGTCAATATGCTCCTCTAAGCAATACAGAGAGAGAGAGAGAGAGAGAGAGTTACCAGGTTGCTTCATATGCAAGGCAAATGTCGCGGGAAAGTTAGCCACCTGCTAGTGCTATTTGCTTCTCTCTCGCATATTCTTGTTCTGCATCACATCCTTAGTCACTATGTCCAAACTAACAACCCAGGACACCATACCATCTGAAGGAGTTCACACTGCAACCTCAAGTTATTGTAGAAGTTTTTGCACTGTTCATGCGCCTTTTGAGAAGTGAAAATTGGGCGAGAAACTGGATGTTCTGTTGCAGATCACATAGTTTGCTCAAAAGAGATGGATTGAGACACTAACTTTTGCACCACTTTGTTAGGTGTCCCATAGGCAAAGAAGCGGTTGGCGATGGAAGCTCTTATCTAACTTGTTGAGGAAGAAAGAGGAAGTGAAAGAAAAGATGAGGCATAATTGCTCTCGGACCATAGCGAAGATACTGAATAACTTGAACTTGCTTGAAACTCAGAGTCAGCGACTCAGGGTCACGGGGCGCAACGACTAAGAAGAGTTCATGTGCCTGTGAGTGCAGAGTCTGAGATTATCATGCTTAAGAACATCCCCCCTGAACCCGATCAGAAAGCTTTAGCTCGATATCATCTCCCCTCGAGTAAACTCAATGTAAATCGAGCCAACTGATTCCATGACGAGACACTACGTTATGCTAAACACACAGAACTGATTCACACTAGAGTTAGAATCCGAACTTAAGATTACCGACGAATCTTATACGCCGACGGTAGAGACCGCATAGGACCTACATTGTACTTTTCTTCTCTTTCTTTCTAACCACGATTGTACCTCTACCTCCCATAATCAATTTGGGATAGCCTCGGCCTCAGGACGACCACTGCGGCATACACTCGGCATAGGCTCAGCACCTAACACTCATTTGCACTTTCATAGAAATTACCCGGTGTTGATGCGCAGAATCTTCAACCAATACGAATTGCAATTTTTGGTTAAGATAAAATAAGTGCATGGAGAGACACAATCCTCCTATGTTTCCTTTTTCCTTATCGACCTAATCCTCCTTAATCTAGGTTGAAGCCCACTCGTTCCGCCTCCCAACCACTCTTCTATATACTGTTGTCATGAATAACACAGAAATGCAGATTGTCGCGAGCCATATGAGCTTCCTTGTTACCTCCGCCACTATGGCAAGTGCCTCTGGTTCGGTCTCTCCTCTGGTCACTGTGACCTACGCCACCCTCAGCCTCCTCCTCCTCCGCCGCCGCAGCAGGTGCTGCTGCATGCTCAGCTACGAGTGCCACAAGGCTCCGGAGGACACGAAGCTTGACACCCAAGACTCCAAGAGTGCCTCCGCATCATGCTCAAGGGTCTCAAGGAGGCCCCGACACTGCCCGAGGCTTACCTGGAGCTCGACGAATTCTGGTGAGAGCCTCGACACGTTGACCATGAGGATGTCGATCTCGGATGGCGCCACCCCGGTGTCAAGCTTTGTGTCCTGGGGGCCTTGCAGCACTCGTAGCTGAGCATGTAGCAGCACTGCAGCAGCGGCGAAGGAGGCCACGGAGGAGGCTGAGGGTGGCGTAGGACACTGCGAGGACGAACATTGTTGCGAGGAGTGTGATCCCCATTGGAGTGAACTCCGAGAGAGAGAGAGATACATTTATATTCACCATTTAGCTGTCACGTAATCATTTTTGGATCATTTAGCTACTAAATGAACCAAAACTGGATACGCATATATGTAGTAACACAATAATGACTCAATACCTACTCCCAAAAAACAAAAACAAAAACAAAAAAGAAAAGAAAAACAAAGCCTGAAAAATGATTGCTTGCCGCATAATAAACGAGAAAGGCTAAGGGTGCGTTTGATAACCTATCAGAATTTTTAATTCTCTGCCAGAAGTAATTCTGGAGCAGAAATGCGTTTGGTAAAGAATGACTTCTGGAACAGTTTTCTATTTATGAATGAGATTTGTGTTTGGCAAAGAAGTAATTCTCTAGGGCTATAATCAATTTTTGCCAGAAGTGATTCTTTTACATTTTTATTAAATAAAATATTTAAAAAAAAAAAAGGGCGTCAAGGGCAAGGGCAGCAGGCCCTTGTAGCCACTGGCCCGTCGTCGGCCCTTGGCGAGCCTGCCCGGGGGCCGGCGACCCTCGCCAGCGCTGGGCGAGGGTTGCCAGCCCTCCCTCTCCAGCGACAGGGCCGATGGTGGCAAGGGTCTACCGCCTAGGCCTTGATTTTTTTTTTCTTTTTTTAAAAAATATTTTATTTAATAAAAAAAGTGAAAATAAAAACAAGTTTGGGGGTAAATGCGTCTTTTTACTTCAAGTGGGGTAAGTATGTCACACAATCATAATTTTGAAATTTTTTTTAATGGTTTTTTCCCTTCTTATTTTCACTTCTCATTTTCCTTTTCATACTCTTAACCAACTGGACGTTAGTTGCCGATTTTCGAGCGCCGTTTGGTAAACTTGCTAAAAGTAGAATGAGAATGAGGGTGTGTTTGGTAAATATAAATTCTCATTCTCTATCAGAATTAATTCTCCAAAAAATGAATTTTTGCCAAAATCAAAAATTCTGGCAAGAAACGTTTTCATGCGGGCCCTAACTCGCTCAAAGGGAGAAAATATTGGGTGCATTAGATGTGCCACATAGGATTTGCGATAAACCACTGAGAGATCAACACGTGGCAATATGGCCCCACCAGTATGAAGTCAGCAATCTCTCCCTCCTGAGAGTAGAGCACGTGGTCGATCGCTTTCATTTGTAGGCCCCCCTCTCTCTCTCTCTCTCTCTCTCTCTCTCGTTTCCAAGGTACTACTGCTTCACACTCCGTTCTGGTTTTCCATCTTTCACTCTTCTCTCGCCAATCTTATTCTTTCTCGCTTCGTTTTCGACAGTGCTACATTTCATCTCCCCCCCCCCTCTCTCCTTTTTTCTTATTTTGGCGAAGATGGTGACTCGCACATGCCCAAAGGATTTGCCTATCTATTTTTTTGCAAAGTGAACGAGGAGCACATTTCTTGTCGATCTTGTCCTTTTTAACAGACTTGGCGCTCAAGACCCAGAGCATGTTCAGGGGATTCCTCATGCGAAGGAGCGTGAGGAGGGATCACGACAGTGAGGAGGGAGGTTGACGAGATCTAGAGGAGGATCTTGACCACAGAGGCGGTGGAGGTGATGAGACGAGACAAGAGGGAGAGGCTGAAGGTGCGAGACACTAATGAGTCTGCTCTAGGTTGGACTCGGTCCAAGATAGTAGAGGTGATCGGTACTAGAATAGGCCAGTTCTAGATTTGGAATTTGGAACCTACCATAGTATAACCGGTTTCTAATTTTGGGCCCAAAAACTTACTTTGTTTGCCTTGAAACCTATTTTGCAACTTACCCTGTTTTTCCTATCCAGGAATAGGATATACAGGGTCTACCCTATTTGAAGCATTCAAAGTTATAAGCACGTCAAGTACACATCCTGTTAATTCTTGGATGCATCAATCTTTCATGATATAAATTTTTTAGAATTAAGTTAATAAATCATTGTCGCAACAAGTAGCAGTATGAACTCATTGACTTGATAAAACCACGAATATCGTTGGTAGCCAAAATAATCAAGCGCAAGAGATTGCCTTTAGCCATTTCACTATCAAACCAGAGCTGTGAACAAAATGAGAGGAAAGCTACAGCAAAGATAAAAACACCCTAAAGCAAGCAAAGCAAAGTAAAAGCAACCCGTCGGAAAAAGTTCAATGAGGAATCTATTGTGGAAATCCTTTATACAGATTTTGAAGACTGACAAAACATTATATTAAACTGGACTCATACTAATGAGATTAATTTTCAGGTGATATATTCAAGGAAAACTTATTCAGATTTTATTTATCAATCTCTAGATTTTACTAAGTCTGAAGTCTTGGTCCACATATTGAATGGACGCCACTAGAGTATTACGAAGGAGCTCTTTATGACTTGCATGAATGATATTGTCAAGTTTCTATTCTTCTATATACTCAACCTATAAGACAATCTCTGACCTTAAGTATATTCAGAACTTTATGAGTAATATTTGAAAATAACGTCTGAAACGATCATCCAAAGACAACATATGAGTAACAAAGATCTTTCAAACATGATCACCAACGGATATATATCAACATAACAACCATGCGACAGTTAGGGATCTGGTTTGGTGTTCCACTTTGGATAAATTGATCTATGATCAAATCTTATATTGACTTGCAACGAATAATCAAAAGCAAATCTTCTTTATTTGATCGGGTATCCTTTTGATTGGCGAGATACACTTACTTTACTTGAAACTCAACTTATGAAAACTCATATTCTGGTTGTATGGATGATGGAATCACCAAGAGATTCATTCTCTTTCACGACGGCTACTTAACTTCTTTTGGTAAGTTCGGTTATGACGGGAAGTCTGATGAACCATCATCTAAAGACTGTCCTCTGGCTACTTTGGAAGTGGATAAGTATAAAAGGAGAACAAGATGCCAAGTAAAGAAGAGCGTGAATTATAAATTCCAAAGTGTTAGAGAGGCTAGTTCATATACATTTGTTATCGAGAGAGCTTACATTGTAATCGTCGAGAGGTGTTAGTTGAAACTCCGTGATCAAGAAAGTGATCATCTTGAATGCACATACTGTAACCTTTGATTAATTCAACCGATAGTGAAAACCAGCCAAGGAAGCTGATTGCGTGGAGAGTGGACGTAGGCTCAACCAAGCCGAACCGCTATAAATCTCTTGTGCAATTTTCTCTATCCATACTCTCTTTATTTTGATAGAACATTGCATTTTTACTAATCTCTTATATAATTCTGTTATTCATCAGTGTTTGTTAATTTTGTATAATTAAACTTAAGTGTTTTAATTCCGCATTAATTTCTTAAGTTTAGTTAAATTCACCTATTCATCCCTTTCTAGATGATACTACTAGCTACATCAGAATCAACTAATCTCTTGATGCATGACGAGATATATATCTAGGAATATCGATTGAATCACCAGTGCGTAATCAGTGAATCTCCAACTCAACGATGGTCCGAATATAATCATGAGGAAAATATTTTTGTTCTACAATGTAAATACCAATTGTCCTCTCAAAGTAATGATAGAAACCTTTTGTGTGTTTATGGGATGAAGAGGAGAACGCAATTGTTCAACTTACGTACGTTCTTTTCTGTACGTCATACCCTTTTATGAGACGGTGGTCGTTATCTAAAGATAACCACTCCTACCTCTTAAAGTGTACCTCTCTTACACACCACATCATGGGCAAACACACCCCTTTGTAGGTGTACCGTTGAAATCTAATATCTCCCACTCAAACATGATGGACAAGAATGTAAGGCATTCAACATTCATCTACTTTAGAAACAATTCATACTGGCAAATACGTCGTGCGACCAATGAGTAAACCTGCACTAAAGAGCTCAAATTATGCACATGTTAGTAAATAACATAATGGCTACAACTCGAAAAATAAATAATATCTCCTAATACCTCAGACATATTTTGCTACATCAATCCAAGCACACATATCCCTTAAAGGCTATACTTGACTATTCTTAAATCACTATGTATTCACAATATATCCAAAACCATAAAAGGCAATATAATTGGTCGACAAGTAAACACATGTGGTAAATGTAAAACAACAATAGTCTTCCTTCATTCTCATGTCTCTTTCCATTTCAGAACAACTGCATTTTTAGACATGTCCCATAAAGCCATATCTATTCATGACCGTACGTAACATGCTAAAGTAATAACATTAATCCGTTACTTTGTGAACATAGTCAAAAGTAACATATGATACAAAATGAGGTTATTAATTCATAGATTACCTCAAGGTCTCACACGATGAGTAAATAGGAATAATTTAACTCGTTTCTCTTATCAGTAAAAAAAAAGCACATGTAGTATGCATTACATGCTATAGCGGATTTCTCTTTCTACAATAGCGTAAGTCAATTATTAAGCATATCCACTATACGGATCTTAGCCTTAACATAGTCACATGCTTCTCACATATATATGTTTAGTCTGAGTGCTATATCAGCTCGCTCTCTACAGCGCCTAATTAAGTACTCGCATCTGGCTTCCATTAGGCATAAAAGATTGTGAGGCTATGAGGTTCGGTCTTATCGCATATAAATCATAGGCCTCATCTTGATTCTAATCAAGGCAACATAAAAAAACATTATGTATTAAATTTGCTTTTCCAGCATCTATAGTACACATTATCTCATCTCAACTTGCTTACTATAGCGCTTAAGGTGATTGCTTGTGTGAGTGGGCCAATAATTGTCTGGTGACATACCTTTCAACAATATATGTGTGTTTGTGCTAGTCTCATAACAAATTGTATTAATTGATATAAAAAAAACATCAACTCATAAAACATGTACAATTCATATACGTACATATACACAACGTAATGATCCTCAACAACATTTCATATCATATTCTATGTAATCCTAGAGACATCCAATGGGTCAAGAACATGTCTCTAGCAATAGCGTTAGTGAATGGATTGGCAACCATCCTGTTTGTAAAAATATATTGTTGGATCACATCTTTCTTCGCCATTACATCTCTGATAAAGTTATTTTTTATGTCAATGTGCTTCGTCCTACCATGGTACTTAAGATCTTTCACATAGGCAATTGCTACTTGACTATCACAATAAACCGTCATCGGCCTTGTAATATCAATGACAATAGCTAAATTTTCTAAAAAACATTTTAGCCATACTATGTCTTGCACTGCAGTTGAGCATGCAATAAATTTAGCCTCTATCATAAATAGAGCTATGCATGTCTGTTTCTTGCTACTCCAAAAAATTGCACCTTCATAGCTAGAACACATATCTAGAAGTTGATAGTCCATAGTGCCTTTCAAGTATCTTAGGATCCTCTTCACTATTTTCCAGTGTGCTTGACCAGGATTTTGATTGGTAGTGATTAACAAACCCTACAGCATAACATATGTCAGGTCGAGTACACATCATAGCATGCATCAAACTTCTGACTGAACTAGAGTAAGAAACAGTTTCCATTTCTTTCTTTTCTTCTGGAGTATTAGGACACATCTCAAAACTTAGGCCTTCGCCTTGTATGATAGGGGTATTAATGGGATTACAATGTTGTACATTAAAGCGTTCAAGAACCTTTTTAATATGACTTTATTGTGACAAAGCAAGAAGTTTCCTTGAACGATCTCTTTCGATCTTAACTCCCAATATATAAGCAGCTTCTCCCATGTCCTTCATTTCAAAATTAGAGAACAACCATTTTTTTATGGCAATAACCAAACCTTTATCATTCTCGGCCAACAAAATATCATCCACATAAAATGATAAAATGACAATTTATCCTTAGACCGTTTGACATACACATAGCGATCTTCTTCGATCATCGTAAATCCAAAAGAAGTTATGGCTCGATGAAAACGAAAATACCACTATCTAGATGATTGCTTAAGGCCATATATTGAACGATAAAGCTTACATACTTTGCACTCCTGACCTTTAGTTATGAAACCTATCGGCTATTTCATATAGATTTCCTCATTTAGTTCTCCATTGAGAAATGCTATCTTTACATCCATTTGATGTAATTCTAAATCTAAATTTGCAACAATAGTTAGGATAAGGCGTATGGAGGCAAACTTTACAACTAGTGAAAATGTTTCCTTATAGTTTATAGCCTCTTGTTAAGTATAGCATTTCGCCACAAGGCGAGCCTTATACTTTTCAATGGATCCATCCACCCTACGTTTGATCTTGAAAATTCATTTATTTCTAATAGCCTTGCGTTCGAGTGGTAAATCGACCACCTCCTAGACATGATTTGTCCTCATAGACTCCATTTCATCTTTCAAAGTATTTCTCCATTCTTCCTTGTCAGAGGATGAGAGAGAGCCTCTTCAACTGTCTTAGGCTCTACATCGTTTTGTGGAGCAATCATAAATGTTTCCCCTTCAATTTCAAAATGACAACAATGAATGTTTGTATGATTACCTTTACGTAACTGAACTCCTTATGAATTCAGTTCACTAGACGATGCAACACTCTCACTAGATCTTGTATATTGAGGTAAATATTTATTTCCCTTAGTAACATTAGTATGTGTGTTATCAGGATCTTCCATCTCATATAATTGGAATCCTTATCAATCTCACCTCTACTAGGGAAATCATTTTCCAAGAATGTGACATTTCATGAATCTATTTTACTCACACTTCCAGCAGCTTGTTCACCTATGAATACACACCCTTTGGAGTGTTCAGAGTATCTAATGAAAATACATTTCTCCCCTCTAGGGCTTAATTTTTCATATTTATAAGAAGAATCATGAATATATCCTACACACCCTAATGTCGTAGATTGCTTAAGTCTGATTTTCTACCGGCCCATAATTCATAAGGAGTGGAAGTAACTGACCTAGATGGCACACGGTTAAGTATATAGGCAGCAGTCAATAACGCATCTTCCTAGAATGAGATTGGTTAATTTGCTTGTGTCATCATAGACCTAACCATTTTCAATATCTATTTCTTCTCTCACCAACACCATTTTGCTGTAGAGTGCTGGGAATAGTCAATTGTCTTACAATACCCTTTTCATCACAAAGAACCTTAAATTGTTCAGATAGATACTTACGTTCGCGATCAATTCTTAACGTCTTTATTATTTTGTTTAACTGATTCTTTACCAAATTCATATATTGTCTAAATTAATCTAATGCTTCTAACTTATGGGAGATCAGAAAAACATAACCGAAACGCATAAAGTCATCTATAAAAGTGATGAAATATGAGGCTTCATGCCTCGCCCTCACATTTAATGGACCACAAATGTCAAAATGTACAAGTTGCAATGAAAATTCAGCTCTAGTTCGTTTACCAAATAGTTTTCTAGTTCTTTTTTTTCAAGCCTGATAAGTTTCTTGATCTCTTCTGTGTTGAGCAGAAGTTCCATGCTCAGGATCAACCATGTGGTGGTTGAAGGTCTCTAAGACCTCTTGCTATTCAAGGATGTGTTGAACCTTTGGATGCCAAATATCATAATTGTCACCATTCAGTTTATCACCCTTATTGAGGTCAGCCACGACGGTCTTAGATGCCGAAACCATAATCAATGACAACTACACATTAACATAGTAAATGCAAAATTAAAACTATCACATTTCACACTAACACACAACTATTTTGCAGTAAAAAAACAAACTAAATTAATGATAATTCAACAAACGACACTGAAACGAAAGTTCACTATGTTCCCAATCAGCTTCTGTGTTACGACTGCCTCATTATCATGAATTTTGTTCAATTTGCGCAAAATTTAAGTTAAAGGTGAGAATTCATTCGAATTCTACCAACCTATGACCTTCCACTAGAAAAGATAATTAAAAGACACCATGCAATGATTACGTTGTCTAGTAATCATAAAGGCACGACATGATGTGATTCAATATACGAATAATTCATGCATCCATCATAATTAAATGTGGAATACAATATAAATAGAAGATATTCTCCTGCCATTGTTCGAGTTTGCTTGGAACTAAAATTGCAAGCACGTTAAATCTTGTACATTTTATCAATAGTAGAATTGTAAATAATCACCCAAGGGTAGAATCGTAAATAAACAGCATGGGCATAATTGGAAATTTACGATCCAAGGGCAGAAACATAAATTCAGCGTGTAACAAGGGCAAAACAAGGAATATCGTGGCCAAGGGTAAAAGTGGAAATTCACCCAATGCACATGCCTAAGACTGACGCTTAGGCGTGCGCCTAAGTGTCACTTTGCCAAGCGCCGCGTGTGAGGTGCAAGGGCGGCCACCAGCGGCTTCAAGCCATGCATGAGGGTGCGTGCGACGTCCCCCGAAGACGTGACACCCCTTATTTTGCTCATCTCGATGAGATCTATCACAAAATATGATTTAAACCAATTTTCACCGGACAAAAATTCTAAGAAAATGACCAAACAGTACGGTCGTCTTGAACCTCTAGACACATCTTCAGTGCTCAATTCGTTTTTAACCATTCACACGCAATATCAACGCATTCAACATGCAGAAGGTCTGGAAATCGATTTCCTAATCATCTTCATAAACAACAAGCCAAAAACTCGACATAAAAACAAGGCAGATATCTTAGCAATGCTTTGTTACCAATGTTGGAAAGAGTTCAATGAGGAATTGACTAACCTCTTGATGCATGACGAGATATTTACCTAGGAATATCGATTGAATCATCAGCGCATAATCGACGAATCTTCAACTTAATGATGGTTTGAATATAATCACGAGGAAAATATTCTTGTTCCACAACGTAAATGTCAATTGTCTTCTCAAAGTAACGATGAAAACCTTTTGTGTGTTTATGGGATGAAGAGGAGAACGTCAATCATTCAACTTACGTATGTTCCTTTCTATACATCATACCCTTTTAGTTTCAATCAGGAAAAAGAAATGAAACACCCACTTCCAGAAACTCCTGAAGAAAGAGAGAAGCCAGAGAGCACCAAAACACACAAAAATAGAGCACATATCAATGGGTGAACCCAAATTCTGATCAAAATCATCCCCACTAGAAATGGGCTAGCTTCTGTCTACGATCACCCTATGCGTCTTCTTCTTCTTCCTTCTCCTCCTCTCACTCTCGCCTGCCAAGCCCTCTTCCCACTACTTTGATCTCATCTTCAAGGGTTATGCTAAATAGAAGTTCGCTTCTGTCTACAATACGATTGGCGAGGCGAGGGTTCTTGTGGCGAAGCTTGAGACTGAGAATGAGAGAAGCAAGGCTTGTTGTGTAGAGAGAGAGACGAGAGAGAGGTGAGTTAGGGCGACAAGCTGAGGAAGGAAAGGATTGCACTACTAGGGTTTCTTTTTTTAACGCCTAAAAACTGATTCTATAACCAGTCCGAATGGGCCTTCATCGGAAATCGGGAATTGAACCGGTACAAACTGCCTCTCAAAATTTGAAACCTGTTCCCAAACCTATTTGTACGGGAACTGGTTCTCGGGTCGATTTTCTGGGTGGGTCGGTCCAGTTGCACACCTCTACGAGGTAGGACCGAACTTGGACCCTGCAAAAGAGATGGAACTCTTTTTGTTTGATGGAAACGACTGAGATTAATAAAAGTAAAAAAGAAAACAATGGATGAACATAAAATGCTTTTAAACCAGTTCATTTTATGGGTCCTTAAACGGCTCTGTTTGAACTTTGAAGCGTAAAACTTGAAGGGTATTCCCTGGGTGAAAGGAAGAAAAACTTTTTCCCAACGAGAGGGACTTGGGCGTGCGAGCTCAAGCCGCAGAGGCCCCAAGTGATGGGAAATCGCCTCGACAATGGTGAGGCGACCTCTAATAACCTAACAAAGGATTCACAGGAGGCCCTTTAGTTACGAGGATGGACATAAATTGCTTTAAACCAATTCATTTTATGACGTGGGAATCCTACTCTTCTTTTACCAATCGATGCACATGAATCGCTTCATCTACTCCGCAGGAATCCACATGGTGGCAGGCAATGGTACCGACAGTTACCCTGACAGTGAAATACCATTTCACAAACAACGGCGGTACAATGACTTATGTGCTTCTAATATATAATTTTTGTAAAAATGTCTAGTCCTCCGCTAGTAAAATCCTCGTAGTTTTAAATATATGTACGTCCGCGTCGATTTATCATTTATATCAGTCCATCCTCCACGATGTGCTATCAATGTCCCTAATGTTACTAACAAATGTCTAATCTACTGCATACATAATTTAGCCAGTGGAGATGGCAATTTACCCTTACTATAGTAAAAGGTGTGTTCCAACGGTGCACAGGGCATAATGGAAGTGCATAAGAGAAGGCCAATCCCATAGTTTGGGTCCAAAAGAAGCCCTGTCAACTGCATTTCTAGGAGCCTTGTGTCACGGGCTGATAGCTTAGACCGGAACAGTGCACGGCGGGTCCTTTGTCTGTGGGGAACCTTGGAACCGTGACACTTGCATCTGTCAATGGTGGAGTTGAGCTCATGTGAAGATGAAAAAAAATAAAATAAAAATTAAATTAAACAAGAAAGTTCTTAAGGTCTGTTTAGGAAGATGAATCCAAACTTCTGTAGATAATGAGGGTTTAATTTACCATTGATAAGAAATACTTATTTAGGGTTGGAAAGTGCTTGGAATCAATTCAAACTTAGCATACTTTTGAATTACCGTTTTGCTTCCTAGATTGATATTATATCAGGAATATTTTGAGATACTCTCGAGCATTTGCTTAATTTTATAGCAATAAAGATACAAATAGTAGTCAAATAGTATTGGAGCCTTGGTTCCCTTATAATGTTGGGCGAGTTGGAATAGCTAAGAAGGAATTAAAATGAATTGGGAATGAAGAGGCTCCGTTCTCGTGCTTTCATTAATATAAGGAAGAGGTGGAGATGAATAAAGAAGGAATGAACCAAAACTGGATACGTATATATGTAGTAACATAATAATGACTCAATACCTACTCCCAAAAAATTATAAAAATAATAAATAAATAAAAAACTTGAAAAACATCTAAATGAACTGCGATAATGCTCCAATCGCTTTCCGCATAATAAACGAGAAAGGGCAACCCGTTCGAAGCAAGACCCGTCGTTTTCTATCTCCTATTTCTCTTTTCTATAAGGTCTGTAATGGTGAAGGGGATAACTAAAGGAGGAGATTACTATATGTTTTCATTCAAGAACGTAAGATATCCATCTTAATTCAGGACATAATAATCCACGTCATCAAATAATGATAATCATGTTAACCACTAATTCATTTTCCTTTTCTAAAGTAGATGAATAAAAAGATTGGCATATTGACTTATTCCTTTTACAAATCAACAGCATATGATAGCCCACATCATCAAATAACTTTGATTTATCGTCTGAGCAAGTGAAAAGATTACGTTGAACATTTATTAATAGTTCGGGATCCATATCAAACAAATAAAAAATCCATGGATCATATTGCATATTAGACCAGAGTTTAGGAATTATTTCTGTCATTTTCCCTTGCCTAAATAGAATTAAGTACCAATTTTCATATAGTCATTCAACATTAACAACTGCCTTCTAAAATTGTAAGTGTGACCTCGTGGGTTGATTTTATAGAGTCAAACAAACTCAATTCTACACATGTCGATGTGGGATAATGTGAAAGTAAAACACCTAGAAAACAATTGTCCCATATTACTTGCCTGGAGAACATTATAAGCTTGGAATCTCTTACAAAAGTAAGGTTGTACTTGCAAATAATCTCTCTGAAAAGAAAATTTTATCTGTTAGATCTCTTTCTTTCATATTGCAGATATGTAGATTAATTAAACTAAAGTACTACTTCTCTTAAGTAAATATACCTGAGGCAGATGTGGATTACAATATCTTACTATATGTTATGGTAGCTGACCACAAGTAAATAAAGCCACCAACTGCTCTCTGAAAGAGTGTTCTCGTTGCTGAATCGGATGAGATTAGGGACCATGCCAGCAACAGCAAAGTTCCTAAGTCGGTTCTATTTTCTCATTTCTAATCAATGCTCTAAAATAAATAATCGAGTGGTAGATGTTTCGGTATATATTAGCATGACTAGTTGAATTTCGTCGCACCAAGTTTGACAAGTATTACATATCTTTTCTATCGATCAAATTGCTAATGTTTCACTAAATTTAATCATCCGCGATACTTTCACGTCTTGATTTCCAAACTCCATGTTACAAATATGGACAAGCGAATCTATCAGATAATCAAGAAAGAAAGAAAGGAAATTGGACATTGAATATAAGTGGATCGGTTTGCATGTCGGTACCTAAGTCCACAGAGAGATCAGCACGTAATTTCACTATAATACAAGTGATACAATAGAAATTATGATCACTTAATATTTCTCAATCTCAATTACATATAATAACTCAAATAGTATTTAGTTTCATAATTTTTAGTGAAATCTCATTTAAAAAATTACACAAATTTTATTAATAAAAATTTAATTGACTAAATCACTAAAGTGTAATAATAACCAGAAAGTTTTCCCCTGGAGAGCTCCTACGTTTTTACTTCTGGGAAGCTCTACGTTTCTCACTATCAAGAGCTCCATTTATTCTAATTCCGTCGTCATTGCACTTCTTCTCTTTTTCTTCTCTATGTACGGCATTTAATAGAAAGGTATGAGAGGTTGCCATGGGCCCATGCTTCATCATTGCTTGGGGGCTCCTTCAATTAATGTGCAAATAGAAAGAGACAAACGAAGCTCACATTCCTTTTATCTTCTTCAATTGCTCTTGCACCTAACATGTCAGATCCTCTTTTTGTGACAACATAAAAGTCTTCTTCCTGCACCCCTTCATTTAATTAGGCGTGTAAGA
>BCNH02000010.1:11677057-11689925 GCA_001662345.2 Metrosideros polymorpha var. glaberrima | reverse complement strand
AAAATTAATTTAGGATAAATTTATTATAGATATATCAATTTAAGATTTTTCGTAATATTAACCATTTCATTTAAGTGCAATGGCCAACAAGAAGAAAAAAAACAAACATATCCGCTTGCTGATTTCTTCATCTTCAAGCGACAAGTGCTGAGAAATTAATATAAGAAACAAACAATCAAATCAAAGACTACGGTAGGGCTTAGTTTATTCGGCCAAATTTGCTCGCTTTAATTTGAATCATGTTTAACGAGCTCAAATTCAAGATATATTTTTAACACTCCACGTGATTTTCTTACAACCCCATTGGTTTTCTTACAACACTCCACGATTTGCTAGGTCTCACAATATTAAAAATATTGCATAGATATATCTCTCCACATCATTTGGGGGCTATATAAAGGACCCCCTTTGCTTGTACCCATTACCTTAGTGAAGTACAGAAATACTTCGATATAAATTATCTGTGCTGTCACTTCTAATTAATAAACGTCAAACCGGCGCGGAACGGAAGCAAACTGTGGAATCAAATGCTACGAAGAAGTTGCCTCCACACCAAGGTGTCTAGTGGAGGCAGCCAACTTAGAACATCCAGGATTAACTCATTTTCCTTGTTCTCTCCCTCTCGGCTTGTATTTTCTGTTTAATTTTTCCTAGCAGTAGCTTACTATCTTCAATTAACATTATTACGTTCACACTTTGACATGATTTTAATCCTAATTCCATTTTTGTAGCTTTGATCAATTTTATTAGTCGAGATTATTTAACGCTCTAAGTATTTATTCTTGCAATATGTAAGTTACTCCCCTTATATTACAAAGAATGAAAAGAAAAAAAACAATTTCAATGGTCCAATATGGAGTCTTGCGGCACACTTGTAATGATCTTGTTCCAATCTCAGATTGTCATTTCCTTCTAATTCCACTTTTGATTGATTTTGCAATTTCTTTTATTGTAAGTTGTTGTAGGCTTTGTAGTTTGCCTTTTATCTAATATGCATACCTTGCCCATCAACCATTTTTACAACGATTAAGCTTAATTTAAACGTGTAAATTCCTAGTCACCATTAATTTTCATATTAAAATTGAAGAAATAAAACGACTCATTGTAAATATTAAAAAGCTTAGTCGAGTAAAAACCGTTTAATTCTTTTTTCTAGAAGTTGAAAAAGAAAAGCAAATTAAACTAGAAGATATTATTACTTTGTAAAAAATCCAATAGATATTTATACATGCATATCCGAATAAGTATGATTTATGTCTACAATGGATTTCTTCTTCTTCTTTCTTTTTTTCATGACGTGCGATCCTATTCTTCTTTAACCCTATGAGTCCTTATGGATTGAAACTGAACACAAAATTGCTCCATCTACTCCACGTGGCCCTGTGCTTTGTGTAAGACTCTAGCCATAGGGATCCACGTGGTGGCAGGCGTGGTCCCAATAGTTACCATAAATAATTACCACGTGGTGGCAGGTTCTAACCCTGACAATGGCATAATTTTTCACGAACATCGGACCAATGATTTATATGATTTTAATAAATAATTACCATAAATAATTTATGCTGGAAAAAAGTACCTTCACCTAGAGAATGATTCAAATGGAAATCTTCCTTCTTCGGTACTCAATAGTTTATATATATATATAATTGTTTGTACTCCTCAATATATCATTTTGTATCAGTCCATCTTGCACATTGTGCTATCTATGTCCCTTGCTATATAGTAAAAGCGTTTATGCTCAGTGTGCCCAAGGCATAATGGAAGTGAATAAGAGGAGGCCCGTAATGTAGTCCTAGTCTCTAGATCATTTCTAGGATCTAGGAGCCTTGCATCTGCCAATGGTGGAATTGTTTTGCTAGGCATTGTTTGTTTAGGGGAAATTCTATTAAATTAGATTATATTAAACAAGGTAAGTTTTGAGATAATCTTTTGGGTTTGCTTAATTATAACAAGTAAGGAGACAAGAAGAGCGCAATAGTAATGGAGCCTTGGTTCCCTAATGATGCTGGGTAAGTTAAAATAATTAAGAAGGAATTAAAATGAATTGGGAAGGAAGAGGCTCTGTTATCGTGCTTTCATTAATACGAGGAAGAGGTGGAAACGATAACAAGCACTGATAAACTAATGTAACTCGAAGCCTGCCAATAAGCAATAGAATTAGAAAGCAAATGTCCATATTGAGATCATGTTAAGAAAGTCTAGGACCTTCATAAAGTCGCAACATACAAATCAAAATCATCGAAAATCCGTGCAGGTCGAGCCGTCAGCTCGTAGTTTCAAGCCAAACAAACCGAGAGGAACATATGCAAAAAGATGAGTACCTATCTTGGTAAGTCGTCAAAACAAGTTAAAAACAGCTTCAATCTCGGACAAGTGCGTAGCGCCCCATGACCCGATTTAGTACACAGAATGCTCCTCCAAATCTCATCCGCTTCAAAAATTGTTGTTCCTACAAACACAATGTGCTTTCCCTTTCTTAGGAGTACGATAAAGTAGGAAGTTTTTTCTCATATTCTCTAGCCTAACAGTTTTCCTCAATATAAAATGGTAATTGCCAAATGACTTGAAGATACCAACCTGAGGAGATCGTTCATTCTGCGCTTCTTGAACTGCCGCTCCCTTATTAGATATTGGATCCCCTCCTTTAGTGAAGCCTTTCTTCCCTCTCTGTAGTTCCACAACTTCGGCACGGGGTGCTGGCCGCTCGGATTATACTCGTTCATCTCCCACAAGGCCGTCGCAACGGCTTTGTAAACTTCATCCCCCATTGCATCCTTCAGGCCTTCCAATTTTTCATCTTCATCATCTATTACTTCCTGAAACAGAACTTGATCTCGATAAAGATTACAGAGAGAAGATATTATACCTAAATTCACTGAATGCAATGTCACCATTAAAATAACTATACAGAAGAAATTCATAGACCACGATTAGAAATTCCGGCCCTCTAATTACTTCAATGATACTGGTGTATGTGTTCCCAGTTGCTACTTCATCATCAGGAGAGAAGATCAAAGACATGGTATTGGATACAAGGAACCAACAGTTATAATCATAATGCTCTTAATTAAGCTAAAACAGCGACTAGTACCGTGAACCCATAGTCATGAATTTAAATTACGGATTTTGGTGATTAAAGCTCTTTAATATCGTGTCGGAGGACATCTAACAAATTGTAAGTGCCATAACAAGTATCACAGCCATACCTGATGCTTCCCCTGAGCCTCGATAATCTTGAAAGGATGCCATGAGGAATCGTTCAGATGCATCTCCCACAAGGAACACAACATAGAAGCTCTTTCTTCGGCCGATTCATCGTTCTTTTGTTTCAACACTTCTAGGAATGGCCTGGTATCAAGCTCAGCCATCTTCTTGACACGTATATGACCACTCGATATTTCTCTATATGCCTACATTATGAGTTGAGAGTTTCATGTATGAAAACTTTCTGAAACTCGAAATTTAGGAAGGAAAGAAGGGAGGAAGTTACATTGATCAATTCTTTCCGAGCTTCTAGCAGTTCTTCCTTGCTCCGACTCTCCATGTTTGTGAGAACGAGATTCAACTCTTCTGTATCCTCGAGCATTTCTTCCTTTTCTTTTAAATCCCCGAGCGCAGCTTCCATACGCTTCAAAAGTTCAGCCTCATCATGCTTCATGACATCCATTCTCCCCCTCAGCCGTTCGATCTCCATTTTGAGTGCCCGATTCTCATTGACCAGACCTTCCAGATGGATGTTGGAGAAACTAAAGGCCAAATCTTCAAATTTATCATCTAATTCCAGGTCCTTGTGAGATTCATCTCCCTGTTTGTCCATTTCAGACCGAATCTTTTCTGTAGTCAAGGCACATATTCAGTTGTCAGTAGCCTACAGATGATTGCCAATTAAAATTTTTGAAAGCACAATTGATAAACTGTACCGTGGTTTACAGGGATTGTGCACCATTGTGAATGATTTCACCACGGGAAAATTCAATTTGCTAATGCTAGAACGAAAGTGGAGATACAGACTCAGGACATAAAGTAGCAAACGACTTGGTTCGCCATGAGTGACAAGTTTGCTGGATTCATTCTCCAACTAGGCTCAGAAAGGAAGGAGTTGGGATTAACATGACTGGAACAAAGATAGATCAACCAAGACTTCGATGATAAGTCTCTAAAGATCAAGCTTCAATATCTATTCAGACAAAACAAAAACATATAAAACAAACTGACCAAAATCTGGGGCAAATTAACTCAATTGTCTAGAATAAGCACCTCATGCAACTAACAATCTCTTTGTAATGCCAATGGCAATAGGTCGAGTGCATGAGGCTATCAGTACACTGCTGAACTTCAGATCTAGTTGATCCACCTTCTATCTACTCACTAGGAATATTTTCAAAAGGGGATAAGTGTTTGCCTCACTGTCAACCTCGGCTATGTCACGCTTTATATCACTAGTATTTAACCCGCGAACATAGCAATGGCAATATCGTTGCCGCACGCAACTATGTCATCTTCCTCTGGAGGGACGACAGACGCTTGGGTTATGGACAAACCCTCGGTTTGGTTGCAAATTAAGAATCAGAGACTCATGAGTCATGATTGAGTCATCTCAGTTAACCTTTCTTCGGACAAAACAAAGGAAGGAAAGCACATGATCATGATCATCGGCACAAAGCAGTGGTGCCTGAAACTTGACGGGCATCACCACATGAACACGAGGCATTTTACCTTGTGTTGCTACTAGCGAGTTGGTATCTCTCTCCTCGTTCCTTCTGAAGAAGAATGTTGCGTTTCACTTGGTTCCTATGGAACAGAATGTGAACGAGGAAGCCCTATAATAAGTAGAAGTAAGAGTGAGGAGGAGATGAAAAGTCCAAAGGCCTTCAACCGAAGAGTCACGTAGTGAAGAAAAGTCTTGCCAGAGCAAACACCAGTTTGCTTTTTTCCGTCCAAATTTAAAAAAAAAAATTCAAGAAAATCATTAAAAAAAATCCATCTATGCAAGGAAAAATTGTGTCTAATTTCTCCGGGCACTATTTGTTTTGCTGAAAAATGAATGATTCGAAAATATTTTCCTAAAAATGATCTTTTATATCGCTTACGAAAATGAATAAACGAAAAATATTGTCATCGTTCACGAAATATTTAGACATAAATTGCTATCGACAATGAAAATAATTTTCATTGCTAATTATTTCAAGTGATACAAGCAATTATTTTAAGGAAAATGTTTTTCAAATTATTCATTTTTCGAGAAACAAACATAGAACTTTCCAAAAAATTTTTAAAAATAAGAATAGCATAAAGATATAAAATCAAATTATTTTCATAATCTCCTACTAAAACCTTCTAAAATTCAGCTGCCTTCTATATTTTCTCAAACTATTTTCTCAGTCCTTTTCTATTATTGCCTTTCTTTTGGTCTTCATTGCGTCGTGTGCTATCACATTATTCACAAGGGTTAATACCACGAAAAACCTCAAATTGGAATGCATGTAACAAATTTATCACAAACTAATGTTTTGACCACCAAAAATCATAAACTGGTACACATGTGATAAATTTGTCCCATACTAATTTTTTGACCATGAAAAAACCTAAACTAGTACACATGTGACATAATTGCCGTCCATTAGTTTCCGCTAAATTGGGTTAATACCACGAAAAATCCCAAATCAATAAACTTGTTAACTACCACGTGTCATCCAACTAAGCAATTTAATGATAAAATTTAACAGAAACTAATGGATAGTAAATTTATCACAAATTTACCAGTTTGTGATTTTTTGTGGTCAAAAAATTAATTTGAAGTAAGTTTGTCATAAAATGTACACATTTAGGATTTTTCGTGGTATAAACCGTATTCACAATGTCCACTTTTTGTTTGGTTATGCTCATAGCATATACAAGCAGTTTAAACAAATTTACATGTATTGAAAATAGAAAAAATTGTACCAACAATCATAAATATTTGGCCCATGCAATTAAGTTATGAACTTTTAATTGTGTGCAATCTCGTCAACAGTAAGCAACGGCTGACTAGCCATTGTTGCGAGCCGGTAGAAGCCTGTGAGTTGTCGTTCAGATCTCGGGCTATGATGGCTCCATCGCCAACCACCACTACACAAGGGTCCATCGGCCCTCTTTTGCGGTGACGAGGATCAGCCAACACTCGCATGTCAGTCGTTGGTGAGTGGATGTCGAGCCACCACCAAGCGAGGCCTCGCTCGCTCACGGAGAGAGCCAGTCAGCTCCCACCGAGGGTTGCCAACCCTCTCCGTCAATGTGGGAGGTGGCTCAAGCACACCACGATGTCTCTCTCAACTTTGTTTTTTTTTTTTTTCTAATTTATTTTTCTCCAATTGTTTTAGCTTATTGGTTTTTCTTAATTTTTTTTTTAAGGGAAAATGACATCAATGATCTTTGAATTTTGATTTAATGTGCAAAGTCGTTATGAACTTTTAATTTATACAATATGCCCCTGAATTTTTCTCAAATGTGCAATGTTGTAATTAAATTTTTGATTTATTTGACATCTTTCTTGAACTTTTAGTACATATTCGCTTTCAGATAAAATGATCCACCACCAAATAACAAAATCCAGAAGCACTTCGTGAAACAATTGAACAGAACGATGGATCCGTCGATGTATCCATGAACGATCAGAGGCCAAGCAAAACCAAACACTAACCATAAGAAAATAGGTTTCTTCAACCAGATGATTCAAAAATCAGACCGAGAAAGCAATTCGCCCATCAACAATTGTCAATCAATCAAGACACAGAAGTTAAAGAAGAGATTGATACCTCTCTAAAGAAGATTTTGCAGAGGCCGTCACGCGCGAGAGAGAACGAACAGGAGATAGAGAGAGAGAGAGAGAGCAAGAGAGGAACGCCAGAGAGAACGAACATTATAAATTTAGAAGGACGCCAGGTCATCTTTCACCACGCCATAAATAATTTAAATTCTTAAAAAAAATCATGGTCAAAATATTAAAAGACCACGGAATAAATTTTTTTTTTATTACAGTAAAGAGAAAATACTGCGGAAAGAAAAACAAGTATCCATATCTGTACAGATGCACAGGGATAAAAAAAATTGACTTTATTGCGGGCAACACAATTTGTAGTGTAGTCGAGAGATATGGTTGTATTTCAATGAAGTGATAGAAGATGTAATAGAAATAGTAAGTATATTCGACTTTAGAGATATATCACTAATTATAAAAACACCAATATGCTTCAACCATACAGATAGTAAAATTAATTCCTTTTTTAGATAATACAACATGTAATAGAATAAATTACTGTTATTTATGTTTAACTAAGGAATGGAAATTTCTTAAAAGATGGTGAGAAAGCAATTGTGTCAAATGATAAACGAAAATTAATCAATGGTAAACTCAATTTGATATTTTATATATTGTAAAATGAGACATATACAACATTTGATAAGTGTAGAGTGAATTTATACGTATGACAATTCAATTTAATTATACATCGATTTATATTGTTTTGATGTGATACTTTTATTTTTCCCATTGTGTTTTTATTTCATATATAATATTTCACGATAATTGTCACTACTATAACTCCAAAAGTATGCAAAATTTTGAGAAGAGGAACTTTAATAAATTCAGATTCTTAAGGCAGTATAAATGACGAAATCCATATGAAGCATGGGTGAACACTATAAGAAGTGGGACCATATTAAAGATCGCTGCTTTGAATCTATGAGGATACCACCAAATGGAAAATTAAGGGTGCGCATGACAACATTTCTATTTCATAATTTCTGTTCCAGAAATCATTTTAGAACAGGTTTAGAACAGAAATCCGTTTGGTAACGCAACTTTATTTTTCTGTTTCTGAAACAACCTTTTATTCCAGAAATCATTTGAAACAGAAATCAGAAGTTAAAATTTTCAACTTCTTGATTTTTGAAATAGAAATCAGAAATTTTCTCTCTCCTCTCTCTCTTTACAACTCGCTCTCCTCTCTCTTATGGCTCTCCGTTGTTGTCGCTCGCCACTTGCCCGCTCGCTTCCTTGCCACCGGCCATCTACCGCTTGCCCGCCGACCGCCGTCACCTGTCGTCGCCGTCACCACCCATCGTTGCTCGCCGCCACTTGATACTCGCCAATGGTCGCCGACCGCCACTGGTCACCCCCATTGCCTTCCGTTGCCAATCCTCGTCACCGCCCGCCAGTCGCCCCCACCACTTTCTATCGCTGGTCGCCGCCGCCATCGCCGGATGCAAGCCACCGGCCGCCAGACGCCGGACGCAAGTCGCCGGCTGCCGGGAAATAGAAATTTTATGTTATTATTAAACAAATTTCTATTTCATGAATAGAAATTTTGTGTCGTTATCAAATACATTTTTTATTTTAGAAATTGATTTCTAAAACAGAAATTGACTTCTGGAACAAAAATTTTGTCATGCGCGCCCTAAGAGGCCGTGCGGAACTATCAAATTGAAGCCAATCAACCTCGGAATTTCATTTTTTTTTTGTGGATAAAAGCCACAAAAAACCCTAAATTATGCCCACTACGACACATTTGTCCCAAACTTTTTTTTTGTGACATCAAAAACCCAAAATGTGTACCTATGTGACATTTAATCCAAATTTGTACAATGACACATTTATCCCAAATTTCTTCTTGTAACACCAAAAATCACAAACTTATATTTGTGTGACACATTTGTTCCAAAAAATTAGTGTCATAGGCAAAACTTTGGGGTTTTTAGTGTCACAAAAACGTTTGGGGTAAATGTGTCACACATGGATAAATTTGGGATTTTTGGTATCATGAAAAAAAAGTTTGGAGCAAATGTGTCACACGAGTATAAATTTGGAGTTTTTTGTGTTGTAAAAAATAGTTTATGGTAAATGCGTCACAGTAGGTAAAGTTTGGGGTTCTTTTTTGTGGCTCTTTCTTTTTTTCATGTCAAGAGTCCATGGTGTCCGGAATAGTTAGAATTCAACGAAAGAAGAAGATGGAACACTAAAAATCCTTATTTTTCAATTTATATACATTTTTAAAGTTTTGGCTTTTCTAATTTTTTTTAATTTTTTTAATGATGTGTGGCGCTTGATGGGTGTCGCATTGACAACAACATGTTTTAAGAAAATAACAAAAAAAGCCATGTCAACATTTTTCATTAGTCAAATTAGACGGAGTAAACAGAGGGATTTGATTGTACAAATTCGACAAGTTTTAGACTTGATTGAACTTTTTGAAAGTTTTTGGACTCAATTACACTTTCGCGATAAGTCTTAGAATTTTCGGTGCATTTATCCCCAAAATATACTTATGAAGTTTATCCTTACAAAAAAGTTAATTAACAGAATCTCGCACTATTTCACTCATTTCCTCGCAGAAAAAGCCGCACATCATATCTTATTACATGAATATAGACAAAACAAGTAAGCTATCATGTGCATGTGCCGGACTATTATTTTTGCACCACATATAGTAATAGACCTATTTGAGGACCAGGGGAGGATTCCCTCAGGGGTGGGAGTCCCCGCAAGCGTACTCCGTATTCTCTCTCTCGGGAAACAAATAATGGGAGAGAATTAGAGGGGTTGGGTGTGTGGGCACTGGTACGTTAAAATAAGGAGCGCATCCGTGTGGCCCGCCCCACAGGATAAGGACAGGCGGCGGATGCAAGTTTTTGCATGAATATGGACAAAACAAGTAAGCTATCATGTGCATTATTATTCATTTTCAATCGATCACAAATAGAGTTTATACAATAAAAGTTCTTTTTTCAAATTTTTCCAACCATTTGTGTTTCACAATAGATTTCGGTAATCAGTAGGGATGAAACATTTGACGTTTCACACACTAAATAACAGATCACACCTCAATGTAATTTGTTTAAATTTATTTATTCGGTTGCTTTAAATATTGAGACTTATTTTGCCCCTGCTAGCATTTAACTAGGATTATAGGGGAGATATATCCGACTTGATTTGTGCGTACGAGATACACTCGTATATACGCATAGGGGTGGGTCAAGAACCTCCTAGTGAAACTAATTTTTGGATTCTTATCAAATAATGAGATTACACAAACTATCTAACAACCTATGGACAAGGGCTTTGTTTATTTTTTTTCGTTATATACTCTTTTAGTTAGCATTTTTAACTGAATTTTAATTAAAATCTCTTTTGCCCGCCAAAGAATCCTTATAGGGGGGACTTTCTGTAAATGTGTTTATTCATTACAAGATTAATATGTAGATCCATTTCTTGATAACATTTACATCCTCTATTATTGGAGGAACGTGCTTGTTTACTACAATTATCATTTGTCGCATGTGTTACTAGAGGGAGAAGGACATCAGCAGTGTCATAAGTTTTGTACGGAGATCACTTAAGTACCATAAATTTTTTTGGCTCATTTAAATGCCACATTGAAGTAAAAACGATCACTTGAGTGTTAGTTTTGGCAAATAGTCTCACGTGGAATTTTTTTTTGACCATTTTTTATTATTTTTCTTAATTTCTTCTTCTTAAAAAGTAAGCTAAAAAAAAAAGGAGGGAGGAGGACTTCGCAAGCGACGAGGGAGGGCTGTGCAAGCCCTCGCCATTGCCGCCCCACCATTGCCGGCAGTGGTCAACAAGGGTGGGGGATGGCTAGCAAGGGTCACCGAGCCCCGGCTAGGGCCTAGGGCGAGGGTCGCCCAGCCACACCTGTAGCAAAGGGGCTTGCCGACCCCTGGCCAGGGCTCGGTGACCCTTGCCAGCCATCCCCTACCCTCGTCGGTCATTGCCGGCGATGGTGGGGCGGTGGTGGCCCTCGTCGCTTGCCAAGTCTCCTCTCCCTTTTTTTAACAAAAATTTTAGCTTATTTTTTAAGAAAAAAGAAATTAACAAAAAATGGAAAAAAGAAGAAGAGAGAAGCTGAGATGGATTTTTTTAATTAAAAAATTTATTAAAAATAATAATAAATTTGTACTTTCCGGCATCCACGTATGCTTTTCCGGCGTTCACTTCAGATTTCTGGTGAGCCAAATCGCCGATGGCACTTAAGTGATCGTTTTTTTTAAAGTTATGGCACTCAAGTGAGCAAAAAAAAATTATGGCACTCAAGTGATCTTTGTACAAAACTTATGGCACTCCTAGTGTCTTTCTCCCGTTACTAGATGGCCACTTGCCATTGAAATAGCAATTAAGTTCGCATGGTGTGCGAGTTTGTTTATAGAGAACGTGGAATAAAATAGGCAATTCAATCCAACACGTCAATTTAGTTCAAAAAGTCTTAAACTTATTATACATCCGCCAATTTAGTTTTAAGCTTTTCAATTTGACCAATTTAATTCTAAATCTTTTGACAATTTTTCATTGTGGTCCATCTAGTCAGTTTTGGCCGAAAATTGCTGATGTGGCAGTTCAGTCAACACCGACCATCCTAGGTAGAGGTGATCGGTTCCGAGGTGGACCAATTCCCATTCTAGAACTTGGAATCGGACCAATAGGGTCATCCCAGTTTGTGAAACTAGGAACTGGCCCATGTGGTCGCGAAACTGGACTGGTCGATCCAATCTAAATCCAAGGTGGGTCCAAGAACCGGCGGTGATTTCTTTCTCTTTTTTTTTTTCTCTATTTTCTATAAGACAGTAAATGTCTCTTCTCTCTATAGATACGAACATTGTTTTTGTATAAGTTACAAATCTTTTGCACGTAGTTGTCAAATCAATGTCTACATATCGTAGCTAAAGTTAAAATACTGATTTTCATGGGGACAAGTAACAAGATTATTGGCAGTCTTTTACCGCAATGCATTTATATCCCCCAAAATTGGCGCAAGAAGGGCAACAAGAAAGAATTTTTAGGATTGAGAAAATGTAGCTCTCACTTTTGCACCCCCAATAATATTTTAAGAAATGTTTTTAATAATAAGAATTATAAATAAATAAATAAAACTATCGGTCAGGTTCAGGCAATCTGGGTGGTTCAGTCTACACTTAGAATTAAGAATCGGACTGATTACCACCGGTTTCAAATTTTGGAAATGGGAACCACCTAGAACTGATCGGTTCGGTCTGGTTCCAGTGCTTACCCCTAGTCCTAAGTGGCACGGCGAGTGGCTGACATAGATGATTTTTGCAATTTTTTTTTTTAATTTTATGAATGTCTTGTTTTGTTTTGTTTTTCTTTTTTCTCGATCTTCTTAAAAAAGGGTGGGGATAGGCTAGGGTGCAGCCGTCACCCAAATACGTTTATGAGTGTTGCTTCTCTCGAGCTAGGTTTCAAAGTTCCCAAAATTTGTACTTCGCATTGGCAACAAAGGGCAATTCTTAATCCTTTGCTGTGATTGGTTTCCATGCTGAATTAAGGTTTTCCTTTTATGTTGTTGCCTTTGATGGTTAGAAGATGTTGGAAGAAGGAAAGTTGGAATTGACGTTCATAAATTTCTTGAAGGATTACATAATACTTATAGACCCTTTAGATAGCTAGAACAATTAAAAACTATCTTGAAAACAAGCCACAATAAGTAAACGTAATTTCCTAGGTAATAATTTCCGAGACTCCAATTCACGAGATGAGCTTGGATTACGAAAAGTCCTTTCCCTTTCCAACAGCCTCCCTTAAATTGAGCTCATCTTGACCATGCCGATCATTCTTTTGAGTTTTAGGAAGGAGGCCATCTTCAACGGCTTAGTAAACATGTCAGCCACTTGGTCTTCTGACTTGCAAAACTGTAACACAATCTCCTCGAACTTCACTAGATCTCGAATGAAATGATACTTTATATCAATGTGCTTGCTTCTTCCATGAAAGACCGGATTCTTTGCAATGGCAATTGCTGACTTATTATCACAATTAATCACCGTTGGATGCTCCTGCTTATGACGTAATTCAACAAGC
>BCNH02000010.1:11636566-11676994 GCA_001662345.2 Metrosideros polymorpha var. glaberrima | reverse complement strand
GTAACACAATCTCCTCGAACTTCACTAGATCTCGAATGAAATGATACTTTATATCAATGTGCTTGCTTCTTCCATGAAAGACCCGATTCTTTGCAATGGCAATTGCTGACTTATTATCACAATTAATCACCGTTGGATGCTCCTGCTTATGACGTAATTCAACAAGCATCAAACGTAGCCAAACTGCTTGAGAAGCACAATAAGTCGCTGCTATGTATTCCGCTTCCGCACTGGACAAAGCAACCACCTGTTGCTTCTTCGAGGACCAAGAAAAAATTCCATTTCCTAAAGAGAAAACATAACCGGAAGTACTCTTCCTTTCTCCAATATCACCTCCCCAATCACTGTTTGTATATCCCATAAGCTGAAAATCATTAGAAATAGTGTAGAATATACCATCATCCACAGTACCTTTAATGTACCATAGAATTCTTTTTGCCACTTGCAAGTGTGATTGTCTAGGAGTCTCCATAAATCTGCTTACCATCCCAACACTATAAGCAAGATCTGGCCAAGTAGAAGTCAAATATATCTTAGACTCCCGACTAGCCTCTTGAAATATGTGGGGTCGACTTCAGAGCCACTTCCATCTTTTGTCAACTTCAATCTTTCCTCCATTGGAGTGCTAATTGGTTTACAAGTAGCCATCTTGAAACGCTCAAGAATATCTTTGGCATACTTTTGTTGACAATAGAAATACCATCCTCTGATTGTGTAACTTCAAGGCCGAGAAAATAATACATGAGACCCATGTCCGCCATCTCAAACTCACGAGTCATGGCCTCCCTAAAGTCAGAAATCATCTCTTGACAATTTCCAATAAATATGAGATCATCAACATATAAGGAAACAATGAGCATCTCACCGTTCAAGCCAATCTTCACATATAAAGCATGCTCATAGGGACATCGGTTAAAACCATGATGCATGAAATAAGAATCAATTTTGGTATACCATGCTCGCGGTGCTTGCTTGAGACCGTAAAGAGCTTTCTTCAATTTGTAGACGAAACCCTCTTGTCCTTTCTTGACATACCCCTCGGGTTGGTCCACATACACCTCCTCCTCAAGTACGCCATTGAGAAATGCAGACTTGACATCCATTTGGTGCATTTTCCAACATCTTTGAGCAGCCAAAGCAAAGATCATGCGAATAGTATCCATTCTTGCAACCGGAGCAAATACCTCAAAATAGTTAATCCCGGGTTTTTGTTTGTAACCCTTGACTACAAGACGAGCCTTCAATCGATCAACATCACCATTAGGCTTATTCTTGGTCTTATAGACCCATTTCATATCGATGGACTTCTTGCCTTTAGGAAGAGAAGTGAGCTCCCACGTATCATTTTTCTCAATCGCATATATCTCATCATCCATAGCACAAACCCAACCATCATCTTGGGAAGCCTCCTTAAAGTTTGTCGGATCACAATCTGCAAAGAGAGCAAAATTAATAATTTCTTCATCAGAGGGATCATTATCATTGGACAAAACACAATCCCTCAAACGAGCAAGTAAAACTCGTTCTCGCCGTGGATGGGAGGGCGTTTCAGCAGACTGAGTCACTGCTACTGGATCAGATTGCATCGATTCCACTACTAGTTCAGATTGACTTTCTGAATTGGGTTGAACCAATTCCTCCTCGTCCAGGACAAAGTAAAACTGCTTCTTCTCCTCCGTGTTCCAAGTCCACGTACCTTCCTCATCAAAGGTGACATCTCGACTGATAACCACCTTCTTTGTTACTGGATTATACAACCGATAACCCTTGGTCTTATTACTGTAACCAAGGAAGATGCACTTCTCACTCTTCTCATCAAGCTTCTTGCGAAGCTCAGTTGACACATGGGCATAAGCAATACACCCAAACACGCGAAGATGCTGAACTGAAGGGGTTCGACCACTCCACTCCTCCGCCGGAGTCTTGAACTCAAGACCTTTAGTAGGACACCGATTCAACAAGTAAATAGCACAAGCAACCGCCTCTGCCCAGAAATGTTTAGGCAATTGTTTGGAACAAAGCATGGTATGAACCATTTCAACAATAGTGCAGTTTTTTCTCTCCGCTACTCCATTCTGTTAGGGGGTATACCGTGCTGTCAGTTGATGCTTGATGCCGCATTGCTTGAAGAAGCCATCACCAACCAAATATTCTGTGCCACGATCAGTTCGGAGAATCCGAATTTGGTGCCCACTTTGTTTTTCTACATAGGCTTTGAACTCCTTGAAAGCATCAATGGTGTCGGACTTGTGCTTCAAGAAATAAACCCATGTTTTCCTGCTAAAGTCGTCGATGAAAGTAACAAAATACTTGTACCCCCGATTTGACGATTCACCAAGCGGTTCGCAGAGGTCGGAGTGCACTAACTCCAACGGCTTTGAAGCTCTCCATGATTGTCCCGAAGGGAAGCTTTCTTTGCACTTTTTCCCAATAACACATGGTTCACATATCTTCTTTGGAGAAGAAATTTCGGGTAGACCACGCACCATCTTCTTTTGAGACAACAGCTTCAAGCTGTCAAAATTTACATGTCCGAACCGCTTGTGCCAAAGCCATGAAGAATCTTGCACCGAGGCACTAAAACACGAGGTAGCATAATTAAGATACAAAGGAAAAAAGTCGATTTTTAGCCATTTTTACCTTCGCAATCAACCCTCCTTTGCCATCATGAATCGTGCAAAGCTCATTCTTAATGGTCATGTGATAGCCTCACTCAGACAATTGTCCCATGCTTAGGAGATTTTCTCGAAGACTGGGAACATAATGAACATCGAAAATGCTTTGAACCGACCCATCCTTCGCCTTGATTTTAATTGTCCCCTTTCCCATGATAGGAACTTTGGCATTATTCCCGAACCTCACCTCCGAACAAAAGGTGTCATCAAGAGTTGAGAATAACTCCTTCTCGCCGCACATGTGATTGCTACATCCGGTGTCTAAGTACCAAACGTTCTTCTAGTTTTCCACCGCAGCATCACACGTGAATAAAAGAGCATTGTCATGCTCATCGTTGCTATCAACAAATCTTGCTACCTTGGCATGAAACTTTTGACCACCAATCTTCTTGCTTCGACAATCAGATTGGTATTGCCCATACTTTTTACAATTAAAACACTAAATATGGGACTTATCTTTTCGTTGTCCAGAAGGCTTCTCTTGCCACTTTTTATCTTTCCTTTGATTAGAAAGTTTTTTCTTTTCATCAGGCAACACCAACTGGCTTTGTAGAGCTTCCTCCACCATCTTGGATTTCTCCTTGAGTCGCTGCTCGTGCATTTGTAGAGAGCCCACCAACTCATCAACGGTCAAAATAGAGAGATCTCGAGACTCTTCAATGGAAGTCACAATATATTCGAATTGTAAAGTTAGCGTCCGAAGAATCTTCTCAACGATCTGTTGGTCACCAATAGTCTCACCATTGGCCTTCATTTGATTGACAAGAGCCAATGTCCGTGAGAAATAGTCGAAAATGGACTCCAACTTTTCCATTTGAAGGAGCTCGAATTGTCGACGAAGAGTCTGAAGCCGAATCTTCTAGACCTTCTCAATGCCTTTGTATATTTTGATGAGAGAGTCCTAAGCTTCTTTTGCCGTCTTCGAATTCGCCACTTTTTCAAAGATTGATGAGTCTATCGCTTGAAAGATGTAAAAGAGAGCCTTACGATCTTTCTTGCGATTTTCTTTTATCGTCCTCTGCTCCTCCGCTGTCAAATCTACTGGCGTTTCTAGCTCCACGAATCCTTCTTCCACAATCTCGGTCAGCTCCTGAAACCCGAATAGCACCTCCATCTGGATCTTCCAATGCTCAAAATTCTTCCCATCGAACCTTGGGAGTTGAGGTTGGACCATCCCGGCACCATTCACAAAAGCCATATGACACAAGATTTTCTAGGCCGAATTCACAAAACTTAGCCAAAACTGGCTCTGATACCAAATGTTGGAAGAAGGAAAGTTGGAATTGATGTTCATAAATTTCTTGAAGGATTACATAATACTTATAGACCCTTCAGATAACTAGAACAATTAAAAACTATCTTGAAAACAAGCCACAATAAGTAAACGTAATTTCCTAGGTAATAATTTCCAAGACTCCAATTCATGAGATGAGCTTGGATTACGAAAAGTCCTTTCCCTTTCCAACAGAAGATGATCATCAAGCGATTGAAGAAATTCAACATGCTAAACCTAAATCAGTGCAAATTGCAAGACCCCGATCGCAAGGTAAATTTGAAGAAAATGAAGTAGATGAATGGTTATGGCTCGTCCCGCAAGAGAACTGGTTTTGGGCTTTTGATGTAGGAGAGAACTATACGCATAGCGAGTGAAGAAGATCCAATAGAGGGCGTCACACCCAAATCGAGGCAAAGGCCGACAACCTTGCCTGTGGCCAGCGAGGGTTACTAGCCATTGCTGAAGCACTAGCAACTGTCGTCACATTTTCGAGAAGATGAACAATGTTGATTGGAAAAAAAAGGAAAAGAAAGAAAAGAATAATACTATAAAAACAATATTGTTTCGATCAACATAATCCACGTCAGCACTAGCTATGATATGTAGGACGGTTTGTGTTGACTAGATTAACATGTTAGTGATTTTCGACCTAAACTAGCCACTGAATTGGTCGCCGTATAATAAGTTTAAGGCTTTTTGCACAATTTCTCTACACAATCTAGTTTACAAGGAGAATCTGATTCATTGATCCAAGTTAAATCGATTTTTCCTCCATGTTGACTAAGATAACAACTTGCCCCTTAGGGCCTTTCTGTAATGTATATAATCATGACAAAGATTAATATGTAGATCCATTTCTTGATGACGTTCATATCCTCAATTATTGGAGAAACAATTATCACTTGTTGCAAGTGTTAAGAGATGGCTACTTGCCATTGAAATAGCAATTGAGCCCGCATGATGCACGAGTCTGTTTATATCAGAGAACAACGTGGAATAGAAATCATCTTTACTATGAATAATTTTTATATAACTTATGCCACAGTGATCAACATATGTAATTAATAGGTTAAATTATAAGAATTCCGTTTTAAACTATGCTTTGAGTGATATTTTTCTTTTTAAGTTTGACATTTGACTTTCATTCAATAATTAAAACCCTAATTATTTAAAAATCTAACGAGGACTGTTTAATTAAAATATTAATAAATTAATTACAAAACAAAAGGAGATATTATAATAAGAGAATTGAAAAAACACAAAAAATTAACAAGTAGTCTCAAAGATGAGTTTGTGATCGACGGGTATGTCTTCAGTCATAGCTAATCGGAAAAGTACATCCCCTCCAGTCACAGCGCCGTTGGCTTGTTGTCGAAGGGTGGGTTCATTTGCATTGCCCTCACTGGCGGCGTTGTCATTGAGAGAGAGCTAAGCTGAACGAGGAAGGAGGGAATTGATTCAGCCATCCATGATTCCGAGACCGAAGACAGCTCCTCCTCATCTTCTTGCTTTTATTTATTTATTTATTTTAATTTTCCCAACAAGGAAAATAAAATTCATGACTTCGGCTGTATATTGAAAAAAAAAAATCTGCCTTGCTTTATTTTATTTCTTTGCAAACAAAATGCATGCTGCAAAGTAAGGAGTCTCTTTTGATTTCCACCAAAATTTTAAAAAATAATCCAAAATGATTATGGAAAATTTTTATGTGAATTTACATGTTAATGTATTACCACTATTAAAGATTTCAAGCATTTTATATTTAGGGATCGACAAATTCAGCTTCTCATTTGACATGAGCGTGAAGGAGATTCAAGGATCAGTTTTCCTTTTATAAGAGCTAAAATAATTTATTTTGGCTTTTTGACCCCATATTGTAGGGTGGATCTCGAAAGATATGAAAGAAATGTGAGATTTTATGAGATCACTGTCAACTGTTCTTAAGCTTATTTTGTGAGATTGCCACCAACTGTAATATTTAATTACTTTAACACTACTTAAGCTATTAAATGAATATGTGATTTAATATTTAATTATTTTAATACTCTCCTTCATGCTTAGTCTAGTCTTTTTGCTCAGTACTAAACGCAATTGAGGAGGCAAATAGGGGTCTGGAAAGATTTGAACTTAGGATCTCTTACTCTGATACCATGTGAGATTTTGTGAGATTACTGTCAACTGTTCTAAAAACTTAAACTGTTAGATGAAAACATGGTCTTATGTAGGGTACGGCAATTGAAATATTGTTGTCATCTTAATATTTATATATTTTGAAATATTGTAGGCCCTTCACACATTCAATAATTACAAAATTATGCGAGACGTTAAATTTAAAAAAAAAATTTAAGGAGAAAATTAAATCTAGACAGACTGTAATTATCAAACTTGAAATTTTGCATGCAATTTGGGTCGAACCAAACCCATTCAAAGTGATATATAGCAAATAATCGTCATGAGCTTTCTATTGAAGTGAAAATCACACAAATCGAATATCGAATGAGAAAGTTATACACCTTTGAATTTTGGACGACTTTGCACCTGCACTGGTCTAATGATAGAGGGAGGGACACATCTTTCATGAGTCCTACTGCGATGTGCGTGAAATTGCTCCAATAAATTGTACCAGATGCTCATGCGTAGGTATAGTGCTTATAATGGATAAGGGTCAACACAGGTGCAAAATCGGCACAAACCGTGAAATCAAATGCTCAGATGAAGAAGTTGCCTCACACTATTGCTGTTAAGGTACTTATTTGAGCCAAACCAGAACACACAACTTATTTTAGCCGAACTAGACCACACAAATTCTATAACTAGACAAGTATAGTCAAGAAATAATAGCTGGGTTTGGTTCAGCATTCTCAAGGAGCTTTCGTCCTTCAAAGGTTCAAAGCTCCTTGAGAAAATGTTAGGGTATTTGACAAGCAGCTGTCGGCCAAATTCTGATATTGAAAATACTAAAAGCTCAATGCTGAAGGGACTAGTATTAAGCTTTTGGCATTTGTAAAGCTGAACCAAACCCACCAAATATTGGATATTTATATATAGATATAGGAAATAGATAAATAGGCTATTGCTAAAATTGCTCTGATAAATGCTTAAGTGTGTATGTTATTACGCAGTCTAACACACACACATATCATATTAATATATCTTCAATAATTACCATTATTGTATGGGATGAGAGACTGCCACAGTTGGATTAATTTGGCACTCAAAGAGCAATGGATACGCCATTATTAATGTAAAAAAGGAAAACCAAGACGTGATATCTAGTTAAAATTATGTTAGGAATATTAAGACTAAAATGAATTTATTAAATGATGTGGAGGATTTCTGTATGGATGTCTGCATGCGGGCCAAAATGGCCGTTAATCCCACAGATCCAACGAGCGAGCCTGAGCCGGGTCTTGGGCGGTCCGACCGGTAAGCCTAAAACCCAAGTTCGAACCCCCCCCCCCCCGACGATGGAGATCGGCTTCGAAATCGGAACGGCTAAAGCTGTCATACCTACGAGCTGCGCAGTTGCTCCTGTCAAGTTAACTCCGATCAACAGCTTCACCTTCTCGATCTCTAAACACAGAGGGGAAGGCATCGGAGCTCCGACCGATCGCCCGAGAACCGCCGAGAAGCCGAGAGATCCTTCCGCCGGAGCATGTTCCCGCAGTTCGGAGCCACGGCGGAGACGCTGAGCAAGGCGTCGACGATGATGTTCCGGATCGGCACCGACGCCCACCTCTACGACGATCCCGACGACGTCAGCATCGCCCCTCTGCTCGACAGCAGGTTCGACTCCGAGAAGTGCGAGGCCCTGAAGCGCTTGCTCGCGCTCATCGCCCAGGGCTACGACGTCGCCAACTTCTTCCCCCAGGTCGTCAAGAACGTCGCGTCCCAGTCCCTTGAAGTGAAGAAGCTTGTCTACTTGTACTTGCTGCATTACGCGGAAAAGTATGTGATCGGATCGACTGATGTGCTCGATTGAAATGATCCTCAATTCCGATTGTTTTCGAGCTATGAGGAGGCGTGCGTGATTGCTTTTGCGTCTCTCATGCAGGCTTTTGGGTAGAATTCTGTCGGGCATTGTTCATTGCTCCCTAAGTTTCTGCTAATCCTGTCGAAGAAAGTCAGGCTAATGTCACGTTTACATGCTCACTAGATATCCATCCCGTACTTGAATTGTATATCACCTTGATGTGGATGATTGGATTTAGATTTTGGTGCTCAGCTGATTGTTCGTGTTTGCTCTTTCTTGATGCTTGTAGGCGTCCAAATGAAGCATTGCTTTCTATCAATTGTTTCCAAAGGGACTTGGGGGACACTAATCCGTTGGTGAGGGCCTGGGCACTCCGTACAATGGCTGGAATTCGTCTTCATGTGGTTGCACCCCTCGTTCTTGTAGCCGTAAACAAGTGTGCTAGAGATCCATCTGTTTATGTCAGAAAATGTGCTGCTAATGCTCTTCCCAAGTTGTTCGACTTGCGCATTGAGGAAAATACACCTGCAATTGAAGAGGTGGTTGTTTTCACTTCTCGGTTTTCTGCAGTTACTGTTTTCCATTGCTTTTTGTCTGGGCAAAATGCTTGGTAAGGTGTATATGATTTTTTGTTAGAGTAGGAGAAAGAACTCGATAGGTTTATGCACCTCTACTCTTCTTGTCCTTGCCAAAACTTCTGAATAGTATTAAATGGGGTCGAGGATATGGCTAAAAAATTGATTTCCCCTTTTGCTTATTCATTTTATTTACTGTTTTTTTTTTGGGGGGGGGTTTAGGGGTGGGGGTGTTACTCTTCCTTTTAATCCGCTCGTCGCTCGATTAAATGCAAGCATGCAGTTGGTATCTGGTTTACCAAGATTGTATCCATTCACTTGGTGAAAGATAGTCTTTATGCTTTCAGTTGCCATGTGGGAAGCTTATTTCTGTTTGTTGTCCATGTTATGCACTCTGATTTAGTTGCTCTGCTTTGTCTTTCTAACATGTGATCCACATTTTGCATCATTGAAGAAATCATAGAACTGCTCTCTTAAAGAAAGAACAATGAGGGTAACCTTCACTGTCTGGTTGGGAACCCTTTCTACTTGCTGTTTCTTTTTTTTGCATAAATTTTTATTTCAACTTGTGTTGCTACATTATGAACAATCTCCTAAAATATGAAGAAACAGTGGATCAATATTTAAAGGTCTTTTTTTGGGTTACACATGGAGCATAAAGCGGTCAAAGGAAGATATTATAATGAAGTAGGATTTAGAATTTGGACTCAAATCCTACAAACCATTCATTCTGCCATAGGATAGAGGTCGATGGTGAGGTCAGTGTGGAAATTAAGTGTCATGTTGTTAGAAAGAAAGTGTGTTTGGAGTTTTATGTCCACATAGTAAAACTTAGGTAATCTTGAAGCAATTTGGTTTGTAATGAGTGAGATGAAACAAGCAAAACTCATTTTGAGGTGGTTTTGGCTTGGGAAACAATGATATGAAGACACTCTAGTTTTTTGTTTTTTGTTTTTATTAGCATGACAACACTCTAGTTTAGACCAAAAAAGTACCGCAAATATGTATGGTTCTTGGAGGCGACATAGTAGTAGGTTGGATGCACTGGTGTAGAATGATCCATATAATCAACCCTGCATAGTGAGAAAATTCTCAGTTGCTGTTGCTGCTTTTTTAACTAGAGACTTTGTCATTCTCATAATCTGCATTGGATGCTAGGACATTTGTCTTTGATTTAACAGTTTGCTGATCAACTGGTTTTCAAATCTCTTCAGCAGTATTGCTTTCTTTTTCCTTAAGGATTCAATTTATAACCTATGAATTGCAGGTTGTTGGAATACTGTTGAATGATAATTCCCCTGGAGTAGTTGGTGCTGCTGCTGCTGCTTTTGCTTCTGTCTGTCCAAATAACTTTCCTTTGATAGGGAAGAGATACAAAAGATTATGTGAGATTCTGCCTGATGTGGAAGAGTGGGGTCAGATATTGTTAATCGGCATTCTTTTACGCTATGTAGTCGCACGACATGGTCTAGTAAGAGAATCAATCATGTCTTTTCTGATTAAAAGAGAGAGTTCGCATCGGGATGATGAGGATGTGTTTTCCAGCATTATAGAAGGAGAAGAAAATTCTGACCTGAACAATGTTTATGAGTCTGAATTGGCCAATACCATATGCAGGTCGTACATTGAAGGACCGGATGAATATTTATCACGTGCAAGTTACATTAATATGGATTCACCGAAGTTAATTTCTGCAAGATATACATCTGGGAAAATTAATGATGATATTAAGATCTTACTTCAATGTACATCACCACTTCTATGGAGTTATAATAGTGCAGTGGTAGTTGCTGCTGCTACTGTACACTGGATTATGGCGCCAATGGAGTATGTCAAAAGGATAGCTAAGCCGCTCTTGTTTGTCCTGCGATCCTCTAATGCCTCAAGATACGTGGTAAGCTATTTTCTCGGCTCTCACATTGATGTATCTATGGAGGGCAGGAGGGTGGATGTGTCTGCGTATGTACATGTATGCTAACTTGGTTGACATCTCCATTTATTTGGTGAATTATCTGGTTATGCATTTGATATGGTATTAAGGTAATTTGTTTCACTACCACTATTGACCTAACATCCTGTTCATTTTTCTGTTCCAACCTATATTGTGAAGTAAAATGAGAATCACTCGACCATTCCCCAACTCCCTAGCATAATACATGGTCTTTGAGGAGATTGTCTGACACTTCTTTCTCTTTTTTTTTAATGCCTACCCCTCCCCTACCCAGGCACAGGAGCCACAGAAAAGAGTATTAAAAAATATGAAGGCTGTTCTTGTGTTAGCGTTCTTGAACATAAGAGAATGAGACTTAGGTCATAGGTGTGACAGACATATGCATGGTGAACATATTTGGTTCGATAGGAACGAAATTAAATGGTTATCGTGCAACATGAATGAGGATGAAGAATATAGTTAAAAGTAAATATAATAAGGTAGGTTCTAAATATAGACAAGATAATCCGCAGAACGCACCTGTTCTTTTGTTACTGGCTTTTCGAGATTGTGAATGTATCCTGGGTAGGTAGGCAAGTTAATGGATTGTTCCAGCTAAACCTAGTATTTGCTATTATATGTGTCGATTTGGCAGAATCCAATTTCAAAATAGTTCTGCCATTCCACTTGCATTTAATTCAAATCACAGTGGATGTTGAGGTTGGTAACTTTGGTTTGTGTTTCTAGGTGCTTTGCAACATTCAAGTTTTTGCAAAGGCAATGCCCTCTCTTTTTGCGACGAACTTTGAAGACTTTTACATAGTTTCTTCTGACACAAACCAAATAAAAGCTTTGAAGCTTGATATACTAGCTTCCATTGCAACTGAATCATCGATTCCATTCATTCTGAAAGAGTTTCAGGTACTTTTTTTCTTACCCCATGCCGTCTTCTTCTTACTTGTTAGTAACCAGCCTCTTTTGGAGGAAGAATTCATTGCATGATATTAAGTTTTGGTGGCAATGCATAGTATAGTCAGTACTTAAGTTGAAGTGATCATTCTTTTCTTGGATAAGTAAATATCATTATTTGCTCCAAACTCAAAATGTGGGAGAACCACTACCTACTACAAGTCAACACCTCTACTCTACCTCAACCTGTAATGCAGCAAAATAATGTCCCAGTAACCCCCACCTCACCTCTTCCAGAACATATAAAGAACCATTGAAACAACCTGGTACAATGTCAGTAGCCGCTCATACAACCAAATTCCTCAAGAAAGCTCAAATAAAATAAAATAAAATAAAAGCCATGTTGTAGATCATGCAAACCATTCAGCAGTACAACTTCAACTCTAGACAACATCAATTAGCTATAAATTTGAATTTTTGTGGACTGAGTTGCATGAAAGAATAGAATGATCCTATTATTCTGACTTCATAACTCTCTGTCCTTTTATGGATTTCTTTTTCAAAAATACAGATGGTATGGACTTGCCTTTGTAATTGTGGTTATGCTTGTGATTGAATCTGTTGCGAATCACATATGCTTTTTTCCCAAGACTATTGTCCATTGTAATAAATTGATTTAAGGTCGGCTAGGTTTGAGTCTTTCCATTTTCTGTTGGCTTTGGAACTTTAGGGCTTAACTGCTCTAGTTGATTGATTCTTGGATTTAGGAATGAGTTTGAAGGAAACTATTGTCTACATGGAAGTTTAGATTAGCAGAAGGGGTATTATCGCCGTCTTGGTATGCTTAGGTGTAGCTTTATTCTTATTGTTTAATGTAGATAGGGATACTTATAAATAGCTGGGGTTATCTAAGGTGGGTATGTGATTGTCAGAGTTATGTCCCCAAATTATCCTCCTGTTTACAGAATAAATGCTTTGAAAGCAATTCTTATATTTAGTAGTTCATTATTAGGATTATATTAGGGATCCAGACAGGAGATTTGCTGCAGATACTGTGGGTGCGATTGGTTTATGTGCACAACGGCTTCCAAAAATGGCAGATGCATGCTTAGACGGTTTGTTGTCTTTGACTAGGCATGGTAAGTTAACTATCACTTAACTTTGATGCGCTGTTAAGAAGTCCTTTTCATTAACTGGGCAAAGATTGGTGTTGCAGAATTTTTCTCTGGCGAGCTTGATTCTCTAGATGAGGAAGCAGGAGTTTTGACTCAAATAATAATGTCCATTTGGTCAATCATAAACAGAGATCCAATGAGCCATGAGAAGGTTGTATTTTCTTCCCTATACCTGTAAAGTTAGTCACTCCATAGCCATTCATTCTGAATCTTTTCTGATGTGTACAGAGACGAGCTTTAGAGGATTGGTAGGATTCTTCTGAACGTTAGGAGAGAATATGGTTTGCATACAAATATGATGCGGTGAAATAAGTAAAAGGGCAATAGGTACTTTCAGTAGAGAATTGAAAAAATCAAGATGATTATTAGTACTGATTTCCAGATTGTTTTGCTGATCTTATGGTGCTGGGAATTTGTTGATCGCACGGCCACCAACAGAATATGGCGTATCCAAACCATTAGGCTTGACTAATCCCCTACTGGTTGTTCAGTTGATATAACTGAATGGGGCATTAGTTCTTTCTTTCAAACAGGACCGATTGGAGTGATAAATCCATATCTTTGCCTTTTTGCCAATACATCAGAGTTCTCTTTGTTGCTTAAATTCACATGAACCTGGTCTTTCAATGCAAAAAATTAGTTGAACTGAGTAAAACTCTTATGTCATTTCAGATTAAATTTCAGAAGCTTTTCCAAGTAGTCTAGAATTCTCAAAGAAAGTTACTCGGTGGTGCTAATCTGAACTTGTGGACTTTGCTCTGATTACTGCATTATCATAACTACCTACTTCACTTGCAAAATGAACATACCCCTAATCAGCAGTCTCAGTAATGTGGATGGAAATATTAAAAGAGTGTCGGCGGCAATCATGCTCCCTTCAGAGAAAGAGAGGAAGTTGTGCTCACCATATGTCAACGAGAGTGCGATTTTAAGTCATTGGATTGGGTTTACCTCAATGTTTGGTACAGGACTCTTTTCATGCTACTATTGGGGAAAGCAACAAGCTGAAGTAAGCAATCATGGCAAGAAGATTTTTATCATCTAGCAAATCTTCAACCTAGATTCTTGTTTCTTCCTGAGTATGCCCACAGAATATTGTGCCAAATGTGCCTGTCTAGCTGAATTAAGTTTTCTTGTTCAATTTGGGCCCTATCCGTACTGTTTCAAGCTTTGTTGTATCTTTGCCTAGTGTGCTTATTGGAAAATCATAAACGAGACTAATATAAAAAGGGTTAATACCATGAAAAACCCCAAACTGGTAAGCTTGTGACAAATTTACCCCAAACTTAGTTTTTTTAAAATAATAATAATAATAATAATAACAACTTAGTTGACGTTTCTTCGATTAGCTCATTTTCTAGCGACATGGCTCAGTTCATCTTTTCCAACAAACCCTAAAATTGTGGTAAATTTGTCACAGGTGTACCAGTTTGGAGTTTTCGGTGGTCAAAAAATTATTTTGAGGTAAATTTGTCACAAGTGTACCGATTTAGGGTTTTTCGTGGTAATAACCGATATGAAAAAGAGAACATATTTTGCAAAGTCTTATTACAAGCTACTAGATAGGGAGGTTGTTGGAGGTAGAACGGATTTTTCTTGGAAAGTGAGTTGGAAAGTGAGGGTTCCAACTAGAGCTTCTTTTTTAGCTTGGGAAGCAACTTGGGAAAGAATACTTACTCTACATAACCTACAACACAGAGGCAAAGTACTGGTTAATGGGTGTTTCCCCTGCAACAAGGAGGCAAAGTCCGCGCAGTATCTCCTTCTTCATTGTTCTTGGACAAGAATGGTGTGGACAGTTTCCTATGCTTGTACCGGGTTATCGTGGGTTATTGGAGGCTCCATCGAGCAAGAACTTTGGGCTTGGCATGCAATTTGTTTACAGTGCAACAAGAAAAGAAGGATTACCTCATTTCCTCTCTATGGTTTTTGGTTGATTTGGAAGGAGCGGAACAAGAGAGCTGTCTGTGGAGAGGAATCTTCCTTTTCTATTTTCAATAATAATTGGTTTAAAGTAATACACTTTTGGCATAGTGGATACTTGCATATGGATGTAAATGCCTTGGTTGATATAGTCGATGATTTGTCTCGTGTTTTTGAGCTCTATTTTGCTTTTGAGAGATGTTTTGTATATGGCTTCAGTTTTTCTGAGCTCTTTTTCTATATAAGGTTGCACCCCCTTGGTGCCTTGTAGTTGAACTTTCAATCTATCAGAAAGAAAAAAAGAGAGAACCTATATGGCCTTGTGGACTGAACAGGTTTTCGTAAACTATAACCACTCAAACGCACTGCTCTTTGGCTTTTTTCCTGACCTCTCCACTTGCCTATGAGTTGAGTCGATGATTGTCACAATCTGCCAATTCTTGTTTATCCTCCTCCTCGGGTGGTTATATCAGCTATATAGCTCCTCACTTCTTTCTTCATCAGGAATTTCATCATATGAATTCGTCATTGTTAATTGTATATCATTTAGATCTCCTCCTTTACTCTGAAAAGTTTCCATGAACATATTGAATTTGGTCTAAGGCATTTGTGACATGCAAGGCGTTAGAGTTGGTAGTACTACATGAAAACACTATCTTCAATTTTAAGTACATGTCAATTGCTGCTGTATTGACACTTGATGGATGATTTATTTTTCATTACAGGTTGCAGTCCAATTGATTCGTAGTTTAGATTCGCTCAAGGTGCCGGCAGCTCGGGCAATAGTTATTTGGATGGTAGGAGAATACAAATCCATAGGAGAGAAAATTCCGAAGATATTAACCTCTGTGCTTGGGTATCTCGCATATTGCTTTAAGTCAGAAGCACTAGAAGCAAAGCTTCAGATTCTTAACACTAATTTTAAGGTAATGTGAACAGTTATACTCTACTGTTTTCTTCAAAGAGACTGAATTTCTAATGGCTGAAGAGGTATCCCCGTTTATTTTAACTTTTGTTGTGAATGTTGTTGCTAAACCCATGCTTCACGTGGACTTCTTTTTTATACTTGGTTTTCAATATATTTATTCTATTCACATAGATAGCAAACTCCATAATAATCAGCAAACTATAACGATATAAAGGACTGAATTCACAATAAATTAAATAAAGATCAATCAAAATCCAGTTAAAGTTGAACTGATTATAGAATATGTATGCCACTTGCTCATATAGCACATTCCTAACTACTGTTACATCTAGCCAAGCAATCATGTTAGAGAAATGAGACACATTATAGTTTTGTGAAGTCCAACTCCTTTTCGACTGTGCTTATGGTTGGTAGGCAAGCTTCTGAAGATATATATTATTGTAATCTTCAAAGATTGTTATAGAACCGAACAAGTGATTGAACTTATAGATGGATGGAAGATAACTTTCTACAACGTTGATGAAAATTATTATGTTCTCTATCTTGAAAAGTTGTCTAACTTCATCAATTACCGTTTGTTAAAACAACTAATCATTTTATAAATTCTTCATTGAACTGCATCCGCTAACCAGTATTGTCATCCACTGACCAGTATTGTCATTAGTTATTTTGTAAAAAGTTGCAGAATTTATCAAATTATTTGTGTGTAGAATTTCATTTCAAATGCTCCTGTGATCTGCTTGGCAACTTATTTTAGATTAGAATAGAAATTAGATATTTCTGAGCAGTAGTTCAGAATTTGGCACCAATTATACATGAGAAAGTAATATAAGGTGCAGAGAAGAATTCATGCTGAGGTTTAACAACCTAGGGGGTAAAAATGGCAGAATTTCATTTGAAATGCTCCTGTGATTCGCATGGCAACTTATATTTAGATTAGAATAGAAATTAGATATTTCTGAGCAGTAGTTCAGAATTTGGCACCAACTGTACATGAGAAAGTAATACAAGGTGCAGAGAAGAATTCATGCTGAGGTTTAACAACCTAGGGGGTAAAAATGGCAAGTTCGGAGGCTTAAAATGAGATGCTATGGAGCTACTCAAATTCGAAAGGTTGTGATTAATGATGGGGTAAATTTAGCAGAAAATCAAACGAATGAAAGAGCAAACTGGAGTCATTCCATGAAGAACCTGAATAAGTTGACAGTCAGAAAATTTGCATGAATCCTTTGACTGATTTTTTTATGTGACAAAATAGCACTACTAGGTCAGAGTTCCCAAAACACATAAGAAGTATTTGATTAAGTTCAGCTGGAATTGTCGTTAGAGTGCTTGGGATACCTTTTCCCCTTGTTTTGCTCTGAATATTTTCATTAGCTCATGCTAGTTGCTATTAGTTGGTTGGTTTCTCATTGCTGTCTTGTTCAATTATTTTTGTCAATCTCAACAGCCACTGTTCAAAGTTGCCCTAATGCTTTTTCCAGATTCACATGGTATTAATAATGTGGAACTTTGTTATCTTGGACTTAATAACAAGTAGGCTCATTTAAGATGTTAATGTACTGAGACGTGGGGAATCTAGTTCTGTTGTTGCCTCTAAATTATTGTTTCATTTCCTATAGGTGGCTTTTGGTTGCCGGGTGTGGAGATTTTCTGTTTTGATCATATTGAGCATGTCAATGTTGACTCTTTATGCCCGACCTACTTAAACATAAAACCGCCGTGGTTAATTTTTAGGAAGTAATGTAAGAAATTTGAAGTACATGGACATGTTACCAATATTTGCACTTATTGAATTTCTAAGATGGAAATATCTATTCGTGATATTTAAGTGCCAATGCCAGCTTTTTTATGTTTATCTGCTGAGTCCACTTATGGCACATGTAGACATGTACATGAATAAAAAGTCAGGAGACATACTCGACTCCTGGGCTTAATTACTGTTGAGCTGCCCCTGCTTACATTGGGTCATATTGGCCTGACTAAATAGTTCTGAGGGGTTTTTTTTTCTCTGGACATTGGGGTATCCTCTGCTGGTTTTTGACGCATAATAGCAAGGAGTGCCACTACAGTATGGCATTGGAGGCTTTCTCTCACTGCTTAGTACGTGTATGTCGGACACATATCCATGAAACATTTTTAAAGCGAACTTTTTACTTTGATAACACCACCTTGGGGAGGGCAAGCCTTGGCATAACAGTGAACTTACAAGCCTTTGACTGGATTGTGAATTCGAGTCATGTATCATCCTCTTTGTAAAATTGCAAAGGGTAGGCTGCATATGATATATGAAGCTCACACAATGAGGGGTCTCATGCACTGGGGCGCTCTTTAATAAGTCAGCCATAGAAATATCTGGAAATTTTTTATTAGGTTTGTTCCTGCTGTCAACTCTAGACAAACATTACACTGCATAATGGATGGTTAAGTAGAGGCTTTAGTGATATAACAAGATATTAACCTGGCCTTTTTCAGGACATACTTTGACATCTGATTTTTTCACGAGAATTGTATGTGTAGCATAGTTCATTGACGATATATAATATAATACTATTTATTGTTCTGGCAACCTCATGCTGTCTCAGGATCTAAGATAGTAACTATTTCCATTGGGCTGTAATATATTGAACTTTGTCTCTCTTCAGTCATAAGTTTGATTGTCTTGATGAGAGTATAGTCATTCATATGAAGAAAAAACAAAGGCTGAGAAATTTGAAGTTTTACTTGGTATATCAAGGAAGTCAATCCAATTGTAGGGACAAGTTGCAAATTGAAAGTTGCAACCTGAAAATCCTTGTCCTTGTATTTTTGGAAAATAGGCATCTTTGGAGACCAGAAGCAATGCTTACTCCATCAGTATACATATCACCTGTTAATCTCTGTGATTGCTTTAGTTTATGTACTTCCTTTGACCTATTTTAACATGTCTATACATCGGTCTATTTACTAAACTCTATATACCTATTAAGTATGACGAAGAACAATCATGTACCTTCTCTGCAGGTCATGTTAGGTGCTACAGGGAAAGATCATTTGATATTCAGAAAGATTTTTGACTTTGTGCTAGATTTGGCTGAATGTGACGCAAATTATGATATACGTGACCGAGCTCGGTTTCTCAAAAAGCTTTTGGAATGCAATATAGGCTCTGGCCTTTCAGAGACACAAGCAGATTGTTTGCCACAAAATAAAAACCTGCATCGTGTTCTTACAGAGCACATATTTGGGGGCAAACTAAAGTCAATCTCACCTGAACTGCTAAATAGCCGATTTTATCTCCCTGGGTCGCTTTCGCAGATTGTTTCCCATGCAGCTCCTGGGTATGAGCCTCTTCCAAAGCCTTGCAGTTTGCTCCAGGATGACCTGGATCAGATGTCAAGTGCTAAAGGAAAAAATATGCCTGGAGATGGGATTGCAGATAGTGGTACCACCGGGATGGATGATTTTGATGCTTCTGATGGATCTTCAGATGAAGGAAGCGCTTCAAATTACAGCTCTCAGCTTTCTATGACCAGCTCCCGCAGTGAAGTAAATAATTCTGAAACTGGTTCTGCTAGTGAAGAAGATAATAATGCTGGTCCTCTGATACAAATTTCTGATATTCGTAATGAGAATGTAGCTCCACAGACTGGGAATGACCATATGGGTGATTTAATATCAAAGACAGCTCTTGAATCATGGTTGGATGAGCAGCCTGGATCATCAAACACGAGTATATCACATTCAAATCGAGTCCGTAGATCCTCAGCAAGAATTAGCTTTGGGAACATTGGACAGCGAGTCAAATCTAAAATCTACACGCTCTTAGACCCAGCAAATGGAAATGGGTTGAAAGTTGAATATTCATTTTCATCAGAAGTTTCAAGCGTATCACCTCTCCTTGTATGCATTGAAGTTTCCTTCAAGAACTGTTCTGCAGAGTCCATGACAGCAGTAAATTTGGTGGAAGAGGAATTCGTCAACGGACAGGATTCTGCTGATCATGTAGTGTCTGCTTCTGAAAGGTGGATTAGCTATCTGCTTGTCCATTGTTAACTGTACCATTGTTCATGTACCATCTACCTGTCATGCTTAGTGCAAATGCTGCTCTCTCTCTCTCTCTCTCTCTCACACACACACACACACACACCCCTTAGATTCCTTTTTCCATGGACTTATGCTCCATGGTTGGAAATATTTTTCTTGTATTCTTCCACTTAATTTTGACAGATGTCCTGAAACATTCTTATTTGTGCACCCATCTCAACAGTGTTACAGTTTGTTCACCCATCTTAACAGTATTCACCCATTTGAAAGTTGATCTATTGACTTAGCAAAAGCTTGTTTACACACACACACACACACAAAAGCAAAAGCTTACAGTTCTCCCCAGTTTTGTAGGTAATGTGTTGAACTTTCTGTCCAGGAACCCTGAAATTCTATTGCATTAATGTCTTTTTCATTATTCTCTATGCTTTCAAGCACTAATGTCTACTCTTGGTTTGCAGTTTCTCATCGTCCAACAGTGACATGCCCACTTTAGTTCCTATGGAAGGGATCAATTCTCTGGAACCTGGTGACATGCTAAAAAGGATTATGCAAGTTCGCTTCCATCACCATTTATTGCCTCTTAAACTTGCAATGTTGTACAATGGCAAGAAGGTTCTCGTTAAGTTGCGCCCTGATATAGGGTACTTTGTCAAACCACTTCAGCTGGATTTAGAAGCCTTCACGGATAAGGAATCCCATCTCAGAGGAATGTTTGAATACATGAGAGGGTCAGTATTTTTGTCTGAAGTTTACAACAAGAAGCAATTTATTAACTTTAGTCTTCTTTGCTGGCATTTTCACCTCCTCATCTTCATAAGTTGGGCTACTAACAAATGTCCGATGCACCTTCCATCATTGGTTGCAACAGGTGCACTTTTAACGACCACATTGAAGAGCTAAACAAGGACAAGGATGGTGACGTAGTGAAAGATAAGTTCCTTCTAATTTGTGAGAGCCTAGCGCTGAAGATGCTCAGCAATGCAAATCTGTCCTTGGTATCTGTGGACATGCCAGTTGATACCAAGCTCGATGATGCGACAGGTTTGCGCCTGCGATTTGGCTGTGAGATCTTGAGCAAGTCTATTCCTTGTTTAATTACTGTAACTGTAGAAGGTAAGTGTTCTGAGCCACTAGATTTAGCAGTTAAAGTCAATTGTGAAGAAACAGTATTTGGGTTGAATCTTTTGAACAGGGTGGTAAATTTTTTGAGTGAATCCCCACAGCATCACCCCTAATTGGATTTTGGGGGTTGGATCCATACAGTTGTTCATCATTAACTCAGGGTTGGCATAAAGGAAATTACAATCGTCGTTCTGATCTTTCGATTGCTTTCATGGTTTACTGCACTAACTGGAGGGCCTAAGTTCTCTCTTTCATTATTCCTAAGTTCGCTCTTTCATTATTTTGCCCTATCTGGAAATGTTTAAAGACATTCATTACATCGTTGGATGATGTGAGTTTTTGTGGGGCATGCTGGGTGATCACGCCCATTTCAGAGGCGTAGGGATCAATTGGAAAGGCGCATCATCAAAAGGTGAATTTTGTAGAATCTGCGATTCGGCTGCACATGGTTTTGCTAAATGGGGACTAAAAAAATTATGTATTTTCTTATATTAACTTGTTTAATGCTCCTAAGATACCAATTTAAGGATATTAGTACGGATAGTTTGACCACTTGATGCACTTTCAGAGAACTTTTAGCAGTGAATTCCGATTTTTCAGCCTAACATAAGTCTAGAAGAAGAATATAATGAAAGATAACTCTGAAGGGTCCTCGTCAATTTGGCGTGTGGATTCGTCATGCTCTAAACCGATATAAAAAACGAAAAAGGGGGAAGTATATATCGCCGTCTGTGGGAATCGAACCCACGATCACATGGTTAAAAGCCATGCGCTCTACCAGCTGAGCTAAGACGGCTTTCCTTGTTATAATTATACATATTATTTTATTTAGTACAAGCTTAATGAGAGGTATATTTTCAAGTTTAGTTTAGTCGCGAATGCGAGTTGGTAAATGAACCGAAACGGCAATGTCATGCATTTTCAGGTGAAACGTTGGGTTGTTCCTGGGAAAGATAAAAAAAAGTTGATCTAAATCATGCTTTCAAAATTTGAGCTAGGGAAACCTCATTATGATGTATTCCATGAGGTCCCATCTTCCTTGATTGCAGCTACGAATTCGTACCCCGAGCATTTCGGTTCCGGTCATTATGTTTAATCTCCGTTCGAGTCCTGTTAAGTTTCAGCTTCAGTCCATCTCCCTAGTCGTCATCTGGCATATCTTCGACCTCACCCATGCATTCACCTCGATTTGCAACGTCTGCTCCATAAGTTATCATCGAGGCGGGATGTAATCGCGACATAGAAAAACGCTAATGCAATCCATCCCAGCACTGTGATTCACCGTGCAAGTCATTCAGGAGAAATTATCTCATGTGTTTCTCCTGGAATTTGCTACGTGAAGAACAAGGTCAAGAAAGACACCCTGAAATTCTGGTCAAAACTAAATAAAGAAAAAAGAAAAAAAAGAGAGGCTCCATTTCAAGTCCTGGAAAGCTACAGCTGATGATCCGCACTTTCATGAACAGAACAACAAAAGAAAAGACAAAGATCACACATGGACATGGGCTGTTGACTAATACTGGCTTTGCTTCCATCCTCCGTACTCTTCATTAATCTCCGGTTCCTCCTACAAACCCCATTCACATAGAGATAGTGTCAAACTTATAACCATGGATTATTTCATGATTCTTGTAACATTCGGCACAATTAGGATGTGATTAGTATTACCCTCAAATTGAATGTTAGGCCGACTTGGATCTCTCCGCAGTAGGACTGGTCCATCCGAACCACCCGGTACTTGCTAGGATGCAGCTCGGCGGTCCCGTTCTCCACGCCCCGCGCCAGAAAGTCCTCCAAAAATATGCTAACCATTCAAAAAGATAGAAGATCGGAAAAGTCAATTTATTTTCACTCGTTGATCAAAATCGACATTGCATAATATAAGATCAATCAGCATTTCATTCTTCGTGTGTGGCGAATATCGAAGAGCAGCATTGAGGAGGAACTCACGTCGCACTTCCGACGAAGTCGTCGGCGGAGAAGGTGTCTTTGTCCATGATCTTGAGGTTGAGCTTGAACTGATGATGGTCGCCCGCTCCTGGATACTCCACCCTGAACGTGAACTTCTCTCCCCATGACGGATTACTTCCCCGCCCTGCTTCACCATTTTATCAATTTCATCTTCAATTCCTAAACAACTCAATTCTCTACACCTTAAAAATAAAAATAAAAATAAATTCTCTACACCTTTGTTTCCTCCAAAAAGTCTAAATGCTAACTATGGGTCAAATTTGTGGAGAAGTAAAAGCAGCGGACAAATAGCATACGCCTCCATTTAATTAGTCTAGTTATTTTAATTTCTTACGTCAAAAGTTTATCACTAATCAACAAAATTATTAATTAGTCGAGTTGGTTCAATTTCCCTTTCATTTTTTTTTTCTTTTCCCAAGATTCTTTAGTACATATCGAAGGCTTCAACTCATAGAAGAATGAAAGCAACTACGGGAACATATTGCGGGCCACGACAGTGAGTAGAATCATTCAATAAAACTATATTTCAGCATAACAAAGGACAAATAAATAAATAAAAAATTAAAGACATGCAGTATAGAATATTGACATAATCAACATAGGATCTTCCTTTTCACATGGTTGTGGTGAAGATGCCCCACCATTTTCCATGTACTGGTCAGCTGTGTGCTCCAATCAGAATTGGTCAACAACACATTTTTAATGTGCTAATTCCAACCAGCTCCGAGGCAATAGATAATACCAATGCCCAAGTGGATCTCCAGATTCTTTGAATGGTCATTTAGTTGATATCGGATAAAGAAATCCTGAATTTGCATGTGGTTTTTTGCATCTAATTAATAAATATATACAAGTGAATTCCCTAATAACATATTTTCAGATGATATTTCTCATAATTAATCAAACGAGAGCCCAAATGGCAGCAACTGATTAAAATACTTTCTACTAATTAAACAGCTATTGTTTTTCTGATCATCAAATTTGTCCATGATATTTCAATTTCCTCTCTCTTTCAAAGTGGTTTATTTTGAATAATTATGTGAAAGTTTGATGATAGTCTCGACACGATTGAAGACTCCGTTGTCTTCCTCAGTTTTTTGCCTTAAGTTCCACAACGTGGCCCCTCATAAATTTCATTTTCCTACGACTATGTCCAAATTCAATGTGTGGAAAAACGATAGACGATTCGAGACAAAAGAAAAAGTAGTCGATACCAATTTCGATGTGAACAAAAAGAGGAAGATTCTTTTGGCTTTTACCTCTGGCGACGCTGCTTTTGCGTTCCTGTGTCTTGTATTGAATCAAAACGTAGGGATCCATCTTACCTATTAAACCATCTCAAAGAGACAAAGGGAAAAAAAAAATAATAATAATTAGAATACCATATAATTTGAGGAATTTATTGCATTCTCAATTAATGAAATGTAAAAGTGTCCACGCTTTTCTTCCATCAAATATTAATGGGAATTATTGTCAGTGTCATGAGTAGAATTTATCATTTTAATCATCATGCACTCAATTTCATAAACACATTTAAAAAGGGGGAAAAAAACATAAAAGACCCTAAAGTTTCAGGTAGGATTATTCAATGTAGACCCACCCGAAGTGCTCCAAGAGAAACGTTAGTCATTTTATAGAATTGCAATTTAGCTCCTCAACTAAACCATTAGTTTGTTTCTCCCTTAAAATCCTCTTGTCCAGAACTGACGAATTTTGCTTCCCTGATCTGAAGAAAAATTTTCCTTTTGTGATCAAATTTTAGAAGCAAATAAAATCCGACATAGATTACTTACCTAAATTGAAGGGAGATACAGATTAGAATTCTGAAGGTATCCTTGGCAGTGTTTTGAAGTTCTTGGACCAATTTGAAATTCACTTAAGATTTTGGCGATTTCACGCCATTGCCATGTCTCCAAAGGTTAAGTATGATAATAATAATTAAAGTGAGAACAAATGAACAATCGTTCCGGAACATAAAAAAAAAAATTGCAGACAAGGGCAGATTTGCAAATGAACGTGGTCCCAATCTTTCAAGAAATCATATGAACTCCTGCAAAATCTTCAAAATTTGCTAGGGAGATGAAAGAGGAGCTAACCAGGTTGATAAACTCTATAACAAGTTGACAACTACTGGATAAATTTCAGATGCTGTCTTCAATGTGTGCGTGCGTGTTTAGAGAGAGTCATCAAGAAGACAAGAACAGCATGCAGCTCCTGCCTGTGGTATATGATTGATGATGCGGGAGAAAGAAGAAGAAGTTACCTAAGAAATCAGTGTTTCCAAGGCCTTTTGCATTCACCAGCAACACCTCCAAGATCCCAACTGCCATCCTCTCCCTCTCCCTCTCCCTCTCTCTCTCTCTCTCTCAGCTGAGAATTCAAAGGGGAGGTCTATGAAACTTCTGAGACTCGACAGCTCCGAGATTTTAGATAGCTTGTGATCACAGGGGTTTGTCTGGACAGGTTGATAATGACAAACTGACCAGGAAAATGTCTTCATCTAGTAATAAAACGTATAAACAAAGACTTTTGGAGGACATCCAACTCATGTTCATAACTTGTGGCCTATGGGGTTGGATTTCTTCCCTAATTTGGTTAACATCAAGTGGGGGGTTTCGTCTAATTTGACCAGACAAAATTACATGCCACGTTCACTTTTCTTGGGCAAGTTCCAAACCGCTTGTTTATTATTGACATTCTTTGTAAGTTGGCTTCTTGAGCTTTACTGATAGAGATCTTTCTTTACTTATATGAAACATTACTTACGGACATAGAAAGAATTTATTAAGCATATATAGTTTAAATTTATTATTGGTGGGCACAAATTTATTAAGCTCGAAATTATTGGTGGTTGATAAAAACTCGGAGTATAATTTATGTGCATTCATATATGGTTTTTTTTATTATCGGTAATCATATATAGTTGTTAGATGAATAGAAAAGACATTGTTTCTCTTAGGAAAAATAACACAAATGGTCCCTAAACTTTGGCTCAATGTGCAATTTGGTCCCCGAACTTTCAATTTGACACAAATGATCCCTGAACTTTAGCTCAATGTTCACAAATGGTCCCTGAACTTTCAATTTGACACAAATGGTCTCTAAACTTTTGATAGATGTTCAAATTAGTCCCTGAACTATATGAAGATGTTCAACGAGGTCCTTCCATTATTTTAAGTTCAAGGACCATTTGTGAACATTGAGCTAAAGTTCAGGGACTAGTCTGAACATGTACCAAAAGTTCAGAGACCATTTGTATCAAATTGAAAGTTTAGGGACCATTTGTGAACATTGAGCTAAAGTTCATGGACCATTTGTGTTAAATTGAAAATTCAGGAACCAAATTGCACATTAAACCAAAGTTCAGGAACCATTTGTGTCATTATCCCTTTCTCTTATAGTTAGATCACTTTCACGCCACCTAGTTAAGCGTACATGAATAGAAAACATATCTACTTTTTTTATGAAGTCTAGGAGTATTTTGCGCTTCAGAGGAATTCATTACTGCCTGCATGGATGTCAGTTTCACTTTAAATGCGTTGATTCCGAATCTGCTACCCTTTTTCAGTCTTTACTTTTTGTACTCGGTTGACTATACAGAGGAAAAGTGATTGTAAAGCCACCTCAAGCTCAACCATCTCATCAGTAAAAATTTATTACAATTGAATTAATTTAATTTTAAATAATTTTTTTCAATTGAGTCATAAACCTTTTGTATTTATACCAATCAATCCATATAACCGGTCGGCACTTACGTGAACAATTTTAAGTAATATTCGAATATATATTTTTCATTTTGCCTTTTCTTTCTCTTTGTTTATTTTCCTTCTCTCCTCCTTCCTTTAGCCGATCACCAGACCTCAGCGACTAGCCAAAGTTGAGGGCCAACGAGGCCAACCTCGGTAGCCTCGAGTGAAGCTCACCCAGAGACTAGTGAGCTTCACTCGCCCTTGGCAAAGCTTGCCAGCAACGACGGTGAGGCTCGCCTTTGCCAATGGCCGACGTGGGTGACCTTGTTGGCCCTTGCCTCTAGCCGATCGTCGAGGTGCGGCAATTGGCCCAGAGGAAGAAGAAGGAAGAAAAAAAAGGAGAAAAAGTAAAAAAAAAAATTATTTAAAATTGTCTATATCAGCTCCGGCGATGCTATGTTGTGCTGGCTGGTCGGCCAAATAGACTCAATTGGTAAAAATGTAAAAGATTTAGGAATTAACTGACAAAAAAAAAGGTTTATGACTAAATAAACATAATTCAATATGTTTATGACTTTTTTGGTGATTTTCCCATCTGTTATATGCATTTGGTAGTCTATTCAGATTGAGATAAGATATATGATAAAGGGAGATTTGAAATTCTCTAAATATCATCCGGGTTGTAGAGATATCTCATCATATATTTAGTGCAATCTAAGATAGGATTTGAAATATTTGAAAACTCTGCAAAATAAGATAAGATTAAAAATATTTCAAAATCCTTGTTTGAAAATCTTTGAAAATCCCATCTTCGACTGGCCCCTCTACGTGACGACTCAAGCTCTCTGCAGTCTCTAAGAAATCGACCTCGAGTGACAACTTTCAATAGACACGACCTCACGAAGTTCTGGTACGGCCTCGTGAACAACGGGAGGCACTTCCTGTGGGTCATGCCGCCGAATTCCATCGTTGAAGAAAGCGGCGATACCATCTCAGAGGAGCTTAGGGAGGCAACAGTGGAGAAGAGGGGCATTGTCGAGTGGGAATGCAGGAGGATTTTTTGCACCACGGCGTTCCTGATGCACAACATTGTTCGCCAAGAAGCCGTTGGTGTTTTGGCCGTTCTTCACTGACCAACAAGCGAACAGCCAACTCGTGAGACCCGCGTGAAAGGTCGGGCTCGATACAAAGAGCGTATGCGATAGGAAGGTGGAGGAAAGGATGACTTATGCAAACCCCGTGCAACGATGATCTTTAGACAGTAAAGTGACAATGATAGGCTATCTTGGTGGTGGTCCTCGCGTGACGGCCGGCAAAGCATCCAAATGCATCACTCCATCGTTACAAGAACACATAAATTAAGTTTTTTTTTTTTATCCAATCCGAGTTTATAGGCCCTATGCCAGTTTTTTTATCCGGCATTTTACCCGAATGTACCCAAATTTATCCAGTCCAAAGATCGTCAGTAAACACCGGATTGGATAATTTATTATTCGAAACAGGAAACGAGATCTTCAATGCGGTTGCAGATACAGCAGAGCAAAGAACAAAATTTCCTCCTCCCCTTCCATAAGATTCCTTCATTGATAGAAGAGTACCCATGAGAATGAAAGAGAAAATCCAGAGGGCTCCGTGATCGATCACATCCAAACGAAGTAGCTGTTCACGGGAGCAACTTGCAATTGCTACAAGATTTTTAAAATTCCACAGATACATGCTAATCAAAAGGATGACTGCTATTCAGATAGATCCAAAAACCCACAGCAAGCAAATGTAAGAGTCCCCACATGCAGCACTAGACATATTGAGAAACTACACTAACATAGTCGAGGAGCGTCCGCTATTGATTCAAGCAATAGCATTCTCTTTCATTTGGAAACACAAAAAAAGATGAAACTGTTTAGATAAGATACAACACATCTCCTGCTGCAACTTCTGCTGGAACATCTGCGATATGTGCATGTTGAAATTATGTTAACAAGTGCTATAAACCCCGATAGTACAAAATGACAACTGCATTTATCAAAGTAGAATGAAAATTCACCTCATAATCATCATCTGCTGGGGGATGGGTCCGGAGACCTTGATCTCGACCCAGAAGGTGATCTTGACACGTCAGCAGCTGGAGATGAACTCCTACGATCATGTGCTTCCCCCGACTCATACTTGGATTTTCTGAAAATTGACGGTGTCATACTACAAGCATTGCATAGATCACATATCAGCTATGGCACCAAAACGAAACAAAAATTATTTGACCCTCGGCATCAATCATAAAATCAAACAAAAACATGTCCATTAAGAGGCATACAGTTAATGTGTTTAAATGTTCAGAGTTGCAGATTCAAAGTTCAACAAATGAAAAGATAGATGGAATGAAAATAACCAGCCATTAGTAGTTTAATTGTTTTATAAGGCAGAAGGCATCTCCATCATTGTTGTCAAAGTCATGACCACAATATAATTTTTTGTCACAAACTTAAAAATTTATACGCAACGTGAAATTTTTTTGAAGCCTGTGATGGTTATGAATCATCATCCTAAACATTAAAATCATCTATCATCTCTACTTAAAATCATGAAGAGTCAATTTTTGGTGAAAGGAGACTAGGGTCAATTGCCCAATTGTTTCCTATGTTCTAGCAATTTCTGTACCACTTCTGCAGACTTCTCTTTCTTTAAGCTGTCATTCTTGATTTTCCATTGAAGACCAATTTACTTACAAAACTCTCAAACAGCTTCACACAATTTTTTCAACAGTTTCACGACCTCGACACTCTATTTTACTGTGATCATATGAACTTTTGATCATTGACATGAGCACTTGGTATTTTTTGCCTTGTAAAACTATCATGAGTGCACAAATCGACTCTTGATTCAGAAATCACGCATTCATGTCCACATGCTATCTGCCAATGATGATTAACCAGTGACAACCACCCCACAGAAGAAAGCATATGCACCCACTGACCATCCCCACACATCCTCAAGGCTATCCCGAGGAGTTAGGTGGCAAATGAACGACGGGAATATGTGAACTGCTATGACTGTGTACCTCCTCTATTTTAAGAAACTCATCACTAAATGAAATATTACCCTCCTAGGGATGACGTAACCGGGGGGAAAAGAATGAATAAATTTCCTACCCATTTTCATTTCCCTCATGATATCCATTGTCATAATCGGGAGAGTATGACCTGCCATTCCGTCCTCCTTCACGCTCTTGTGAAGGGGCTCGCGGTGATCTTGAACGGTCGTCAGCATGCCTTCTACTAGGTGATGCAGAATGATCCCCACGCTTTCTTGGCACAGGAGAGTATGACCTGTTAACATTATGCTATCAATGGAGTACATAGTAATATTTATTGCCAGCAAAACTGTTGGTTTTCTATTCTTGCTCCTCCACATGTACACACAATCTGGCTTACCAAATTGCATAGCCCAGTAAAAATCATGGTATGCTTGTCAACATAATCTATACCTGGAGCGATGCCGACTCCTAGAAGCTGATGGGCGACGAGGAGATTGTGAACGTGAACGAGAACGTCCTGCATTTTAAAACCAAGCCTCACTTCTTGCAGACATTGGATTGCATATTCTACAGATAAAAATTCAAAATAGTCCTGCTCTACCATTTTGAAGATATGAAAGATTAGTGTTTTGGTCTAAGAATATGAGATTTTCAGTAGTCCATTGCTGAAGAGATGAAAGTATCCCTTCCACATTATTTTACAATTTTCAAGCATTTTTCCAAATAAATATGGAAGGGGTAAATCAACAATGCATTAGTGATGGAGAACCATTATGCATAAGGTGAAAGCCTAAGAGACTCGCCAGTAATTAAAAACCCAAGAACACAATCAGGAATTTTGGACTCTAGTGAGTCGACAAAAATAAACATGGACATTCTACTAAAAAATAAGCACTTCATCTCCCGTATGTCAGCAACATAGACTCCTACAAACAGAAGCCTGCACACGAACTTTCTTTCTTTATTTTCTTTTTTGGACAAAGCCTTCAGCTCTTGAAGCAACAAAAACCATTATTCCTAATGGCCGGATCTGAGGTAGGAATCTAGCAGTAGCACTCGATAAGTTAGCTATAGCTCAAATTTGAGACTTGAAATGAGAAAGACCGATAGTTATTCATATATGTGAAATGAAAGGATGGCAACCAACTCCCAAGTTAACAAATGACACCCGCCACCTAAAATTTATGAGCAAGCAAAATAGGTATCACAAACAGTTTTTAAAAGTTCCTAGGTCAACCCTGAAAAGCTAAAGCATGGCATGACGATAAAGGTCAATACTGCTGGGACAACATATTTCTCATGATCTCTCATACAATATGATTCCCACATTCAGAAACATGGCAACATCTTCAGACTATACAAATCTAGGCTCGTTAGGCAAAATTTCAATTGGAAGAATCATCTCACCATGGTAAGATCTTCCTCCATGGCCTGAAGGTTCCCTGCATGAGATTAATAAAACCATGAGACAAGCAGCCTCACAGTGAGCAAAGCTCCCTCTTACCAATAAGAACACTACCTTCTAGTTCTTCGACGCATGTCCTCTGGCCTCTTCCGACTCTCTGCAGCAACAACCACAGATATTTTCCGCCCCGCGAAATTTTGTCCATCCATATGATATTGAGCATCAGCAGCATCATAAGGGTCCACAAACTCCACAAAAGCAAATCCTCGAGGTTGCCTATTAAGAAAAAAACAAAGCATTAAGATTTGGACAGATATGTTTAGAACATTCGACTTAGCACAGATTATTCAAGCACCTACTAAAACAAGCATACTAATTGTTACCTCAATGCTGTCATCTGAGTGCATGTGTCTTTCGAATCTAATAAATATCCATTTCGAACTACCAACAGATAAATGGATACACTTGCGTAAAGCAGCTTGCACACCCAAGCTTATTGGCTGCGCTTTTGTTATGAATGATGTATGAAATGACACTTCAAAAGAGCAAAATGACTTCAAAAATCTCCAGACTTGCAAAACTAAGATGCGCTTGAAATCAATGCTGCCCATACTAAAATTGTCTCTGTGAGTCTTCAATTGGTCAACAGTGAATCTTCTTCTGCCAAACTTCTATCGATAGTGTAATTATATGTTTCTCTTCGTTAGGAACATTCCTCATATGAACATCTTCTAACAAAGAAATCAACACTTCCCACACTTAAATTCTCATCTTGCAGTCTTCAATGGGTCAAGAGTATCCTCCTGCTTCCAAACTCTACTGGTAGTATAATTCTATTTCTCTTCACTAGGAACATTCTTCATTCGAATTCATCTTCTAATTCCTTCAAGAACGAATTTGAAAGGCAATGACAAAGATCCTCCGTTAAGTGTAGGCTTTCACCCTGTTTTAACTTCAAACTAACAAACCCTGATAAACCAGTCAAAGTGGGAACTATGAGAGAAACAGAAAAGCCATGAGAATATTGCTATGTGCCAACACGTAGCATGGCTTGCCAAAAAAATCAGCTTAGAGCTCAATATTATCTTGATTAGACAGAGATCTAAACATTTAAGTGCAACAGATAGTGCTAATGTACCATTCAATTGCAGATTCTAAATCTTCGCACTACATCTAGAAGTCTATACTTAGAAAGTGTGTGAAGAGAAGAATATCAACAATCTTTCAAATGCCAAAAAGGATAAGGTAGCTGGGTAGTAGCATGTTTGGCACATAAAACTTCATTAAGGAGTCCATATCCCACATTGGCATCACTTTTACATGTTTGAGATATGCAATCTGGTTGAACCAAATCAATACTGTTTGAATCAGATTTTTTTACTTATGATGAGCCAAATCATTGGATCTAACAGGACACAGATGCAGTTATAGATCATACCCTTCTCTTATATGTACCTAAGAGTTCCATTCTGCTGTTGTTCTTGTTCTTGTTTTGTCCAAGTGTTCCATGTCCAACCCGTTAAACAGGCTAGTCTGGTGTAGTTTTAAATAACTTTTACTATATTCATCAACAGAACAGATGGTAATAACTAGGCAAAACTCATATGCTTGATTAGCACAACATTCAGGACACCAAGCTCAATCAGAATAAATTAAAGATACATAGCAGAATAAAGTAGAACGGGCTTGCAAGTTAGTAACCGATCAGAAAAAAAAAGCACCCCACAAATTATTCAACCGGGACAACTACTCACCCTGTATAGTAGTCCCGTGGCAGATAAATATCCCTAACAAGTCCAAATCTCTCAAAGGGAATCCTGAGCTCTTCCGCCCTGCAAGCAATCAACAGTGAAAGGAGGTGAAAAAAACCCTTTACAAAGAAATCTAACAATGGGAAATTTGCACATTTCCTAAGAGCTCAGGTAAAGCTGCATAAGAGAGAAATTCCACAACTAGACACAGACCTGCAGTCGAGAGGAATGTTGCGAACCAAAAGGCTCCCATGCATCCGTTCTTTGTGCCTCCCATAGCCACCAGGCCCCCCACCACCACCACCACCATATCCCCTCCGAGGAGGAGGACTCCTCTCTCGACCCCCATATCCTCGTCTTGGAGGACTATAGTACGGCGGACTGTACCTCCTCATCGTGCAGCCTAAAACAATTTCAAGCAAAAACCCCAAAACGCAAGTCAATCGAGCAATTCCGAGGTCCCCTCCGTGTTAGCCGCTCCACAGAAAGCACAAAATTCAGCAGAGCCGGAGCTGAATGGTCATCAATGCAGGTTCAAACGTGACGAAAAGCCCGAGAAATCGATTGAAAGTTCCACATTCTACCATATCAACCAGGCAAAACCTCGCAGCTTCCATTTCCCAAATCGAAAATAAAACAAAAAAAAAAATCTGAAAAAATGGGGGAAAACTCATGCAACATCGAGCACGTGACTAGAAAGAGAAAGCACATTCCAGCAACAATCATCACCATCGTCATCGTCATCGTCATCGCCAAGAGCACAAAGTAATCTGAAACAACTCAAACACGGGAGCATCTGGAGAGACTACCGGACCGAAGAAAAGCGAAACAGGAAGGAGAAATCCTACCTCTTGCTTCGACCTCAAGCTTCGACCTCCGCCCCCTGCGAGATTACTTCGACTCGATCTCAAGCGGCCCTCGACGAATCGGCAAAAGCGCAGAGCTCGATTGTCCCCATTCTATGGATATATAGAAGCCCTAGAAATCAGTCAACGAGTCAACGGAGGACGTTTTCGACTTGACCTTGTGACTGGGCTTTTCAGATGGTGGAGCATTTGGGCCCATGATATGTTTATGGAATTAAACCTTTCTAGTCTCCAAAAAGATTTTCGCTTGTTGCTAATTCCATTTACGATTAATACCACAAAGAATCCCAAATTGGTATGTTTGTGCCGCATTTACTTCAGATCAATTCTCGTGTCGCAAAAGATACTAAAATTGGTACACCCGTGCCACATTTACACAAATAAATTTTCGTGTCACAAATTATCCTAAAATGTTACTCCAATGACAAATCTACCACATGTTAACTTTTGTTCAATATCCCTTTAAATTGCTAACATGGAAACACACATGGCAGACAACTCGGATGATTGGTGCGATATGTGAAAATTTAATATCAATCAGTCTTCTAAATGACGTCGTTTTGAGATCCAGTTCTAATTCTACCATAAAAAATTTGTCTCATAAAAAACACCAACTTTTACTTAAGTCTCATATTTGCCCCCATTAACACTTCGTGGGTGTATCAATTTGGAATTTTCTAAGACATTAAAAATTAGTTTTCGGTAAATGTGGTATGTGTATACCAGTTTAAGAATTTTTGTGATACGAAAATTAGTTTAACGTAAATGTGGTATGAGTGTACCGGTTTGAGAATTAGGTGGTATTAACTCATTTATTTATTTATAAAAAATTTCTTTACTAAAATCTAGAATATGAAGGTGTCAATCTTTAAACCAGCATTTTTTTTACGCGGCCAACAATAAGGAACGTTGCTGCATGATCGATGGATATGCCAAAACTCCTTTATGGGAATAGCCATTGTGTGATAGAAAACGATGCCACTAACAACAAGGAACGACGTCGTCGTCGCTAGCTTATAGTGACGTTTAATGTATGAAAAAGGAAACATAAGAATCAAAAGGCATCGTGCGATGAGGAAAGCAGGACGCATCATATGACAATAATGCAAAGCATGTTGGCGAATCAAAAGGGAATGAGGGAATCACCGTAAACTCACGCAATTAAGTCGGGAACTTGATCCTATGTGCAATGTGGTGTCCGAGCAACAAAGTAAACTTATTACCAAAAGGAATTTCGTAACGAAGAAAAGCAAAAGATCCGCCGTTTTGGCACATCCAGCAAAGAATTGTTCTTGCAATAAAATCAAATAATTAACGCTGTCAAATCAGAAAGGAAATCGACTTATTAATTTAAAATTAGAGATTATACTCGCTTCTTCCAATATGAATAAAACTCGTTCGCTAATTTTTTATTTTTTATTTGTCTAAAATCTAGACTTGAAATTTATTTGTGTAGAGATAGATTTGCCCATTTGAGGACAAAGCCAATTCACATAAAGGGTATATTTACAATTTTAGGGTAATATAAATAAACGTCCTTTAGAATAAATTGTTGCTCAACTATTCCTCGCAATTCCGAAAACGCCCTCTACTATTGATGGCGCGCTAAAATAGGAAAACGATTCATAGGACGAAAAAGTAAATGCAACAATGCCCCGTCTCAAAGGAAACTCCCCACCATTTAATTCAAGACAACTAAAGAAAATAGAAATGCTCTCACTGTGTATACTTTCCGTTTTGACATCAAGCCCTTCAGTGTAATTAAAAAGAATAGAGTGCTCAAAAGAAAATCAATAAGCTATCCTAGGGAAAACAAAGATCTCACTTGAACAATGTCTTTCCATTATGTCCTTAATCACCACAATGCACGTGCGTGTGAAGTTTGTAAATTGGCATGTAGTTATGCTGTAGATAGTAAACTTTGTGCTCTTGTGGTCTATATGAATATTAACTATCATAAACTGTGAGTATCTTTGTTTACGTAGGCATCCCGCTTTGATTATACTACCACAAGGGTCCATGACCCATTTTATGACTCATATTTGGTGCAAATGAGTCGAATATGGGTCCAAAGCTTTTAAAGGGCCGGGTGAATATGGGTCCAGAAAAATAAGGTTGAATAAAATGGGTCCACAGTTGAACCCATTTTTGATCTATTTAAAAATTAAAGAAGCCCTTAGTTGGGTTTGGATGAGTCACAAAAAGAAAGAATAATATTTTTTAATTTCCTTTTTCTTTTTTCTATCTTCTTCTCCTCACCTCCAACGGCTCCTTCCTCCTACCTCCGGCGGCTTCTTCTTCTTACCTATGGCCTCCGCCGCAACTGACCGGCGATCACCTGGGGAGCCTCGAGCTCGTCGACCTCGGCGGAGCCTCGCGGTCGCCAGCCTCGGTGGAGCCTCACAGCTCGCCGGGATCAGCCAAGCCTCGAGTTCGCTCACCCAAGGCCGGCTGAGCTTGAGGTTGCGATTTGGCGAGCCTTGAGGTCGCTGGCCTTGGCGAAGCCTCACAGCTCATCGATCTGGCGAGCCTCGAGGTCGTCGGCCTCGGCGAAACCTCGCAGCTCGCCGATCTGGCAAGCCTCGAGGTCGCTCGCCTCTGTGGCTAGTTGCAGGGCCGTCGGCCGCCAACGGCTAGTGGAGCAAGAGCAGTTGGCGGAGCAAGGAGGAAGAAGGAGAAAAGAAAAAAAAAGAAAAAGAAAAAGGAAAAAGGAAATTTTAAAAAATAAAAAAAATTATTTAAAAAAAATTTCAACCTAAAAAGAAATTTTAGAAATATTTTTTTAAAATTATAAAAATTATCCATAATATTTAGGAATATATTTTTTTCAAAAATTATAAGAAATAAATTTTCTTAGATTGATTAATATGAATGTGTTTTAAATATATAGGTCAAGTCGGGTCGGGTATGGATTGCTAAATTTGTGAAAATTGGTCAAAACGGATTAAACGGGTCAATTTGGGTTGGACCATTTTCGACCTAACCCAAATCCAACCCGATCCACCCGTTTGACGGCTCTACGGCCTTACCCTATCCAGAGGGTTTTATATAAGTGCGGCAATTTACATCGTTTGCATGACTTAATGTTTGTCATTCTGCTAGGGACAAAGGGAATTGGCGTTGTTTATGGAGGACTCAAGGTCGCTGCCAATGGGGAGGCGATGATGAACAATCAGAACTCTGCTCAATCTTCAGGGGCAACTGGTCAAGTGAGCACAGTTGAGCCAAATGCTCATCCTGCTCCAGAGAGCAATTCGAATCTGGGAGGTAACGCAACAAAGCAGAAAGTTCCCAAAAGAAAGAAGCCAGCCATGGCTAGTGTGCCTGGCCCTAACATATACTCGTTATCCAACAAGGGTGTATTATCGACAGGAGTATTTGATGGGGCTCCGGTGAAGTACACTTTGAAGAGACGTGATGTAAGTTCTTTCTCGTATGGTCATTTGCTCTGTCTCTTTTAAGCTTTCTTCTTCTTTATTTATTTGGTTCTTTATTCAACACTCGACGCACGAAGTTGCACAAAGTCGAAAATTCTTTGCAGTTGCAACGATTGCAACAACTCTGAAGTAAGCAACTGATTGTACTTAGATTTATTTCTCTTTTTGTTCAATACTGGAGTTGAAGAGGACAGTAAGTGTTTGGCGGTAACTTGTCTTTTATTTTGAATCATGCAGTACATTGGTCCTTGCAAGTTTGAGCGCCATGCTGGAGGGAAGACCAAGAAGCCATATTCTTTCATCTACTTTGAGAATGGCAAGATTATCAACCAAGTTGTCTAACCTTTAAGAATTGGAAAAGTTAATCTAATCTCGACTCCTCTTAAGCGACACTTTCCCCGATTAAGATGTCACACTTTAAGTCTTTGCAGTAAGTCACATATCATTGCAAGATAGATCGGTTTGGATGCATTTAGCAAGTCATTTCATTTTGCGACTGTCCAAAATATTTATCAACTTTGCTTCACTTTGGTGAATTAAAAATTTGTTGGTCCAAACTTTGTTCTCCTCCCCCGATGTAGTTTGCATGTTAATCACGACTGCAGAAAAGCAAAAGAAATTTTATTTTGATAAACTACTGCATCGATGTGAAAGCTTTGTTTCCTCACAGTGTTATATTAATATATACGATGTCTGTATTGAATGCGTAAGATTCTGTTCGAAGTCCAATACAAAATAGAGAAATGCATGACTAATCTCGTTTGCTCCAGAAAGACAAAGGTGTTCATCTAGACAGGCTTCTTGTAAATGAATTGTTTTGGACAAAGTTTACTGTAAGTTCTCCAGAGAAGCTCTGTCTCATCTTCGAGGGACAGAAATCAAATCATAGCACTCCAAATTCAATTTGACTAAAAAACTACTCACATAAAATGTACGAGAATTAAATGATTTCATGCTTTTAAAACGACTTCCTGTGGTCATTGTTACCATTTTTACCGCCCTCTCATAATTTACACAAATTGAACGTATTCGATAGAAATTAAATATAACTCACTTGTATTTGTACATATGACATTAATTATAGGGTCGGATTCTGTTCTATATTTACGTGCACAAAAGGCACGTAAGCATACCATGCATAGCCCCTCATTTTGTTTTTTTGTTTTTTTTTTTCCATATTTGAAGGGCAATCAAGTTTGGGCATATAGAAGAAGCCAATAACTGCCCCCGCAAATAATTATTTTTGAAAGTATCCGCCAATAAAATGAATTAAATAAACAATTATGAACATGTCCATTTGTGCTTCTACGACCACTAGACGGCTGTCGATGGATTAGCTATATAGAAAGCAGTTATCTGATCTCATAGAGAACCTAAAAAATTCTATAATATTTTATTTGAAATAAATTTATTACTGAAACTAGAAATCTTGGATACTTAAAAGAAAAGGAATTGGTAGGATGTTAACCCCACCTGTCAATTAATTAAATCATGAAATAGATTTATTACTATAAATAATCTGTAACGAGTTCTATTTAAAAACAATTATATGCCCAAGAAAACAAAATAAAAAGGAACATGTTGACTCATCATATCATAGGCTCCGTCTTATACGATGCTAAATGTCTTTGATCAAATTATCCTTCACTTGTCTGGTGAAAATGCTGTCAATTCATAATCATGATGGTTATGAAACATAGTAATCCAACAATACCAGCTCCACATCCCATAAGGCATAGCTCACATAGTGCATATTTGGTATGCAATTTGGCTCCATGAGTGGGAGGGTGGGTCCACATAATTAGTCACGTATTACCGAGCTAGGATTGCGAATGGAAATTGGAGAGATGGTATCAAATAACTCTTTGTTGACATCTAAACTTTGACTGTCCATTTAAAATTAAATTGCATAAAAATTATGGACCGGCATCGACCCCTAAACAAAAATACTAATTCATTTTTATATAGTTTGCATATAGTTTAATTTAATTTTCAGCATGCATAACATCCGTTTAATATCGGATCAGGAACGGAATTGGACCTGAAACAAACATGAGGATTGGGCCTAGACTTTAAACAAAATTCGGCCAAGCATTACCTGAATTTAGTACAAAGATGAGATGAGACTAGTATTACCTGAATTATTATATGAACGTAGTATACATACCAAATCCAATTACCTGAATTCAAAGATGAGATGAGACTAGCATTACCTGAATTTTCTTCGTTTCACGCAATTTTCTCTACTTCTTTTATTAATTTTCCTCAGCTTTGTTATCGCAATAAGTCTGGCAATTTTACTTTGTACGATTAATTTTAATCTTGTCCATTCTAGATAATTCGAGTAACTTATAAGCGAAAATTAGCGCGTTGTGCCAATTTACTTTTATAAACCTATGTGAATACATTTAGACACATTGACTAAGCAACAATAATATGCCATCTGTATTAACACGACCCAATTATACATATTTGGACTCGTTTATACAAATAAAAAAAAACGTTTATCTTACCAACCCTAAAAAAGATGTTCTACCTGTTTATATACAAGAACTAATTTCTTGAAAATGTAAAAAATATATATATTTGAATTAGTCATATCTATAATGTTAAAGAAACGTGACCTAACTTTAAAGTTGTGTTTGTTTCGCAAAAAAAATCTTGATAGAAGAAAATGTTTTTCGTGAAAATCATATTCAAAGAAAATGGTTGGTAAGTGAGATGGACTACGATTTTTTATGTTCAAATTTAACTTCCAAAAATTATTCTATCTGTTATAATTTTATTGTATTCTTAACATTAATACTAAGTGATATCGAAATGCTTATCTAAGAAATTTCCGATATATGAAGTATAACTTTTATGTAAAATAAAGCAACATGCTGGGAAAAAAAAAGGAAATTAACAAAGTTAATCTCGCGGTGCTCATAAACTTTATGTGAGAATGGTTCTTCATTTCAAAAAAAATAATCAAAGAATGATACGAGGGTAGCGTCCAAACAGAATGTATCGAAAAGGAGTGAAGACTAGTGTAGAGAGAGAGAGAGTACATAAATTGAAGCTCTAGGTGAATGTGGAAATGGAGTTTGGGAAAACGATTTCGTCTTTCTAAGACGAAAAAATCATTTTCCTCAATTTTAAGTATGGTTGTTTCCTTATTGATCGTAAAGTCCTTTCAATTGATTATCTAATTTTAGCGAACCAAACACATGAATATTTAAAAAAATCATTTCATGAAAATCTTTTTAGAAAACAAACACACCTTAGAAGAAATTAGAAGGTTTTTCCAGTTCGTTGGGACCATCAGACAATTAAATAAAGAGAAAAAGTTACCAAAAATCCTAAATTATGCCCACTATGACACATTTTCTATAAACTTTTTTCTATGACGTAAAAAATCATAAACTTATGCCTCTGTGACACATCTATTCTCCGTCAAAATTTCGTCAATGAGAATCGTTAAAAATCTACCTACATGAACGTAAAAAAGCAAACAATGTTGATATGACACCCACATAACTTAAGTGAAATAATAATAATGTTGTTTTGATTGAAAAATCATTTAATGGAACCTTAACAGAAGGTAAATGAGTCACATAGGTATAAATTTGAAATTTTTTATGTCACAAAAAATAATTTGGGGTAAATATGTCATAATAGATATAGTTTAGAATTTTTTATGTCATAAAAAAAATTGATGGTAAATATGTCTCAATGGGCATAATTTTTTTTTTTTTTTTTGCCTTTTCCCTTAAATAAATGA
>BCNH02000010.1:11624705-11636475 GCA_001662345.2 Metrosideros polymorpha var. glaberrima | reverse complement strand
TGGGCATAATTTTTTTTTTTTTTTTGCCTTTTCCCTTAAATAAATGATACTGCAACCTTGAAAGTCAAAGTTAGACCCCCAAAATCTCCAAGAACACCAAAGACCAAAACAAAAACATTGCGATCCACATTGACATTACCACCTAAGCTAAGCACGAAGAAAACAAGGCGTTAAAACTACAAGAGGTTTGACCCTTAAAATTGACCCCCATACAGTATAAATATACAATCTCAAAAATCTATCCTGAGCAACCAGTCACCCAAGTTCTTCATCAGGCTATTTGGTTCAATGCTCTGAAGAACTTCTGCAGCAAAAATGACTTATCTCTGCTCGTGGATTATGTCGTACCATCGCCTCATCTTGCTAGAAACTGACCCATCTTTCCTCCCCCCCGAGTGGCTTCAGGTGGTCAAGTGTCCGCAACCATTTTGCAGGATAAATGCCAGAGATAAAGCAATGGACAGTTGAATAGTGCACTCTTCATTACTTCCATCTTGTCTCTTGCGCTCAGAAACCAATGGTCAAGCATGTGGCATTCGAATTCCTAGAACCACGTAACCAATGATTATTGCCTTCTAACACGCCATTGCAATTTCTGGTTGGGATTGCATCTCATCAGTTTCAGCAAGCAGAGGACTCTTCTGAAATTTGTTCCTCAATTGACCACAAGCCGCACTTGCATCCAGGCCCCTTGTTTGACGTACACTAACTGCTATTTTGCGGGACTCGAGAACACTTGCAAATGCCAAAACCTTTATATATCACATAATTCAGTCACAAATTAGATTATAGGACAAGTCGATGAGGCACTATTCACGCTAAAATGAACAGATTATAATTCAATATTATCAACTTACTGCTTTTTTGGATGGACGCCTATAATCAGAGCCATCAATCGGATTAAAAGGAATCAGGTTTACATGATTACCACGCCCCCACTCATGCAGCAACTCAGCAAGTTCTATTGCATGCTCCTCTGCATCATTGACTCCAGCTACAAACATACATGAGTATGAGTTCTATCCATGTTTAAGTTTGCAACTTCAAGCAAGATAAAGGAAAACTAGGCATAATGCATGACAACAGTAGAGCAGAAGTACCTAAAAGGGCATACTCAAACGACACCCTTCTACTGGTTTCTTGGAAGTAGTCCTGGCAATCCTTCATTATTGCATACAATGGATAGCATTTGGCACTTGGCACTATCGATTCTCTAAGTTTCTGGTTTGGAGCATGCAAGCTGTAAAACAATTCAGTCAAACTAATTCAAGACAGACAAAAGAAATTGAAGCGGCATCAATAACTAGATAAGCATTGGAAAATAATCTTATACTGCAACTGCTTAAGACTATTAAAACAAAATGCAGTAGAAAAAGATTGACAAGTATGAGAGGTCCATCATATCCTCATATGCTAGTGAATAGAAAACAAACAACAAATTGCCAGGAAAACTTCCATGCTGTCTATTTTAGTCCAATTATTAAGCGCTACAAAGTAAAAGGATCGTGACAGTAAAGTAAGCAGCAAATTCTTCAGCTTTTGCAAGTTGATACCTGACCGCCAATGTAGACTGAATTTTGTGAGAAGCCAGTTTCTTTATTGTGTTCGGAACTCCAACCGTTGAAATTGTGATCATCCTTTGCCCAATTTGTACATCCTTAACGAAAGAATGCACATTGGTAAAGAAAATTAAAGCCGCCATCATGTTACATAACCCAATTGAGAGAGAGAGCATCAGGCAATGAGCTTGAAAATCCAGAATTTCAACATCTCTCTTCTTTGATGGCCTAAAGAAAAAAAATCTCTCCTTTTCCCGAGAAGTATCTGACTAAACTTGATTCTTTTCAATTTGAAGAGTTTCAAAAAGGACTTCACAGGAATCTAGAGGAAGAAAACTGTTGCTTCCTAGATTTGAATATATCATCGAAATTATCAGCGACAAATCTATACAAAATTAAGCAGCAGAGCAACAGATCTGAATGATTCATGGTGCATGAGCTGACCTTATTCAAGCATCTGTGTGCTTCAAGAACAGATTTAAGATTTAACATCGGCTCTCCCATTCCCATAAACACCACATTTTTCACCCTATGCTTGAAAGTCTCCTCAATAGCTAGCACCTGCATATATCCTTAATAAGAACCTTGAATGGAGCAGAACTAGCATAATACATGTTCATTCACGAGAGAAAAACATGTTGGACTCTAACGCTCCCATCCTCCCACAAGGACATGATATGAGCTAAGACAAACCTGTTCAACAATTTCATGTGCCTGAAGATTTCTTGAAAAGCCCCCTTTTCCAGTTGCACAGAATGAGCATCTTAGCGGGCAACCAACCTGAATGATTGAAGCAAAAAATGACCCCAAAAAGAAAAGACAGGAAACAATTCCCATGATGCATTTTCACCCAGCAGCACAAGAGTATGTTCACTAGTTGATCAGCATTTTCGCAAAGTACCTGAGATGAGACGCATGCAGTAAGTCGAACTGAACCTTTTTCATCTTCCACGGGTATACCTACAGTTTCAATCAGTCTGTTGTCCTCCAGTTTTATCAGCAGCTGCAGATTAGTGGATAGCAGATGAGATAAGGCCAAGATACTAAGAAAGAGTCACAAACACTCGTGAAGCACAAGATTTATTCCTACTGAATCAACACAAGAACCATGGATGCATTTGATGAAACAATTGTTTACCATTTTAATATTATCTCATCTCTAACATAAGCCTAAGTTCTAGAAGTTAGATAACTCCAGTCCGGGAAAATGAAGAACATAAACCACAGAAGTGAGGGCAGATTCACAGAAGAAAGACAGAAAGGAAAAAATGTACACCCCCACAAGGTAGACACTTTCTCAGCTCTGTTTCAAAATTTTCACTACAGGTGACACAACTAGATTAACTCCAACAATACAACGATCGAACTACTCAAGAAATGCAACCTCCATAAATCCACCAAGTAAAAATATAAGGGAAAACAAAAAAATGTCAGAGGAAACTATAAGCTTAATCATACTCTTTGCACCCATTTCCTGAGACATTTCGTGGGATAAACACGCGGTAATTAGACAGTACACTGAGACCCCATTGTATATCTTTTGTGCCTTTACCTTGATAGTGCCATCAGCAGCAGTGACAGCGCGATAAATCGGCGACCGACCAACCCTCCATCCGGCTTCTTGCAATTCATTCCTGAATGCCAGAGGCACTGCCCGCACATTACCCAAACAAATACAGTATAAGCCAACAACTCTACACGCTTAAAAGGTAAAATGCCTCACGAGTGCCCAAGTTCAAGAAAGCAACAACGAATCAATGACAAACAACACTCACGATGACTGAAATCCTCGATCTCTTTGACCTTCCTCTTGTATATAAGCTGATGGAGCTGCTTCCCCCTATAGCTTTGCTAATCGCATGCAATTCACCACCATTACAAACAAACACACATTTAACGAAAAGGAAAAGAAAAGCTATCGACTAATTCAAGCGCTAATCAGCAGTAGCAGAATCAACTTTCATCACCAGCGAACAACTTGTAAACGTATAGATAAAGCCAGAAAGCCGGAGAAATGAGAACCTGTTGTTCTCATCCGACCGTTCGTGCAGCGTCCGTGGATACCTGACCCAAGTCGACGGCGAGTTGCTGGAGCTGTGGCTCAGACAAGCCGAGGAGCACGCGCGGGTCCCGCGACGTTGAGGGCGGCGCGCTCGGGACGGAGGACGAGGCGGCTGCGGCGAGGGAGAGGGGACGTGCGGAGGCGGCGCGCGCGAGAGGGACGGAGCAGGTTTGCTGGAGCATCGCCATTGAAGTAGCAGCAATCCTCATCTCCGAAACAGAAACGAAGGTGAAAAGAATCCAAGCGGAAAACGCCTTAAACCTCTAGGTTGAGAGGAAAAGACTATCCTGACCCTACACATCACAAAACAGAAATTTTCTCCACTCGCTTTATTTTTCAATTTACAGAACAATAATTATACATGACACGGGAAAAAAAAGTTTATTTGGAAGCTGTAAATTTTTTCTTGATTGTTTATTCAATAAAGATCATGAAGGCATCCATTTAATCATCCATTCAAAAATTAATTGTTTATCCTTTATCGTTTGGTTCTACCCTCATGTTTGATTTTTAAATTATATCGAAACTAAATAAGAAATGGTAATCAATGAAGGTATCGCTTACGAGGAAACTTTAGAGTGCAAATTATAAGATTTTAAAACTAGATGATGCGAATTATGTTTTTAAAATTAGAGGATGCAAAGTATAGTCATAGAGGAGTATTTGCTATCTATTTGATTTACTCTATAACATATCAATTCACATAAATACTAGAGTTATCGTATATTTTTCCACACAATGTCCATATTCGCAAAAAAATAAAATAAAATTATACACACATTCTGTTTCAGTTTATCGTCGTACCATGTAATATTAGAAAAAGATTAACTTTCGTTTTAAAATTTTATTCATACTGCCTCATGTAAAAATTAGTTCTCACGGTCATGTTATATTAGAAGTTAATTCTGAAATGGAAAATTATTCGTTTAATTCATGGAGCACATCTAACATAGAAAAAAACTTTTCACGAAATATGCACAAGATATTTCTTCTTCTTTTTTTATGTGACTTTTATGCACTTTTTTTTTTACTTACAGATGAAAGTGCCAATTAGGACTACTAGACATTTTACTTTTTTACTTTACATCCGCTTTTTAAAAACGTGTGTACAAATTTTTATTTTCTACTTTTAACTTCATTCCAGTTATGCAATGAACGCACTTTGATATTTTCTTAATTCGAAATATCCAAAACTTTCACAATATCCTAATAGTGACACATAGATTCATATATGATTTTTCTATATTTTTTTTTTTATATTTGGATATATTCTAAATTTTGACGAAAGAGAAAATTGTTGCTTATTGCAATTGAAAAAGTTTAACTAAAGAGGCCTGCTCATAAGGACTGGTTTGGGATTAAGTTTTAAGTAAAAAGTACTACTTCATTATCCTCAAGTTGTAGAATATTACATGAACTTCAAAAAATTGTGAAAACTATATATGTGAATTTACGTGTTAATATTTAGTTATTGTGAAAATTCAAAGTAAATTATAAAGTACGTTCGCCACAAGATTTAGATTTAATAAAAAGTAAAAAGTAAAAGCCTTTCAACGCAACCATCATCTTTTGTATCGGGTGATCAGTGTATTCAGCACTATGGACTCACGAAAGTGGCCGAAGTACAAGGACTTGTAATACAGATCAGAGATTATTACACCCAGAATGGGGATTCATGGAATACACTTGCAACAGATGAGGACCAATAATACATTACAAAATGACAACAGACAAAGGCCTAATATGTTCATCAGCCATGGAAAAACAGCCATCCGAATGTAGCTGCTCCAGCTTGGATCTCTGTGCTTTCCATCTCTACCTCGTAATGCTGTTATAATCATCGATGCGAAACCAAAAGCGATAACAGCAGCTGTACAGCAACGAACAGAATGCGGTAAATGCATGCGAGTCCATACCATCAGTTGAGTTGTAGCTCCGAATCAGTGCATGTGGAATAGAAAATAAGTCCGGCGAGTTTGCTCAAATATGAACAGGATAAAGAGATGGCCCGGGATATATGGCAGGTTTCACATCACTGATGTCGTTGGCACTTTTTCGGCGGTACTTGGGACCAGCGTTCATGTTTCTGTTGGCGTTCTGTTGGGCTTCGCTTATTGCTATCTCTTCGGAGACCTGGAGTTGCTCCAGAGCTCTCACCACCTCGTTCATGTTGGGCCTGGACTTGGGCTCCGGCGAGAGGCATTTGATTGCAACGTTAGCTGCTTTCAGCGCTCCGCTCAATGAGTACTGGCCCTGAATACGAGCATCCATGACATGGAAAATCTTGCGCTTGCTTGAGAGATGAGGTTTGGCCCATTCTATGAGATTCTGCTCTCCGGATGGTCTGTTTTTATCCACTACCCGTCGACCAGACAACATTTCGAGAAGGACAACCCCATAACTGTACACGTCGCTCTTTGCTGTCAAATGCCCTTTGAGAAAGGATAAAGGATTCAAAGATCAAAAGGGGCTGGGTTAACTTGATCCCAACAAGAACGAGAACTCCAATCAATTAAAGAGCAAGCACAAGAAAAAAGATAGATAAAAGGAGCTTGATCGCGTAGCACCACACATCGAGATTAATTGTGACAGAGACAGCTCATAGAGCGAGAAATTGATACTGCATAGCTCAAATGCACAATTTTCAAATACCTTCCCTTAATACGGTTAGATACCGTGTTGTTTGTACATTAATAATCCTATCTGATGCTAAGGTACAGGAAACCAAACCCAGCACAAACAGGTTCTTGAGACTACGTTGAATTAGAAATTTGGACGGGCAGAAACTTTTGGTATTAAATAGTACATGCACACTAATGCTAATGATGACATATCATGATTTCACGATCCACATATGGACACAAATTCTGCAAAATAAGAGAGAGGACATACCTGTGGCCATGTACTCTGGAGCAGCATATCCATAAGTACCCATGATTCTTGTAGAGACGTGGCTCTTACCCCCTGTCGGCCCATCCTTGGCCAATCCGAAATCTGAGAGTTTAGCGTCAAAGTTCTGCCATTCAATGAAGTAGGACAAGAAAAACATCAACAACCATCCAGGGTGCAAAACAACAAAGACAGACAACTCCATATCAATGGCATACCGCATCTAGCAAGATGTTGGAAGTTTTGAAGTCTCGGTATATAACTTTCACTTTGTCACTGTGGAGGAATGCAAGTCCCTTAGCAGCACCAAGAGAAACCTTGATACGCAGTTTCCAAGAAATTGGATGATGATAGGAACTCCCTGTTCATCAATACTAAAAGTTCCAAATTATAAATCTAAAAAAATTGTTTTGAAGCCCAAATAATTACAACGTTGGGTCAAAGAAAAGATGAACACATGGAAGTACATCAACAAACTCACTCCTAAACAAGTGATGCTCCAAGCTTCCCCGAGGCATGAATTCGTATACGAGAAGGCGATGCTCATCCTCAAAGCAGAAACCGATCAACCTCACAAGATTAGGATGATACAGCTGGCCCAAGTAGTTGATTTCCGCCTATAGTTTGTAATTCACCAGCAGATAAATTAACTTCATCATTTCATTGAAATTAACAGTAGATGAATTAACTTCGTCGTCTAATTATTTGAAAGCAGAATTTCTTTCAGAATGAAGGGAGGTAGAGAAATCGGTTCCAAGACACTCGTGCAGTGTTTGGCCCTTGAGCAATACAGACAGACCTCTGCCTTTTTGTTAGAAACATTTTTTAATGTGCTATTTAATACTTACAGAATTTACTAGCAAACTTCCAAGTACTAGGACATCTAGAAGAGATCTTTGTCAAGTCACCAAGGAGGTCCAATTCAGCCATGTAAGGAAATTGTAACTCATAACTCATAAAAATTTTCCAGCTACACCATCTCCTCCGACCAGTATGTCGTGTTACTGACTATTAAACGGAAAGCTCTGTTGTATTCTGTCATACGTGAACTAGGTATAACCACAAATAAGTACATTGCTTACTAGCTGTGAAAATGCATAATATGATTTTGACATACAATACTCTGCACTTGGTTAAAGAGTTCGGAAACATGCATTTTTAAATATATTACTTAAATTGAAAGTGGAGTTATTCGTTATTTTTTCCCTTTTTATTGCCCTTTTTACGGGTTGTGGATGTAGGCCTCCTTTTGGTCTGCCCCTGTATCTTTTATCACGCAGCAGTCGGCAAGCTGATTAACCTCCAGCAAGAGTAGTAAATAGTAAACTTTTGCGGCGTTCCATTGAATCCCAGATGCTCTGAATTAATTTCTATTACCTAGAAAGGTTGAGATTTTGCAAGAAAAAGGAACTATATCCATTTCTCAAACATATGGATAAAATGAATGTTAAGAATGACACTCACCAACCACTCCTTGTGACCTTGAAATCCCTCTTGGTTAAGCCGCTTTACCGCAATCACCAAGCCAGTTCCAGGCCTAGTGGCCATAAAAGTCTGCTCATCAATCCACCCTTTGAAAACACAACCAAACCCTCCTTCACCCAACACACTGTCCGGACGGAAATTCCTCGTCGCTGTCTTGAGATCATTAAAGGCGAAGCTCTTTAGATTGGACGACTGCAATATCTCGCCCTCTGTTCGAGGGGTTTGAGGTACGGAAAGTGAGGAGGCCCTGCTGCTCACATCACTCGAATCGTTTCCTTCTCCGCGATTAAAAAAACTCCCCCCTGCACATGTTGATTTTCCATTCATTGATCAAACAGAACAATGCACCATATTACCACGCAAGCGAGCGCCATGCCTCTTTCCTTGGAACTCCAACTACACTAAAATTTAAGCTACAAATAGTCCAAACCAGAAAAGGACATGAATATTCACGAAATCTGAGGGATGTCGGTAACTGCCAATCATGTTCTATCAATGTCGCTTGCCATTTGTAGCAATGGACCTCTAACTTCAACTATTAGAGGATGCTGTATTTAGGTTCTACCCTTCATGACCCTCCAAATCAGTACCAAATACAACGTATCAACACAAAGGAAAGTGAAAGCAAAACAGCATGTCCTATCAAGAATTGCAACAATTGTTCCTCAAAAGCCAAAACGATAGCTGCTTTTGATATAAATTCAGCTCAAATCATGCATCAAAAGCTTCAAATGGGCGTGCATACCTATGTGACGAGGACTCTCAGCTTTGATTTGCGAACTCAAGCAAGACCCCATCACCAGAAATCAAGAAAACACAGACTCAAATTCAATCTCCCCTATTCTCTCATCCACCACTTCTTCAGACAGAGATGCGCAACAGGAGAGAACAAGAACGGCAGCAAGCTCCTCAATTTCGGAAACAACTATAAAGGGAAAAAACAAAAGGCCAAAGGGGGTGCAAAAACAAAGAGAGAGAGAGAGCTCTGGTTGAGACAAGCAAAACCCGTGAAAGAAACAAAGAAAGAGAGGATGTCTATCGTCTACAGTGTGAAAGCTTTGGGGGGTTCATTGAAGAGAAGCTGTCACCCAGGAAGTCACCCAGGAACACAACTGTCCAATTGAATGCTTTGACCCAATTGGAAGCATCCAACCAGTATTTCAAGAAAGTTGAAATGGGTTTTTGCTGCTTTGTCTCTTTGTTCTTGGGAAGTTCTCTTCGTCCGCCCACAACCCCAACCACAAGAAGAAAAAACCAAAAAGAACAAGAAAAGAACTTCCACTGTGAATGTCTAAGTGAATAGGTTGACTTTGGATCATTCAAGAGAGAGACAGAGGGAGAGAGGGAGAGGGGTTGGGAAAATGGCAATAAATGATCGTGGGTGTTACCCATTGGATTTAATATGGTTGGGCCATACCTAATCTAACACCTCTCATGCGATGGCGACACGACAGGCATTGCATGGCTGCCAAGATTCCCACCCCTCCCCTTGATTCATATATCGAAACATGTTGGGTTTTGTGAATAAATTAGGAGTTAGATAAACAGCTTGGTCGTTATCATTTTCCTAATCACGAATTATTACATACGCAACCAAGATCGTAATATTTGTGTCACTTTCCCAATCACATCCAAGCTTGTGAAAACATGTTCCCAGGTAAGAAAAGCTTGCATATAACAACTTCAGTAATGATTATAAAAAAAAGTGCTAAATCTATTTGCAGATGTCAATACAGCCATAAATCTTTTAATTTGACCAATTTAGTTATAAATAACTTGATGATTCGACAATGGAGCCTTTCTGATCGATTTTATTCGGTAATTGCTGAAATGGACATCGACCATCCTACGTGGCATAATCGAAGCTGAAATAGATAATTTTCTGCAATTTCTAATTTTTTTTTGAATTTTTTCTTTTTTTCTCGCCACTCGCCATGGCTAGCAACAAGACACAAGCAAGGGCCAACGAGGCTCAACCTCGCTAGATCTGGCAAGGTCGGCCCTTACTAGCCTCTAGTGAAGGAAGAAGGAAAAAGTAAAAGTAAAAGAAAAAAATTGATAAAATTCAAAATATATATAAAAGGGGAAATAACATAAATGGTCCACAAACTTTAGCTCAATGTATAATGTAGTTCCTAAACTTTTAATTTGTTCAAGTTATCCCTGAATTTAAGCTCAATATGCAATGTCGTCCATAAACTTTTAAATTATTCAATATAGTCTTTAGACTTTTAATACATGTTCAATTTAGTCCTTCAATTATATAAAAATGTACAATGTTGTCCATAAGCTTAAATTAATGGAAGGAACATCAAACATTTTCATATAGTTCAAAGACTAAATTGAATATGTACCAAAATTTCAAGGACTACATTAAATAAATTAAAAGTTCAGGGACCACATTGCACATTAGGGTAAAGTTCATGGACCACATTGAATAAATTTAAATTTCATGGACCACATTACACATTTGGCCAAAATTTAGGAACCATTTGTGTCATTTTACCTATATAAAATTCAGAAAAATTAAAAAAAAAATGCAAAAAATTGTTCACGTCACCGTTGACCGTGCTACGTAGATGGCCAACGTCCATGTTAGCAATTGTCGGCTAAAATTGGGCGGAAGGATTATATGAGCAAATCATCAAAAGGTATAGACTAAATTGGCCAAATTAAAAGGTTTACGAATAAATTTGTATATGTATAATAAGTGAAGATTTTTTTTCCCGACAACTCTTTATCTTGTGACAGCTATAACTCTTTGACCGCGAATTCTACCTCTCCTTTCCCAATCTCTATGCCCACCCAAGGTGGAGGAGGACTAGGGATGATGGATATGGAGGTAGGGCACAACTAAGTACTGACTTAAGAAGCCATTGTCGAAGCTTCCATAATTCAAAGTACTTAGGTCGGGTTGACTCTTGTACTGTGTTTCTCATATTGAGAACTTGGTGAAGAATTGTTAAGGCAAAAAATTGGGCTGATGAATTTTCAGTTCATCTGTTTGGAGAGTTCACATGATTTTGCATCTCAGGGATAATCATGTTTAATAAAAAGGATTACCATATTGAACACAATAATTTGGCTCAAACTTTGTGTAGTTACCAATATTTTGTTGCCTAGAATAAGACTAGGCGACCCGATCGATTCTTTTTTTTTTTCCTCGTTAAATCATGTTTAAGCAACACAATGAAGGCACACTTTTTCTTCTAACCCAATTAATTTTCATCGAAGAGAATATTTATGTCCGAGCAAAATACTAGTTAAGAATAAAATTAAAATAGCTTTGGAATTTTCTTTGGTTGGCAAAGCAAAATTACGGTAAAATAATTTTCTTCGCTCCTTAATTTTTCGTTTCTTCATACCTTACATCTTTGCACTCACTGAGGAGAATGCAATTCCACCAGTTATTTGATAATAATCAAAACAAAGAATCTAAAGTTTGTCTAAATTAAGGTAGAAACAGCGGTTGGTGGAGTCATCTAAATATAATTAAGGAGGCAATGCCCTTTTTTCTATGCAACTAAAGCAAGCTGTCTCTGATTCGATCTCTCAGTGCTAACTTACCAATTCTAGCTAACTGAACACAAACCCACTTTTTTGGGCCCCCCCAAAAAAAAACTCCATCCACTTTTAATTTTTTTTTTCTTTATTTTCCTTTCTGCAGCATAAACTTCTGTTCTTGGCAAATTAATAATATTTCCACCGCCTTTTAATCCCAAATTAGCGTTAGGCTCACACCCCCCCGGCAGCCTCCAATGTTGACACATTGTCC
>BCNH02000010.1:11593049-11621110 GCA_001662345.2 Metrosideros polymorpha var. glaberrima | reverse complement strand
TTAAAAATTCTGGCAGATTATCAAACGCACCCTAAACTTGCTCGTATAACAGTTTCTTTTCCATTCTCAAGCCGCAAAACTGCTCCTGTTTCACATCACTTTTAGAAAATATCCGACTTTATTACTGCGATTCACCACACAATAAATAGGATATAGCAAAATCTCAAGATTTCATATCATATCTTATCTAATCACATCATGTTTATCAATCCAAATGACCAAACGTAGTCTAAACCCTTAAAAGAGCATTTCAAAAATGCTGAAATGCAAATTCTGGGTGGGAATTACGTTGGGGTAATAAACTTTGCAATATGGCTTCAAAATTCACATGCTATTGAGGACTGAATTGACAAATTTTCCATCTCAAATTGTACCCAAAAAAGCTCATGCTTCACTTCACTTTTAGAAAACAAGGAGCACATATGCATCGTTACAATCAATTCAAACTTACACGGCAAACATCACTCATTATCAGCAAATGAAAATTGATTCTGCAACAAACTGACATTTCATTGATTAATATGAACTGATTACATCAAGGGCCAAGAAACAAAATGTTCAAATGCTTGGTAATAACCTCTTCACTCTATGATCAAATATAGTAGAACATAACATATCCACCATATGCACACAGCAACTTCAGCTGATGCATGATGGACACCACTGATCTAGAGGTCCATAACTATAAGGGAGCTCTCCTCCGCTGAACTATTTCTCCACGGCATGTAATCGTAAATGCAACTCAGAGGCGATTCTACTTCAAAAACCCTTACGTTCTTGAAGCAGTTTTTAGCTGTGAATCTCACAGTTTGAATCACAGCACCAACAAAAGGAAGAGACATGGAATGCAGCCTGGAGTTGCTGGCTCTCCAACTCTGATAAATGCAACAAGGCCAATCTAACTTCAACAAACACTAAAGAAAATCCCTTCCCTTAGTGGTCTGCGTTAACCACCAATTACCAATACTTCGATGAATGAAAAACATATGCCAAATGCGAGTCCAAATCGAATGAGAGTAGCCACGAGAAAATTACTCAATCAGTCCTAAATCGTACAGATGTCAAATTTGTCATAAACTTTCAATTGGCCAACTTAATCCTAAATCTTTGCGCGAAATTTTAATGTAGTCTTTCGGTCAATTTTCATTGGAAATTGTCGACATGGCAGTCAGTCATCGCTAACGTGACATACCGCCGCATTAGTGATTTCTGGATTGAAATTTCATGTAAAGGTTTAGGACTTAATTACCAAAATTAAAATGTTTATGATTAAGGCATCCATACAATAAATTTATGACTGATTGGACAATTTTCCAAGCAACCACACTTAAAAAATAGGAGAGATTTGGATTCACTACGATTATTACAAAACTGCAAGCTAGGAAAGAACAGCCTACTCCAAAGCAATCTATCCTTCTTTCTGCTTCTATTAATAGCAGCTTCAATCCTTCTAGTTTGACGAAAAAGACATGGAATCACAATGCTTGACTTGTCACATGTTGGTGGATCGTCCCACCTAAAGAATGCACATCGCTGGATTTACATTGTGTAGGCACCATACAACGCCCAGCATCGACGAGCTCAGACCAAGCCTCCACCGGGGTTGATTAAAGCCGTCGACCTCATATCAACAAGGTCTAAGGCTCAGTCGAGCCTTGACAGATCGCCTCTCGTCCCATTGTCATCGTCGATGGCACGGTGAATAGGGAGGAATCTGGTCAACGAGTGAGCCGAGAGAGGAAGTGAGTAGAGAAAGAGATGAGGTCATAGGCGAGACAGAAAGGTGATAGCATCCTTTCCGGCTGGAGGGTGCATTTTGTTAGAGCATTTTCAATGTCCTTTAGGCCTCCAAAGGTCCTTGTGTCAAAATTGAGGTGTTTGATAAAATAAAAGCCTTTCAAAGTTAGCAGGAGTAGGGGCTGTGGCGAAGAGTGATTTGAGGGGTGACGCGCAAGCAATGCAGGTCTCGGCATCTGGTTAGGAAGAAGGGAGAAAGAGAAGGGAAAGTAGAGAAGCGAAACAAAACGGCAAAATATTGGCATAAGACACCCAAGTGCCAAAACTTGATACAATAGGACATTTTAGTGCCAAAAATTTTAAAATGAACACTTTTTCCGGTGAAAATTTTAAATGATATGGCAATTTTTTTTAAAAAAAATGCAAGCCACATAGACGTGTAAAACGACGTTGCTTCACATCTCGTGGCTCTGAGGAAAGAACGATGTTGCATCTCGTCGCTCACTTGCCGCTCGATTTGGGGGCAAACCAAAATAGGGTATCAATTTGATTTATAGGGCTCAGTTGAGGTTTGAAATTGGGGCTTTTGTTCAAATTGGCCAATTTAGGGTTCTTATTTGGAGAACATGGCTGAACGACGTTCTTTTAGGTTGTAGTAGTTGACTGGACCCTCCGATGAGCCCCATAGACTGAGTTTATTAATAAAATGACACCACGTTACATTTCTGGCTAAGCTCATCGGACTTGGCACTTAAGTGTCCTATTTTTTTTTTTAAAAATGGCACTTAAGTGTACCTTTTAAAACTTTTGGCACTAAAGTATCCCATCGTGCTAAGTTTTGGCACTTGTAGTGTTCTTTTGCCCAAAAAGATTCTAAGGGCCAAAGTTGAAAGAAAAAAAATCATTAAGATTAATTAAAAGTACTTATCTTATCTTGTGTTTGGTTCCTACCAAAGACAAGATAAAGTTTAATGTAAGGAGGATATAGTCTGGATAAAATTATCCCATAGGGGAAGTGGGATAAAGGTGAATAGGATTTATTATATTTATGGCATGAAAACTATTTTTCTCAAATAAAAAAGTTTTAAATAATAAAATTAATATATTAATTAAATATAAATAATATTTGAATTCTAATATTAATATTAAAATAACAAAAAAAGTTATTTTCATTTTTCGTTATTCCTATTTTTATTTATATATTTAAACTTCTTTCTACTCTATAATAAATACATTTTGTATATGTTTAGTATCTATATTTTTACATATTTTAGGTATAATAGCATACTTTATTATTTGATAAAATTCTTATTAAGGAATTATGGAAGGAATAAAAATAATAATAAAAGAGATGGAAAAAAAATTGGTAAATAAAAATGAAGTAGAAAAACCCGGATTTTAAATGAACAAATTCAAACTTGAAATAGATCTTTCTAATTTTCAAATAATAAGGGACAACGAAATTTCTATTAAAAAAACCCATCCTCTTCGCTTCACCTCCATTACCTCTATATCTTTGGTTCACATTGAAGCTTCACGACTCCTCCATAGTTTTTTAATTCATGTCAAAGCTGCCTGAAAACGGCGAGAGAATTGAAACTTCTTCTCCTTCATAACTCTTTTGTTCACGTCAAAAATCCATGAAAGCAGCGAGAGATTCAAAACTTCTTCTCCTCTATAACTTTATGGTCCATGTTGAAATTTCACGAAAGTAGCAAGTCAAAGTACTATACTCTTCATAATCGCAAAAGTGAATTATCATATTTTCTCTCTCTTACTAGATTTGACAGTGAATTATGAGAGATTTTTACAATCTCCATTTGTGCATTTTCAAGCTCATTTACACTGTTACATCGGAAATACCAAACAATGAACAAGATAGAAAATGAAAATATCCGACTTGAGATCCAGCAAAATCCCGAGATTTAATATCATATTTTATCCAATCATTTCCTATCCTGTTTATTAATCTAGATGACCAAACACAGTCTACACCTTTAAGAGCATTTCAAAATTCAAATTTTCTGATGCAAATTCTGGGTGAGAATTACGTTGGGGTAATAAACTTAGGAATATGACTACCGAGACCCCAATAGTCAGCACTACGAAGAAACTCTGGCTAGGAGCTCGATCCCAACAACACTCCCAACCCCAACATTGGCTTGGAATGGCGCATGACGCGTCGTTGCGGAGGAGGGTGATAAAACAAAAAATTCGAAAGTGAACACTGATAAACTTGGTGATGAAGCAAACACAAATTTGTCACGAATTAAATGATTTCCTGAGGTTTCGAAATCCTTTGGCCAATCTCCAGCAAACGTACCTGCAGAAATAGTTAAGCCATGGAGTTCAATGTAAAAAGCACCAGAGAGATCCTGAAGAAGGCCGGCATATAAACAACGAAGCAGTCTGCAGCTGAAACCAATGAAGTGCGGGAAATTTTATTGCCATAGGAAAAATTCCACGATTCTTCAGTTCCATTGCATCCTGTATGTCTCAAAGCATTCCATTCATGATTCATAGTATTGAGAAAAATTGCAAGCCGATGAAGGTGCGTTGTGCACGTAAGCATGCATTTGAGTTGGTCAAGCAAAATTTAGCATCCGGAGGAGGCATAATAAAAACCTCGAGTCATGATTATTACTTATTAGTAACGGTATCCAACACGGCACTGACCAAATCTATGGAAGGCTACAACCTCAAAGACTTGTTTTCAAATATCAAGCGGAATTCACTGCCTCTCCAGAAGAAAACTTCAGAGACTTTGAGCCGACAAGCTCAGGCACTCTTCTTCACCTCTGCAGACTTGATGATATCAATGAATTCCGGCTGGGAGAGAAAAAAGCCTAATCAGCAAATATAGAATAGGGAGCCAGAGGGGAAGTATGCAAAGGCAACAAGAATACCTTGAGCGAAGCACCGCCAACTAAAAATCCATCTACATCTGGCTTAGCTGCCAACTCCTTGCAGTTCCCACCATTGACAGAACCTGCCAAGAAAAACCCAATCATGGATGCAATTTAAAATGAGAGAGAAAATTTGAAGAGTCAAAAACATGTGCTCTGCTCTACATGATTCATAAAATGAAGAAACCTCCAATCAACTCGTGAGGTTAAGTTCAGATTAAAACTACATTAAATGTCACACAATGTTTGTAGTATCTACATTGTGAAGTCCACCATATTAAAAAGGTTTAGGGCAATAAGAAAGCAACAATTTATATACAAAACTTTCACGTGACATATAAACAAGGATTTGACAAGGCCCCCCCTTCAAGAAAGTGGAAAAAACAGAAGGAAACATGAAAGAGGAAAACATCCCTCGTGTCAGAACAGAGGCAGTACCTCTTGCCTCATTGTCAAGTAAACTTTGCTTTAGAACAAGAGTTAGTCACCAAGAATGCAACAATAACAGGAATGCCTCACCTCTAAGAGAGGCAGCAAAGGAAATAACTGGATGGGGTGCCAAAATTAATTCGAGTTGTACATGAGTGAACTGTTGAAGAAAAGAACACATAGAAAACATGGTAAATGAGGTAATACAATTTATCCTTTTTTGCCATTAAGAGGACAATGTACATGATTTTGACTTGCTCTGTGCTGGTCACCAGATTCAAGATTTGGTTTTATTATAAGTTTTCTTTGGGCAATAAGTTATGGCCTAATTGGATATTATGCTATATGATATGCTTATATTTTAGACTTCAGATGCAGCCCCACAGAGGAGGGTGTTGTTCGAGTATTTTCCTGCCATGTGTAGGCTGGCTTCTAACTAGAGGTGTTCACAGGTCACCCAATCTGCTCACCTTTGGGCAGGCTTGGACGACATTTTGGTTAGTCAAACTAAGGAAGGGGACCAAGCAAGCGGCTCCGCCTTAGGGACCCTGGCCTAGCTTGACATTTTGGCTATCAAATTCATCTCTTTGTGACTTATAGCCTATAAATGGGCTTATGCATGGTTTTTAGGCCTTATATGGGAGCAGCCAAACTGACAATTTGAGCCTAGAGATCTCATGGGACCTGGCCAAGCCTGCCTAAGTCTAGCCCATTTTAACTCACCTTCATGCCAAACAAAATGATGAATTAGTCATAAGGGGGAGAAAACACTCATAGCATAACCTTTTTGTCCCTCTTCTTATTTTCCCTACGTTTAGCAGAGGTGATACTCATTTCATATACAATGTGTAGGAAAGTACTAATTAGTCAGGCCTGCTATTCAATCAGATACCATTCAGCTTAAGCCAGACATCAGTCATATATTAAGCTTCACAATCTCCATAGCAATCGGGATGTGGTTCAACTGGCTGTTGTAGCCTTATTTGCTTACATCCTAGGACTTCTATGACTCACTCACACTATTAAAATCAAATCCTATGTCTATTCTTGAATTGAGTTGAAACACAAAAATTGCATCACTGTGCGCTCTGCAGAATTCTTTCTCATCAAGGCCTTAAGAGTGACAGAGTCTCCTCCTTGAAAAGTGAGATATCTCTATAGATTATGCAAGGTGTGTATTTAACCATAAAACAATAAACATACCTCCGTAGATTATACGGGTTGTTGCTGCAACTTCAGGACTGGTGTTTGCATGTAGCCATTTCCTTAGTTCAAAATGAACCTACAGCGAGTAAGCACTTAATTAGATTGCAGTGCCAATCTGTAAAAAGAAACATCAAAATTAAGATTCAAAGCCAATGGAAATAACAAGTCATGGTCACTCGTGATGCAGGACTTCACAAATGTTCAAAGAGGGCTTTTCTCGTGTACTTTCTACCATAGCTGCTTAGTCCCTACATGAACATAACTCTTAAAGAGAAATATAGAGCGGGTCATCTGGAACAAGAATCCTTTTTTTGGATGAAGCCAAAACCTAAAGGCATTTTTTGATGGGTGAAGAAAAAGCCAAAAAGAACATAAAACTAAGAAAAAGACAATCCACTCTTGTTCACACCTTTTAGATTCCCTCAGTGAAGCAACTCTAGAAATTAAAATTACCAACGGAAAGTCAAGAAGGCAAAGGACCACAAAAGCCAAAAAGTATAGCTTAGTCTTCAACAAGCTTTCAGTTCACAAATGACATTGTTTAAAGTCTAGCCATTATTACCATCATGATGCTTAAAATCCATTTTCTCATCATTGGTAAATTACATGAGAGAAGTTAAGAGCAACCCCTTAATGCTAGACTCTTGACTTCACAGCTTTGTCAACTCAACAATGGTTAAAAGGTGAATCAGAAGGGCTGAGTATAGCATATAGAAGGTCAGGATAGGTTGAAGATAAAAAGGGTTGTGCTTGCAAGCGCTTCGGTTTCAACAGAGTATATTGCAGAACCAGAGGCTTCAGCTATGTATGTTGCGGATGATATGGTTATGGAGTATCACAAAAGATGGAACAGAGAGGGCTCTGGAAAGGAAGTTCTTGTTTTTAACCTTTTCATTTCCATGAGTTTGATTCATCAGTTTGATCCAAATAAATCAGGCTGAGGAACCTCAACACCCGCCCTCCTCCTCCCCTCCCTAACCGCACCCCTCACCAGAAAAAAAAAAGATAAAAAAATCTACATTGAAACAACTTGCAGATGAAAATTAACAAAGTCAGGAATCTAGAATAGATGTTAAAGGCAGATTTGTCAGTAGATCTGTTTTCAATGACAACTGAATGCCTTCTGTCTTCAACATTATGAAGGGGCTAGTTACTAAATAAGATAAGGGAAGGTTTACTGAAACTAATTTCATGCGACAGTCAGTTTTGTCTTCCAAATGCCACTTCTTCCCGTCGCAACCATTCCCATTCTTTCTAATTGTCTTTCTCTTACTGTGTAAACGAACTTCAAGTAGATAGGCCCGAAGCCTTTTCTTTTTAGTCTAAACCAGACCATTTTTTGTACCTTGAAAACCCCTTTAGTTCTTCGGCCACTGGGACAAGGAGATCCAGTTCTTTTTTCTTAACACTTAATTCAGTGGATTATCTCAGTTAAGAACTATCACCGGGACAAATAGTAAACAACAGAAACTGTCGAGTTGTCCAAAATAAAAGGATCTGCTGACTATGCATAAGAGGATTGAGTTTGCATACCTATTGCCATTAAAAACTCGGCCAACCAAAAAGTGATCGAAATAGGTTAACAAGGATACGGCTCGACTTACCTCCTGAGCCTGAGCTGGACTTGCAACCTTTCCAGTTCCAATAGCCCACACAGGCTCATAAGCAATTACAACATCAGCCCAATTTGAAATGCGCTCTGCAACAAAATGAGAAACTATAGCTCAATATCTGTGCAACTTATGATGTCTGCTCTAATAGGCTATATGACAAATAACGAAATGTCCAAGGTAGACTATGGAGGATGCACAAAAGGAACATCTCACCACGTCAAGAACAAACTTATATAATCAATGTCATAATAAGTAGCCCTGCAAAAAGTTTAAAAAAGAGAGAGGAGACACCCTATATAAACATTCTCCATAGCATGAAAGAAAGTACGTGCAATTAGGCAGCACCCCCCCCCCCCCAAAAAAAAAAAAAGAAAAGGAAAAACAGAAAAAAAAAAAAAGGGGGGGAAAGGAAAAACTCCCTTCTCCTTCAATGGGAAAGAGGGAAGTGGATAACATAGTAACTCCGACAAAATTATGACCACAGATCTATGTAAAGCTACAAATGCAAATACGGATGCTTGCTACAAGAACCTATAATAACAAATAAAACCCAACCAACACTTCATTGCCAGAATGTTGAAGTAAGCAGGAATTTATCAAAAAGACCGTGCAATGATTGGATGTAGAAGGAGACATTTCTCCAGGGAAATAGCATCAGCAAAAAGGAGCACAAAACTAAAGTAAAATACCGGCTATTGCTTTAGTTTGGGCAGCAACTACGTCCATAGTGGCTCCAGCTTCCCGCTGCTCCAGGGTCTCCCCAACACAAGCTATAACCTTCAAACCTTGAGACAGTGCATATGCAGTCTTGTCTCCCACAAGCTGTAACAATATGAACAGCAAAAGTAAGCCAACTTCATCATTCTAACTCATAGAATAATTCCACCATCAACGAAGTAAGAAGTAAAGAACCATAAGTCTTACCTCATTGGATTCGCCCAAAAGTTGTCTTCTTTCAGAGTGTCCAAGAATGACCCATGGAATGCACAAATTGACAAGCATTTCCGCACTATAAAACAGTATTCAATGCATTGAAATCAGTTTATTTCATAGAACTCCCTCTCAATGTGCATTGCCCCTATCAGCATGCCAAAGAATAAAATGTAATTTGAACATAAAACCAAGCAGTGAAAGAATGAGATGATAGTGATATACATACACATATGACAGACTACAAATTACTTGACAGTGTCTACACCAAAGACAAATTATTGAAGGCTTAAAACATTTATCCAAATGATTGTACCTGACCTCTCCCGTGAAAGCACCTCCCTTTTTGACCCAGCAGTTCTGTGCAGCAACATGAAAGTCGGGCCTCAGTGTACTTTTCACCAGTGGAAGAAAGATGAAGGGAGGGCTCACAACAACCTCTATAGGATAAGAAAAGGAAAAGATTTAATGTATCAACTATTTCTCACATAAATTTAAATTGACCCTACCATGTGCTAACACTAAAAGAATGAGCTTCATTTTAGAAAATGGAGACATGGAAAAAGCATACCCCACATAAACCCCCCATTAGACATAAAATCTCAATCACCTTGCAATAACTAATGTCCTAAGTACTTGAAAAACACATGAGATCTAGACATATTAGAAGATAACATTGGAACCACAGCATTCACGAAATGAATCTTCATAGATGAGTATATCTGCATGGCGAACCATGCATTCATACTTGGGTGTTTATTAGACTAATGGCCAGCAAAAATTTTCTTTCCACAAGCAGTAATGGTCGAATGGACACTTAAATCAGAACTCAAGGTAAATCCCACGAACTTGATTGACCCAGCTAGTTGGTAGAACTTTTATCCACCAGCCGTACCTCGCTTTATGAATATTTGTAAAATATAAATATCCAATAGATGGTAAATTTAAAACCATTTGCAGATTCTTAAGTGTGTGATTGGGATGAGTTTAGGTTTATAATTTTTGCATATGCCTTTTGTTGTGGTGCTTGAAATTGTGCTTTTGTTTAACCTCGAAGACCTTGAACTTTTGATCCATACAAATACTAACATGTACAGTCAATTAAAATTTTTCCATAAGCTTGAACATGTGGAGTTTTTTTTTCTTCGATTTAGGGGAAAAGTAAAATTGTGAAAAGAAAGCAACAAAGTACTTTCCAAAGAATCCCCAAATGTGCCCTACATCATTCACAATTGTGACCCCCCAAAATGTTGGGACTTTCTTACTCTATAAATTATAAAAGAAGGCCAGTAGTACTAAACAAATTGTCAAGTTCACCTGAAGCTTTCCCCAGAAGTTCACAATTTCTCAGTGACTTGCAACAATCTAATAAGATTGATTTTACAGACCTACTAGAGAGAAGTTAAGACCGACTTGTAATGTGGAGGGAAAAGAGGAAAGGGAGGAGGAGAGAAGAGGAGTTTCCATCTCGGCCAAAAATTGACTCTCTTTCTATCAATAGAGATCCTTATAAAATATTACACAGACCTCTATCTCATGTACGATATATTCCAAGTTAAAATATGAATGATTGCCATGGATATATCAAGCATTGCATATAAGCGATCCAAGTCTAAGAGATGGTAGAGCTAAGGCTTCTTGGACAGGCATCTTTTGCGCAACAAGCATTGGATAAGACTCATGAGCGCAAACACATCGTGAATTAGAAACGAGGGCGACGTTAGCTTATTCAAGATAAAAAGAAGCATAATGGAAATGTGCTGTCGCTTCACTTACCCACGACGTCTTGCGGTGGCACTTGCGCATCATTAAGTGTGGCAACGATTTTCTTGACCTCCTCTGTTGTTCCATTCTGCATCATTTTATTCACATACAATAGACTCAAGAAGTGTACACAAAAAGCAAAAACAAAACATTAAAATTAGAAGTGTACACGCGCTCATCATGTGTGAATCAGCATCGCAAGCAGAACAGCTCAAGCGGCATAAGAAGAGAAAGCAGTGCACATATACGGGAAAAATCATTTCCACAGGTATGAACAAAATTCCCTTAAGCTATGAAATCTTTCCAAACGAACTCATGGGGATTTTCGCTCAGTGAACGAGGAGAGATTAAATGCCATGTGAACCGTACAAAAGCACAGCCACCAGCTACTCAAATCATCTCGCTCCACCGACAATCGGAGCTCAAAGCACACAAACGATCTAAATCGGCGCAACGAAACCGATGCTCCGCCCGCGATCGCGCAACGAAACCGACGGATCCGATCCGACTCATCGGTTTCGGAACGAAAACAGCTCTTCGCGCTTCGGAACAGGTACCGGATTCCAACTTTCTCCCGGAGCGAGCAAAGCAGATCACAAATCGAACCAAATCAGGCGATCCAAACGCACGTCAAGGAGCCCGAGAACGATGGGAACCGGTAAAGGCGAGAGCAAGAAGCTCCAGACGAACGAGAAGAGCGGAGACTCACGCATTTCCAGTTGCCGCCGACGAAGAACTTCCTCGCCATATCTCGATTCGCGCCCACAGTAAGCTCAACAACACACCGAGAGAGAGAGAGAGATGGAGACTTCTAGCTTCGACCTTCGGTTCTTCGCGTTCTGATGGAAAGTGGAAAGTATATACAGGATTTCTTCCGATCCTATGGACGCAGACAGAGACAGAGATCTTCGATCTGTGGTCGGTGTGAAATGACGTTTGCATCCACGCGAACGAGAATATTCGTCGGGCATATATGGATATTACTATTGGGGAACTCCCACAGGAGGGCGGGGGCAATTTGGTCAGATGAAATAAGAGATTTTGCTCGTGTGGATGCAGGAACACGGGGTTGTGATGGGGGTCCACCGCATAGATAAATATGGATAGAGTGAGTGGGCTGAGCTTGACCCACGTAATCTTACCCTCACGCGGGCCGCTCGTGGGACTCTCTAATTATCGAGTCCCGATATTAAACTACCCCAAATTTCTTTGGTTTTGCAAAAAATAAAGGAATATGTTCACTAAAAATCTTAAAATTTATCAAGAAAGTGCAATCGAATCTTAAAACTTGCAAAAAGTACAATTAAGTCATAAAACTTGACAAATTGATGCAATCAAGTCATTTCCGTTAACCCTGTCAATTAGGCTAACGAAAAATGCAGGCGTAGCATTATGTAATTAATTTCTCTCTCTTACATGGCATTTTTTATTATTTTATTTTTCAAATAATATTTAAATTAAATTTAAAAGCTAGACTAAGATAAAAATTTTATTAAAATACACATTCGAACCAAAAAAATTAAATACATAAAACTGAAGGAAAAAAGAAAAGAAAAGAAAAGAAGAAAGGTGGGATGGTAGGCCTCGCTGGTGAGGTGCTGCTGCCACCGTTGCCCATCACCAGTGGGGCTAATGAGGCGAGGGTGGCCAGCCTCGAGCGAGGCCTCGCCCACCCTTGCCTAGGGTCAGCAAACCTCGCCCATATGTAGGTCGAGGATACCCAGATCTGGGTGACACCAACCATCACCTAGGGCCAGCGACCCTTGTCAACCTCGGGTGAGGCCTCATCAGCCCCAGGCGAGGGCCAGCGATGCCCAGATCAAGGCGAGGCTCGACCTAGGTCTAGCGAGGGTCGCTAGCCCCTCCGATAATAGGCAGGTCATTGGTAGCACAACTACTCACCAGCGACAGCGAGCACCCTTCCTTCTTTTTATTTTCTTTTCAGTTTTTTGCTTTTTTAGTTTTTTAATTTAAATATGATTTGGAAAAGAAAATTAATAATAATAAATGCCATATAGGAAATAAGAATTAATTAAAAAATGACATGTCAGCATTTTCTATTAAACAAATTGGTGGTGTTAACGAAAGTACTCGATTGCATCATGTTGCCAAGTTTTAGGACTTGATTGCACTTTTTGCAAGTTTTAGGACTCAATTTCACTTTCCTAACAAGTTTTAGGACTTCTGGTAAACATATCTCAAAAATAAATAATTTGTGTCTAAATATTTTCATGAACGGTGAAAATATTTTTTGCTCATTCATTTTTTTTAAGCAATACGACGGATCATTTTAATATTAGATTCTGGAAATTGAAATAGAAAGATGGTGCTTGGTGAAATCATGTAATGCTTTGGTGAGATACAATTGAGGTCCTAAGCAGGAAGTGAACTAACTTGTGAATTTTTTTATCTATATGCGTCTCTCATGTGTGTCCTTTGTTTTGAAAAAAGTCTACAAAACAGAGTTGATCTTAGCTGCGCCTTACCTCTACTTATCCAACCAAACAATAAATAGGATATGACAAAATTTTTGAATTTCATATCCGATCCTATACAGTCCTATCTTGACTAGAAATCCGGACGATCAAAACATAGCCTTAGGGGTTTACTCATGAAGTATTCCCAACAAAATTTGAACCCAAAGCTACAAGAAGAAGAGCAAACTCCTTTAAACTCCAATTCTTTTCAGTCTTTTTTTTTTTCCTTCTTCCTCTAATTTGATCTCGCCATCATGAGCCATATTTTCCCACTTATTAAGAGAAAAATTCATAAACTTAGTGTCACAAACTAGGGTCTTTCAAAGCACAATTGACCGAGGAAGTGGCCAAGATGACGAAGCATAATTTTTAAATTCTACGAGTCTAGAGTTTTATTGATACTCTAGATTGTTCTCAATAGTATTATGTGTAATGTACACTTTGTATTCTGAATTCTTGTAATTAATGAGGGTGGCTGGTAGGTAGACAGATCAAATCTACACTGTGAGATCAAGGAGCGATTTACGGGTTCAAGTACACATGATGCCCCCTTCCCTTTGTATCATCCCTCATATCTAACGTAATAAGAAATAACCCCAAAGCATTCCTCACTTTAAAGTTTCTTTAAGATTCGGGGTAGACTCGGTGAGCAAGCGATAGATCAAAAGTAAGGCCGTCAAATGGGTGGATTAAGTCAGGTTTGGGTTGGGTTGGCTGAAAATGGCTCAACCCAAATTGATCCATTTAACCCGTTTTAACACATTTATATGAAACACAAATTTAGTAACCCATACCCGATTCAACCTATTTATGAAATACTTCCATACTTAATCCGACCTATGGATATCTGTATACATCTAGTTAATTCCCTTTAAGCTTTTTATGTGTATATGTTATTTAAATAAAATCGTTATTTCGACTATAAGATGCTAAAGAACTGGCTTTCAACATTGCCTAGAATTGTCAATTTTTATATTAATTCACAATAAATAAATAAAAAGAGGAAGTTAGTACTTGGTAGTGAATTTATAAATTCGCGGTGACAAATAATATGGAGGAATTGAAATTTTAATTAAATGGAATGTAAGGTATTGAAGAATATGAATTATGTTGACCATAGATTGCAATGACAAGAACTAAAACTCCGATTGTTTCGTGAAAAATGAATGATCTCTAAAATACTTTGCTGAAAATTGATCGCTTGTATCTCTTTAAATAATGAGTCAATAGAAAATGTTTTCATCATTGACAATTATATCTAAATATTTCCATGGACGATAAAAAAAATTCATTTATTTATTTTTGCAAGCGTTATAAGTGATCATCTTTAGGCAAATGTTCTCCAAATTACTCATTTTCCGCCAAACAAATGAAGCATAAGATTAGAATATTACGTAAAATTAACAATGCCAAATGTAACCAAGAAAAGATACACTCTGATAACTTAGAGATGAAACTTACAAGATTAATAAAAATAAATAATGATGGAGAAAAAATGAAGCCATCTTGATATTTTTAATAAGGGTGAAGTCATGTCCATCTTGCAGGCCCACCAAGACTTCTCTGAACTTGGAACAGTCCGAAGAGTCAATTGTTTTCTCATAGAGGGTGAAAAGAGAGTCACATAGGTATGTTGTGTTTGGATAAATTGTGAACCTATTTAACACCCATATATTTTTGGGTATATCATTTTAAATTCATTTACAACCCATATATTGAACATATCTAACTCATATAATGACTCAGTCCATCAAACATAGGTAAAAAAATGGGTTTGATTATGAAGGTTTTATGGGCGTGAGCTTGTGGGCCGCCCATGTGGGCTAAATCAACCCATAAGCTAGTAACTGTTTGGCAGTTACTTGAAGAGTACGTAACTCCCTTTGGAGAAGTTATGTTCTTCACTTACTGTAACACAAGAGAAAAAAAACGACGTTTTCTCCTCTTTTTAAATAGACGTGAAATTGGTGTGCGAATTCTCTCTCAAGGTTGCAAATCAACGCATTTAATCTGTGGAAAGCCGAGTACGTTCGATTTTGTAATGTATCTGCACGATCAGTGATTCAAGTGGATATTAGGCACATTTTCGCATTTTCTCATGAATCGTTTTAAGAATGTGTTTTTGTCATTGGTATTAGAGTCGTATTTACTTGTTTCATGATCATTGTCTACCATGAATGTGTTGGAATTTGCTAAGATGAATAGGGTTCGTGACCATGTATGTACAAGTTCGTCCGTACTATTCATGACTCTTTTTTCAAAATTTTTATCGGTGAAAGTGAAATTTTATTGCACATAAGGAAAGTACTCATCGAGACGAGAATTTTAGTATGTCTTCCGTCACGAGGTGACACCGGGAAAGGTGGAGGTGGCGTGCACGCGCCGGTGAGGCCATCTACGCGAGTGCAGCACACGTGCCCACGATTCGTGAACGATCACGATCGTGCGGCAACCACCGCGTGACGTCATCACATGTGTAGCGTATGTGTGTGAGCCAGTGGGCGTGTGCAAGCTAACTGAACCAGTCAGTCCAGTCGGACCGTTGACCCGAAAAGAAAAAAAATAAGGGGCAGAATATGTTTCTTGCGATATTGTACCATGGATTAAAAGTAATCCTTTTATTGTTCTGCATTTATTGCAGGAACAATGGTATGAATGTTTCAGACCCCTATGATCGCTAGAACGGCGACACAAACGGCTAGATTGGCGGGGTTGAGAAGAGAGCTAAATGGCTATCATTAGGATGGCAATACTGATATGATGACCCACATTATTATTGTCAACAAAATGATACAAGAAGTTGTTTGGTACGATGGCATGATGACATAAGAGAATCAGTTTAATCATTTATACAGCACTCTTCCTACGGAAGAGCGAAAGGTGTTACTTGATGTTTTTGCGAACTTTGAAACACTAAAATATGATAAAATTGTAGAAGTCTTCCTGAGGAAATATATAAGGGTCATGGCAACGAGGACATCAACGCGTGGGATGAATGTGTGCAGAATGAATGCGTCGTGGCGCAAACCCAAGAGTTTTGCAATGGTCTTTTCTTGGCTGGGGAAAAGTCTAAAAGAACTTCCTGAAGAATTTTATGATTCCATCCCAGTTCATAAAAAGGAAATCAAAACCTGTTATTATTTATTGTTTTAATTTTCGTTTATGTTTGTGGATATGTTCACTCTAAGTTTGTTTTCAATTGCTTATAAATTCTTGTTATTTCAAGTTGTCATTTCCCATTCATGTATGTTGTGTTTATACTTTGTGACATATTTGGTTATGAATCTTTGAGTTAGATTCGCACGATGTTGATGGGATATTTTGTCGTGAATAGTTTATGGTACTATTCTATTTTAATAACTGTTTTATTAGTATTATGTGGCTAAGTGGGAATTCTAAAAGTTTTAGTAACTTTAAAGAACATAATTTTACCTTAATAATTACATTAACGATAATTTAAAATTATGATTTTAGATGATGATTGGGAACATAGTGAACTTTCGAATCTAAAATCTTATGTGAAATTACTCATTAATGTAATCAGTTTGTGTAAAACTGATGCATAAATAAGAGGCTTTAATAATTCATGCGTATATGTCTGAAATGTTCAGATACCATGACTTCAACATCAAATAACATAGTTGCTGAATTGAACAAAAGAGAAAAGTTAAACGAAGATAATTATGAAATCTGGCATATTAAAATCCAGTATGTGCTGGAAGAGCAAGAAGCATTGGAAACTTTTAACCTTGTTATAGAAAAGCTTAAAGATGGGAATATTGCACGACATAAAAGGGACAAAGAAGCATTTGCTGCTTGGAAAAAGAAGAACTCTATTACTCACATTACGTTGCTGAGTAGAATAGAAAATGACATTATGTAAAAGTTCAGGCGTTTTAACAATGCCAAGAGATATAAGGTTAGCATTGGCAGCTAGGTTTGATCAGACTTCTGTGACTAAATTGAGCAACTAAGCAACTCACAATTAGGTTTGACTTATATAAGAAGCCTCATGGTCGGACCATGAAACAACATATGAGACGTATGTCAAACATGATTAGTGAGCCGAAGGATGCTGGCCATGTTCTAACCGATGAGCATCAAGTGCAAGCGGTTATCCGATCCCTGCCCCAAAGTTGAGAGCAAATGAAAATCTACCTAACCCATAATGAGAATATAAAGACTTTTGAGGATGCGATTGGCCACCTTGAGCTGGAAGAGGACCGCCTTCTGGCGGCTATACCAAAATCTGACATCTATTTTGCTAGTTCTAGCTCACATGGGGCTTCGGGCTCCAAGCACAAGCACCTAGGATGGTTCAAGAGGTGGAAGAGCAAGAGAGCAAGTGCTTCAGAAAAGAAATCAGGAGTCAACCAATAGGAGAAAAGAAAGCATCATTTAAAAAAGATGAACATTTCAATGGTGAAATGTTTTAACTGTGGCAAGAAGGGCCACTTCGCTCGTGACTGTGGTGAGCCGAAAAAGGTAGACACCCATACTATTCATATGAGTACTACTTATGTGTCAAGTTCAGTTTTTCTGACTGAATGTAATCCTTTATGGACTGTAGACTCGGGAGCCACAGACCATATAGTGAAGGATAGAGATTTCTGTGTTAGTGTTAGTTAAACTTGGTTTTAGTTTGAATTTCTATAACAGTTGTGTTGACTTGTTTTTAAATACTAGTTATTATGATTTGGGACATTTCCTAGATGATTTTATTGTACTAGATGTTGAATACAGTAATGTGAATATTTGTTATTCCCTATTTGCATCTTCTGAATCTTATGATAATGATGTGAATGTATGGCATGCTAGACTTGATTTTATTGGCCAACATCGAATGAATAAATTAGACAAAGAGGGTTTATTGAGTAACATTAAATAAGTTGATTTGCTTGTTTGTGAGCATTGCCTAGCGAGAAAAACAACAAGGAAATCTTTTGGAAAAGGAATAATAGTTGAGTTTTCTTTGCAATTAATCTACACAAACATCTATGGTCCAGTGAATATAAGAGCAAGGCATGGGTCTGTTTACTTCATCACTTTCATAGATGATTATACTCGATTTGGACATGTCGATCTGATTTCTCATAAGTTTAAAGCATTAAGTTGCTTTAAGAAATTTATTACTTTAGTGAAAAATCAGTTAGACAAAAAGATAAAAGTATTAAAATCCGGTTGAAGTCAAGAATATTTATCTGATAAGTTTAGAACTCTATGAGATGAAAAAGGAATATAAAGACAATTGTCTATTCCATATACTCCTCAACAAAATGGAAATGATTAGGTTTATCATAGCACAAGCTAATCTACCTATTACCTTTTGGGGTGATGCTTTGTTAACTGCTGCCTATATACTTAATCATGTATCTTCTAAATCAGTTATTTCTACTCCATATAAGTTATGGACAGGTAGAAAATCCGATTTGAGTTTTCTTAAACCTTGAAATTGTACTGCCTATACTTACGAGACCTCTTACAAATATAAAAAATTGGGTCCAAAAAACAAAAAGAGTATTTTCATAAGATACTCAAAGCACTCGAAGGGATATGTGTTCATAGGGGTGAGCATGGTCCGGGTGGGCCAGTCCTAGACGTGGAACCTGTTCCCAACCCTGTTATAATCGGTTCCCATTTTTTGGAACCGGGGACCGACCTTGTTATTCGGGTCCGAGAACAGGGTAAACAGGGTCTACCCTGTTTTTTTTTTTTATTCCTTTAAAGAATCGCAACAGAACCCGTGGTGTGAACATACATTAATGAAATGAAAATCACATAAAGATTTATAGTCATTACTTAATTCTTTTGCTCGAGCTTTTGAGCTTCATGATCAATACATTACCAAAATGTGGCACTACATTCCAAGTTCCAAATAGCTAGCAAAGAAAAAATATTCCCTAAGGCAAATTGATATTACAAATCCATATGATTCAACTAATAACAAATTTCAAATAGATATTAATAACCATCTCCCTTTTCTTGTTCTTTCAGCAAAGTTCAATATAGATATTGCACAAATATACCCACATGGCTATGCAAATAAAAAGTCCAGTTCAATCAATCTAAGATGAGAAAAGACAAAAGGAACCAATCCAGATATAATTGAAAATGAGGAGTTAGATCACTAGTCAAAAGGCTAAAGAATCATGAGTCAAGAGACGTTTCTCTTTCGTAGCAAAATAAGTAAAATGCACGAAGGAAGAACTAAAGAGTACATGGGCCGAGATCCCACATGAAAAAGCTTGCTTATTGAATGTTATTAATAAGCAAAGCCTGCTTTCCCAAAATGTGGCACTACATTCCAAGTTCAGCCCTATCTTCTTACTGTTTCCACGATCCATTCCACTCGCAATCGCATGCCTATGCCCAAAGACCTGAAATTCATACATGAAGTAAAATCAACAAGAAACCATGCTCTAAAGAGAAATGCAAAAGTACCGATTAATGAAATCTATTTACTTACCACAAAATCGTAGTTTCCACAAAAGAAAGTCTATTTGCCAATGATAATGTCCTCGGTAAGACAATCGAAATCTAAAAATCAAAGAAGAGATTAAATAAAGCATTTACTTAATATAGATGTGCGAACGAATTACAAGATAAAAAGGAATATATACGACTTACCCGCCTCAAATTTTTCCGCATTTTCAATGCACTCTTCAACGCTAATCGGCACACGAATGGCTCTCAACCAATCTTGAGTGCAAATTAAACCTTCCACCACTCTAGGAGTCAAAAAACTTCGAAAGTTGTCAAGCATACGACCCGATGCACTAAAAGTTGACTCTGAAGCAACAGTAGTCACGGGAATAGATAGAACATCTAGAGCCATCAAAGATAAAATTTTATATTTTGACCCAGTATTCTTCCACCACATCAAAATGTCAATATCTAGAACATCTTTACTATCAGCTTCAAGATACCGATCAAGTTTAGACTTTTTTTCATCAAACACTTTTTTCTTCGCGTGAAGGAAGATTTTTCGCCAAGCTTCGATGTCATCCTCATCCTCAATCTTACCTTCATTGTCATCAACATTGGAAATAGAACCACTACTACTAGTACTCACACTTGAACCACCAAAATTTCCTTTACAAGAAGAATCAGCAAAGGATTGCTCATAAAACTCATATAAACGCTCCAAGGCAAGCTTCACCTTATCATGCATTTCATCAATTTTTGCTTCATCATCATAAATTTGTCCATAACAAAACTTCACATAAGTCAACTTCTTTGTAGGATCCAACGCAACCGCAATTAACACCATCAAATTTACCTTATCCAAACTCCCATAATACTTATCAAACTTCTATTTCATTTTTTTACCCATAGCTTGAAGCTTAGGATCCAAAGCATTCGCCGCATCATTCAAATATTTATACAAATAAGCTATCCCCTCAAAATAACTATTTGAAGTAACATATGAACTCCCTAACATCCAATTGGTGGCATCATAAAACCGTTTCAGAAATTTAGAAAGAATGATGGCATTTTCCCAATCTTCATTTCCAAGAGAATCATTGTCAAGCTCCCTTAAGAAAGATGCATCATCTTCTTCCATCCTTTCAAATGCTTTTTTGAACTTTATGGCGGTGTCTAACATTAGATAAGTGGAGTTCCACCTAGTGGCTACATCAAGACAAACTGAACCCTTATATGTGATCTTTATAGTCTCAATACAAGATTGAAATGCTTGAGCCCTCATGGGAGAACTCCTCACATACCTAACTGCATTTCGAATACGTGCAATAGAATCACGCACCTCATTCAACCTATCTCTTACAATCAAATTTAAGATATGAGCAATGCACCTCATATGTAAAACATCACCATTCAAGATCAAAAACCATTCTCTTGAAAATTTTTCCTTCAAATAACCAACAGCCACATCATTGGAACTAGCATTATCCACGGTTATTGTTGACACATTTCTTTCTATCCCCCACTCGTTAATGCATTTCTCCACCATTTTTCCAATCTCCCTACCCTTGTGACTATGCATCACCGCAAAATTGATAATTCTTTTATGCAACCTCCAATTTTCATCAATAAAATGGGCAGTGAGACATAAATAGTTCAAGTTTTGATTAGAACTCCACATATCAGTTGTGAGTGCAACTCTAGAATTAAGCTTACTAAAGTAAGCCTTCAAACAAATTCTTTCACTCATATACAACTTCATACAATCTCTAGCCACTGTAAATCGTGATAAATGTTGGAAGAGAGGTTGTAATTCAATAACAAAGTCACGAAAACCGACTCACTCAACCGTGGAAAAAGGTTGTTCATCAATAATTATCATCCGAGCAAGCATGTGCCTACAACGTTCTTGATCAAACTTCCACGTTGTTAAGACACTACCATTACTAGTACTTTCCCTTACCTCACTAGACGAGTCTTTGTTACGTGGTGCAAACAACATTTGCTTCTTATCTACACAAGAATACTTTTTACACCTTTTTAAGTGCTTCCGCATAGTAGACGTTCCATGATCAACACAATAGTCATACACAATCCCACAGTGAGAACACTTTACCTTATCTTCTTTTAGTGTCTCCTTATTCTTGACTTTGGAAAAATGATCCCACATCTCTGAATAATTAGCTCGCTTTTTTTTACCAGTTGGAGGAAGGGAGCCAACCATTTTCGCCGTGTTTGTCGCACTCAAGTTTGCGGATTCCACTTCATCAGCTCTATGGAATGGCAATTCCATTAGCGAACTCATTTCATTATTTCCATCCACTTCCATTGAAATGTCTTTGTCTTGATCCATCAACTAAAAACAAATTATACAAAAATGTCAGGATTCTACTAAACTCACAACAAGAAGCTCATGATGAGGATGCATGTCACAAGACACAAACGCCAAGTTACCGACATATCAAAGTAAATGAAACGATGGAAGAAAAATCAATAAGTGAGAAACTTTAACTAACGAACATAAAAGGTTACGTAAAGCAACTCAAAACCCAAACTAATATTCATGACTCTTACACGAATCTACTAAACTTACAAACAAAACCAGGATTGAAAAGAGGCAACAAACATTAAGTTGAGATCCTTAAAAGAAAATTATAGCTTACATAAGTAAAAATGTACAAACATCCAAAAGAAGAGCCAGAGGTATGGTCCACGAGGTCCAATCTTGAAGGCGCTTATTTGAAAACATCCAAAACCTCTGATAATTACAACTGTCTACATGTATATCACACAAACCCAAATAAGTAAAGCATCAGCTTGCTTCATACTCTTCTCAATAGGGAGAGTCTGAAAGATTCAGTTGACAACTTCTCAGTCACCTGCACCAGAACAACTATGTCAGCAACATTCAATGGAAATAAGAATGCACTAGTCAATACTTTTCTATTGGCCTCTATCTAAACTACTAAACCTCCTATAGGAGCTCAGGGGAATAAAGCTAAATGAAATAAGTGTGTCTTCAAAAATGCGAACTTTACTTGACAAAAGACTCGCAAGACCATTCATAAGCTCATAGAATTTGTGTGGAATCTGGTAAAGTTGGAACCTAACAATCAAGAAGGAACATAAAGAATACTTTATCACCATAAATGCATATCAGCAACATAAAAAGAGCTTGGGACAACAATAAGCTTTAGGTAGAGCTTTGTATTAGCTACCATAGAATTGCAGAAGGCATAATTCATCATATATCTCATGAGAAAATGAGCCTCACGATGTTTATCTAGAATAAAAACTACTGTTAATTTATCATTAGTCACTTTATTTCATTTTTCTAGGTGGTTAAAGTAGAACTTTTAGATTAACAGAGAGAGGGCAAACAATATTCCAAATGTTTAGTTCGGGGGACGAAAGTGTACAGAAAGGATTTGCACATAAAGGATTAAACAAAGGACGCACAACTACGGGCTCGTGCGTGTTCGTAAAACGAATCTAAGCATCAACACACAAAGAAAAGAGGAACGCCGCTCTTCGAATCCAAGCTACGAGTTACAATCGATAGCATTTAAGCAGAAAATCACCAATGACATCATAGCATTTACAAGTCCTACCATTGCAGGAAAAAAAAAAACAGAAGGAAAACACAAATTAACACACAAAGAAAAGAGGAAAAACAAGTGAGATTCAATGGAAGGACCTGAACAATTGCAATCAAAGGCGAGGCAAAAACGTATCCGATTCTTCTGTGCTTGGCCCAGATGAATCTCAAACCAAGACACAGAGCAGCGCACAAATTGGATCTCCAATCGAACGGAGAGAGAGAGAGAGAGAGAGTCAGACGCGAGGCGAGGAGAGGCGAGTTGCTGGGCAGTGGGCACGTGAGAGAGAGGCAAGGTGAGGAGAGGAGAGGAGAGGCGAGTTGCCTCTGGGTTGTTGCTCGCAGAGATGACGCCGCGACAGAACCAAAACATAACGCTAGGTTTCTTTTTTTAACTTTCTAAAAACCGGTTCAATAAACCGGTCCAGGTAGGCCTTCATCGAGAACCGGTTCCCGGACCGATTTTTCGGGTGGGCCGATCCGAGAACCGGGTGAACCCGGTCCAGTTGTACACCCCTATGTGTTCATAGGTGAACAAGAAAGTGGAAGTGTAACTGAATTCGAATCATGAGATGTCACATTTTTAGAAAATGAATTTCCTAAGAATGGCGAAATAGAAGATGACTACTCTCTATTTGAAACATTAGATCGTGATAATGACCCAAGTTGGAGCAATGTGAGAAGAGAGTGATTAGTTCTGAACCGATCTCAAATGCAATCACTTGATAAGATGATACTGTCATTATCTAATTTGAGTGGTAGCGTAACGGAGAATGATGTACCAAGCGTACAATCTCCTATACAACAAACAAGTCGTAAAAGCATTCCTCGTTGACGTTTTGACATTGAAGAGGAAGCTTTCATAGTAGTTCCACAAAATGAAAATAAGTCAAGAACTGTAAATGATGCTCTAACATACCCTGACAAGGAAAAGTGGATACGTGCAATAAAAGAGGAAATTGAGTCAATGGGATCAAACTAAGTTTGGGAATTTGTTGATCTTCTAGAATGACGCAAAGCCATTGGAAACAAGCAGGTTCTCAAAATAAAGTGTAAAGCCAATAGCTCGATCGAAAAATATAAGGCTCGCCTAGTGGCAAAAGGGTATAATCAACATGAGAATATTGATTTTGAAGAAACTTTTTCTCCTGTAGTAAGGTTTGCCTTGGTTCCCCTTATCTTGGCAATAGTGGCTAATATGGATCTTGAATTACATCAAATATATGTAAAGACTGCATTTCTCAATAGAGAATTAGATAAAGAGATTTATATGGAACAACATGTTGGTTTCATTACAAAAGGCCAATAGCAAAAGGTTTATCAACTTTTGAGATCGATATATGACCTTAAGCAATCTTCAAGACAGTGGTATATACATTTCCATAATGCCATAGTGGCATATGATTTTGTAATGATCGATGGGGATCATTGTGTATATATCAAAAAATTCAAAGATAAATTTGTGATATTATCTTTATATGTAGATTATATACTAATTACCAAGAGCAACATGGAATTAGTAAATACAGTTAAGAATTGGTTATTTTCTAATTTTGAGATGAAAGATATGGGTGAAGCTGCATGTATATTTAGAGTTAGATTTCAAGAGATCGTTCAAAGAAGTTACTGTCTTTTTCGCAAGAGATGTATATAAACAAAGTTCTTGAACGATTTCGCATGCAAGATAGCAAACCCATAGATACTCCTATTGTGAAAGGTGAATGATTAAGCCTTAGAATGTGTCCTAAAACTCAACAAGAACATGAACAAATGAAACATGTTCCTTATGCTAGTACTATAGGAAGCTTAATGTACACTATGATATATACAAAACCTTATATATGTTTTGCAGTTAGAATGGTTAATAGATACCAATCCAATCCAGGTCAAGCACATTGGTGTGCCGTTAAAAGGATCATGAGGTATCTGAAGGCTACTGCTGATTATTCGTTGAGTTATCAATGAAGTAATATGCACCTTGAAGGCTATATTGATGCTGATTGGGGAGGAGATTTGAATAAGAGGAAATCCACCTCTAGGCATGTATTCTTACTGAATAATGGTGCAATATCTTAGAGCAGTAAGAAACAATAGTGTATAGCACTATCAACTATGGAAGCCAAATTTGTGGCATTCTCAGCGGCAGTTAAAGAAGGTATTTGGCTTAGGAGATTTTTGGATTATTTAGGTGTCAATGGAAATGCTGCAACGTCGTTATTGGTATATTGTGATAGCCAAGTATCAATAGCTTACACCAAGAATCTCAAGTTCCATTGCAAGACCAAACATAGACATCAAATACAACTAGGTTAAAGACATGATGGCACGAAAGGAAGTGAACGTACAGTACATATCTACACAAAGAATGATAATAGATCCTATGACGAAGCCAATTCCTAGAGATGTTTTCTATAGTCACGTAAAATCTCTAGGACTGCGTAGAGTCTAATGTACTGAAAATTATATTTTCCTTAAATGTTCACACTATTAATGATGTTTGATGTTATTATTAATACCTATGAGATAATTTGATATTTATGCATCTTAATACTTAGTGCATTATATTGAAAGGTATGTTGGACAAATGAGATATTAGTCCACTCACATGGGTAATCACTTCTATTTACTGTGTAATAAATACAGATGAGACAATTATAAGCTTATTATCTAGATGATAATTGAGAGCTTAGGCTTAAAATATTGATGTTGTCTTAACAGAGGGTTAAGATGATGACATAATATTTATTAAGTCCAAAAGTGAAATAACCCACATATTTTACTTTACTTGTCTATAATGCCAATTGTGAGTTCTGATAAATTCTTTAAAAAGAGTAGATTTGTGAACTCAAATTAAACATTGGGAGTGTTTGAACTATCATCTGTACAGTATTAAGGGTAAAAACATACGCTCCATGAGAAGGAGAGAATACTGTAATACGTATTTCATACTACATATGAATGAGACGACTAATAAGAGTTGGCAAAAGTTTTGATCTCAACTTTTAAGCCGTGTTAGACTCTTGAAGAAAAGAGTTCATCATTTAGTGCCCTCACGACTCTGACTTACTCTCAAAGTTTCTATTCAGTGTTTGCTATCTTAGGGTATTGCCAACGATCATGAATGATTCAATCTAATGGGGCATTTCTAGAAAAGTGAACTAGACTAAAATCGAGAGGTTTAAGGAAGAGGAAGATCGATTTACTATTGATATCACATTCTGATTTTGTGTTCACAGATCGACCAATTATGATTGTTTGTCAATCATAATTATGAATACAATATATCATACTTAAATAGATCGAGAGAGATATAAATGTGATTGATTAATTTAGAGTATTGCATACTAGATCTACTCTAAAGGAATGTGTCCAATTTGAGCTGATATATATTCCTAACAGATATATGGCAACGAACTCTCAAAGTATACTGGTCGCACGAATTATTTATCGGTATGAACTTTGCAAAGAAAAGAGGCATATTTAGCCTATCATGGATAAGTGGGAGATGATGGCTTTGTGGGCCACCCATGTGAGCTAGACCAGCCCATAAGCCAATAACTATCTGGCAATTACTTGAAGAGTACGTAACTCCCTTTAAAGAAGTTACATTCTTCACTTATTGTAACACAAGAGAAAAAGAACGACGTAAGAGAAAAAGAACGAGATTTTCTCCTCTCTTCTAACGGACGCGAAATCGACGCGCAAATTCTCTCTTAATGCTACAAATTGAGACATTTAATCTGTGGAAAGTCGGGTACATACGATTTTGTGATGTATCTGCACTATCAGTGATTCAAGTGGATTTTGAACATGTTTTGTATGTCTATCGCATGTTCGAATTTCGTTTCCGCACTTCCGCTTTATGGAATCCGTTTCCATATCACTGGAATTAGTTTCCATCATATTCATTTCGACAGATCTAATCAAGAACAAGGCTGCGCTTAGGTGACTTTATTAAGGGGGTGAACGAGTCAAAGAAAGTTTAAGTGTCATGTGATTACAATCTCATATGTTGACCGGTGACATTAAATTACCCCCACACAAGGTTACCCTCACTCTACAGATATTCCACCTTCTGCCTTCTATTTGCCCCGCCCTCTTCTACGCATTTTCTTTCCTTATTTTTACGTAGTAATTAGAAAACTATTATCTTACAAATAGTTACGACTCACGCGGCATCCAAGAGGCAATTCTTTTTACGAAACTAGAAACAGAGATCAATTATTTTAAACGAAAAGGAGATGATTTTAAAATTCGGGAAAAAGTCCAAAGCCAACTTAAAATCGAAACAAACTCACAAAAATAGCGATGCCAATGTTCATATGCTAGACAAACCGCGATCTCAACGAACTGAAAAACCTCTTTTCACTTGTTTCCAAATACACTATCAGCCTCGCAGCGAAGCAAAATGAATCGAAACGTGCAATAGTTTTTGTCGTGCAATAGATCAACTTTATTTTGACATTAAAGGGGCGTATTTGTATTCGCGTTAATCTTTTTCGTGTTAAAAACAATATGTAACTTCCCTTCTTTTAAATTTAAGTTGGCTTTTGTGTTGTAATTTTCAACACGACATAAAAATACATAATGGACTTTTACGGGAAATTGATATAGCCCGTTTCAACATAAATATACTTCTTTTTAAAAATCATGTCCAATGATCTTATACTAATCCGGCGTCTTTTAAGTGATTTATGTACTTCTTAAGTGAAATATCAGTGGTGGGTAAGTTATTTGTTTAAAGCGGCAGTGTCTTCGGCTTCTTTTAAGAAGATAGAAACAAATTGACTTGTCAATTTCACAGAATAAGTAACGCATTCAGGAAGAGTATAGAATATTCAAACAGAAAAGATCAAATACGAATTTCTTATTCGTATACGGGTTTCTCTTTGGATGTCCATTAAAAGATTATTTACGAAACAACTTTTTAATTATAGAAAATTTTTTATCTAAATAATTATATATGGTTTTATTCTTT
>BCNH02000010.1:11567415-11592870 GCA_001662345.2 Metrosideros polymorpha var. glaberrima | reverse complement strand
TGGCAAAAAAAAAAAAGGTTTAGGACTGAAATGGCAAAAGTGCAATAGGTTTAGGACTGAAATGACAATTTTTCCGTTATTTGTTTAAAGCGGCAGTGTCTTCGGCTTCTTTTAAGAAGATAGAAACAAATTGACTTGTCAATTTCACAGAATAAGTAACGCATTCAGGAAGAGTATAGAATATTCAAACAGAAAAGATCAAATACGAATTTCTTATTCATATACGGGTTTCTCTTTGGATGTCCATTAAAAGATTATTTACGAAACAACTTTTTAATTATAGAAAAAATTTTATCTAAATAATTATATATGGTTTTATTCTTTTCGAGCACGAGTTTAACACTACTCAGCAAGAAATCACAAACCTAGCAACCAAAATCTCCTTTTAATTTTTATATCTTTTGAATTTTCAATCTCTTCCATTTTCAAATTTTTTTTTTTTTTACTCTTAACAATATTATCTACTCCTCCCGCATATCTTTCAGTATCACTATGACGCAACTGCTCTTTTTCACATTAAAGTCTTCTTTAGTTTTTATTCAACAATGCATCAGAAGATGACCCAAGAACCAGCATTCAGAGCTAACTCACCACCCTCAAGTTGTTCTCCAATCAAAGCTTTCTTCGCAATACCGAATCCTCAAGTCGTCCACCTCCTCGTCATCAGCAGCGCAGCGACATTTTCACTTGGGATCGTGATGACAGTCGAATGGTCTTTACACGCGAAGCACCATCCTGGATACGAGTGGTTGGTCTATTTGGCTGCACTTGTTGTTACCCTTCCAATCCTGGCTTGGACGGTCCTCATTCTGTCCGCCGCTTTCTTGTGCGATGGGGCTCGAAGTCCAGAGAGATTGCGAGCGACCGGTTCGCCTGATTCAATCTCATCAAGGCCACGACATGAGGTCCAGGACCAGGAGGCGAAGCACAAAGAGATTTGCTCATCTGATCACGAGCAAGCCTTAGTGCAAAGTGAAGCTAGTGATATGCAACAAAACGAGGGTTTTGGTGATCATGTTCGTGCTTGTGGTTCGACAACTACCACGAACGATTCTCGGGTTCCTTCTAATTCCTCAAGGACTATGACGGATGGAAAGATTGCTTTCGAAAGAACGCTTTCTTTGCCGTCAATCGGCAATGCTCGCGAATACAGAGACATTGAGCGTGGGTTGAGCTCTCTTTGTAATGGAGTGGTCTTGTCTGTTCGCAGAAGTGATTTAAGTTGGTGTCTTCCTCTCTTTTTTGCCATTTATTTGCTTCGCTGTGTTGTCAAGTTTGATTTGGCATGATCGGACTCGAAGATTTTAATCTTCTGGTGTTTAATCTAATTCACTGCATTGTATTATATTACTTAGTCCTAGTCGTGCATGTATTAATCTGAAAATTAAACTTGTGATTTGCAATTTCACAGACAAATATGGATATAAACAAGAGAAGTTCTTAGCAACATAGACACGAATAAATGTAAGCCTGGAAAATGCAATATTTCATAACATGTGGTAAGACATTTTTAAGTAATTCTTGCTTTTTAAAAAAATTTGGTTCCTGAATTTTCCTTTTATTTAATGCAAAAATCTAAAAACTTTCTAATCACATTTATTGAAATGTAACTTTTTATGTAATTTTCTGAACTTAGAATAATTTTATTTATTTTAATTTTTTGACAAAAGTTGAATTTGCTTAAGAAAAAGCAAATCGAGTAGCCTAATAATAGAGATAGCAACTAGAACTTTACGGGGGGAAATTATCAAAAAAAGTCCTAAATCTGTTGCAATTGTATCAATTCAATCCTAAAAAAAAAAAAATTCCAATTCGGTCCTAAATCTTTTACATTTGTACCAATTCAATCAATTTGACCAGCCAACGCTAACGCAAACAATTTTTAATAATATTTTAAGATTTTTTCAATTGTTTTATTAATTTTTTTCTATTTTTTGTCTTGGCTGGGCGAGGTCGACCTCACCAGCGGCTGACCTAGCGAGGATCAAGCCTCACCGGCCATGGGCAAGGCCCAACCTTACCAGAATCCGGCGAGGGCTCTGGTGGCTAGGTGAGGCATGACCTCGCCGGATCTAGTGAGGTCGGGCCTTGCCCATGGTCGGCGAGGCTTGACCCTCGCCGGCCAAAATGAAAAAAAAAAAAAAAAGAAGGAGAACAAAAAAAAATAAAAATTAATGAAAAAAGTTGAAAAAAATATTAAAATATTATTAAAAATTGTCTACATCTGCACCGATTGGCCAATTGGATAGAATTGGTACAAATACAAAGGTTTAGGACTGAATTGGCCAAAAAAGAAGTTTTAGGACTAAATTGGCATAATTATAATAGGTTTATGACTTTTTTTAGTAATTTTCCCACTTTACAATAGTTCAATACTGATATCTTTTTTTCTTTCTCTTGAAGGTTTTTTTATGGTTTCCTCCGAACCGTTGTAAAGTATCTAAACAAAAAAAAAACTTATAATAAAAAGAAGACTTATTCAAGCAATGTCAAAAACAATAAAATAAGTAAACGAGAATATAAAATATTGACGAAAATTTAAGTGACAAATGAGGTGAATTTCGCAATGGAGCATCTTTGCTTGGCTCGACCCTCGCTTTAGATTTTTTTTTTTCCAAACTTGTTTGGCTAACTCATCCAAATCACCAAATTAGGATGTTCAATAGCTTCAGTTGGATGGGGTTAAAAGAGAAGTGTGTCATCTTCTAGCTCTATCAACGAAGTTTATTGAAAGACGTTCTAGGGTTGTTTTTAGCTCTAAGGGAGACTGAGAATAAGCCCTATTTGTTTTCAAATTATGGCTGATTGAAAAAACAGAGAGAGAGAGAGAGAGTTATGAATTTCCACATGAACGTGCCACATCAACTAAATTATTGACATGTGTTATCCAGTTCAGTAATTTCACAGAAAAACCTGACACGTGTACCAGTTCGGGATTTTTCGTTATCCAAAAATTTAGTTTTGGATAAATTGATAACTTGTGTACCAATTTGAGGTATTTTATGATCCAAAAATTAGTTTGGATAAATTTATCACAAGTGTACCAATTCGGGGTTTTCATAGTATTAAACCTAGTTTTAACTTTTGATGTAAGGGTAATTTTCAAATTAACTGAATGTGGGATTAAATTCACTTCTAACTTCTAGAGACATGTATGAATGTGGTTCGTCACGATTCTTCAAACCCCTCCTAAGCTAATAAGAGATAATATTCGATTCCCATACATAATACAATCTTAGGGTTTGTTTGTTTGAAGGAAAATTGTTTCCAAGAAATTGTTTTCCGATTTTTCAATTTTTGGCTAACGGATCTATGGAAAATGTTTTTCATGAACTGACAACAACAAGTTTAGATTGGAAGAAAACGACTTCCTTTTCTAGCAAGAAAGAAATTATTTTTCTTAAACTACTAAATAAACGAAAATTAACAATTTTCCTTAAAAATGATTTTATGGAAAATATTTTCCTTTATTATGAAATTTTCAGTGAAGCAAACGAACCCTAAACTATAATTTGATTACTCTCAAGTAGTTATTACAAAAATAAGCAAAATCAGAATAAAAACTCTCAATTAGATTAAAAAAGAAAAATATAAAAAAAATATTAGAGAGAGACATCGTTAGGGGGGCATGGTCCCCTTCCCAGCGAGGGTCCTTGCTCACCGTTCCCTTAACCAAAGTTCCCTGTTCGTTCTGTCAATGAATTTTATTTTTTTTTGCCTTTTTTTTTTTTTAACTTTTAGGTTTTCAAACCGTCCCCTTAACACAAAGTCAGAAAGTTGGTGAAGCATTCAAGTTGGCAGGCTTGCCGCGTGGGAAAGGACCAACGAAAAGCTGGCTTCATTAAATGGATAGGCTCACTGAAACACGCTATTTTAAAGGATAGAGAGTGGGAGACAAGAGGCAGCTCGGGGAGTCCGGGAACTCCTCCAAAAACCATTCAAAAGACCAACCTCAACCCAAAAATTCCAGACGGACCCTTCGTGAGAAAAATGAAATTTCCACAAACTTCCGGCAAAAAATAGCCAAAACCTTAATCTAGAGAGTGAAATTTCACTCAAAGATCTTTCCAACCATATGTCGCACGTCCCAAATGGAGTTCGGGAAGGTGCCCAAAAGTCCCCCGAAAGACACCCCCCATTCACTGGTCATGGCAGAAGTCGGAAATTTTTCTCAAGGTGTTGGGAGGCTGGTCACTGGTGAGGGAAAGTGAGAGCTTTTGAGAAAAATAAGGGACACGTGGAAAAATCAGTTACTTGATAACTAAACTAGGATACATCTAGTTGTATGAGGTGTTAAAGGAATCGACAAAAATGGTCCCGGAGCCTGCTGTTGGAGATTAACAAAAAGCTTCGTCGTCAGTTTTCTTCTTCGCAGATCCCATTTTCCAGCATGAAGGGGCCAACTTCCAGGCGCCTTTAGAGGACAATTTCTTCGCTTCCTTGGCCAAGAGCTACTTCAAACAGCAGCTAAGAAGCAAGGTAAGGATGTCAGACGTGTTTTTGCTCCATCTTGACCATGGTTTGACCGTGGAAAATCTTGAGGAAAACTAGCCCAGAAAACTGGGTTCTGAGGCTGGAATTTTTCTAGGTGTCGAACTAGTTTCAAGAGTCTTTCGTGTTTGACTTCCTACGCCCCCTTTCATGCGTTACCTTACCTGTCTTCGTGAATTTTTCTAGGAGTACAAATGATTCCTAAGTCAGATAGGTTTGGTCTTTAGGTCCCTGTGTGAACCATGAGATCGCTTGGAACTTGAGCCAAAAACTGAGTCGATCCATACTGGTTCATGACTGGCCGGTGTGTACCAGGCGAGTAGGCTACTTCGAGAGGCTGGTTCGAGGTGTGTAGTTGGTCATTCTCCGATGTTCTTGTTGCATTTGAAATTTCATGTTATATAATTTCATTCGGATGGAGTTTTGTTTCCCATATTTGTAGCATGTGATAAGTGTCGTGGCTTGAATCTGGGCATGCAACCTGTTTGCTTGACCTGGGTTCAAACCCAGGTTTCCAAAAACAGTTTGAACCCGTAAATTTGAGGCTAATTTTGATTGTGTGTTTGTATGTTCTAAGATCTCATTCCTAGTTTATGTTGTTCCCTGCATGTTTTAGTATAATCTTGATCTTTACTTGAACTTAATATTTCTTAAGAAGCGAGATTGAAGGCCGTGAACATGGTTCGGAGGAACTGATCTGGTAAGGCCAACGCACGCCAGATGTTCGACGAAATGCCCAAACCATTTTCAATCTTCAAATGGTTGATTTGAGCTTGGTTTTTTGTGATATTCATGTTTAGAGCTCGTCCATGTGCATGTGAATCAAGTATAGTTCGGTTTAATGAATTAAATTTATTTCAAAAATATAAAAATATATATAATTGAAAATCAGGAAATCCCCCCCTCCCCCAACAACAAAAAAAATGTAGATTAGCCCTAAATTAGGGCAGAAATAATATTTCTAAATTTTTCCTAGTTTTCTAGAGTCATTTTCCTAATTTGGTGCTATTTTGGTATATTATAATCATTTTTGTAAATAGTCCATTTTGCATATATTAGAATTATTTAGTGCAATTTCACACATTTAGAGATATTTCATGCATATTTAAATTCCATTTTAGCTCACGGGGGATCATGTCCCGGGGCTTAGAACAAGGCGATGTAATATTTTTGCTCGACAAGTATCGGGTTCTCATTTCTGCACCTTTATTTTCGATTACTTGGGTGTTTACTTTTTGTGCCACTTTTAAATAGCTTGCTTGTAAATAGCTTCCTTTTCTAGAATAGGTTAAATCTAGTTTAGGATCATAATAAACCCAAAACAAAACATTTGCATGCTCACTTAGTAACTTCGATACTTTTAGGATCATAATTGGTAATTAAGATTGCATGACCACATATATAACAACCTTCCAAGTTACCCGTTAATAAAAATATTAGCGTAATTAAGTCCTCAAATGTAGAATCTCTGGTTGCATAGGAAATGAGACAAACTTGCTTTCCACGTCTCATTTGGTTTCTAGCCAACCTCGGGTGACTCTTAGAAATCATTAGGTTTAACAAGAACTAAAAGAAATCCAATGTATCGTGAGATATGGGCTTGGGAAAGCACGAGCCTGTACATGGGTCAATCGACCTAGCTTTTGGGCAATACCCCTAAAGTTATAATTATTCTCAACCGGCGTCGAAAAATTTAGGTCACAATAAGAATTTAGAAAAACTTGGGGCTAATTAAGTTCATTTTGACAATCTAGCGTATAATTAATTTTCATAAGCTCCATGGGAGCTTCTTATCTTGTTAAAATAAATGATTTAATGTATAATTAAATTTTTGTATTATTGAAAATTTAAATAATCATGAAGTATATATGTTTTTTAAGAGTATAAATATTTTTTTAAAATATTTTTTTTCACTAGTAGGAAACCTGAAAAATATTAATATGTAAATCATGAAATTTTATTCTCGTCAATATTTTGTCTATATAGTTGCAAGATTTTTAATAAATTAGTTGAAGATGACAACATATATCGATAAATATTGTTCGACAAAATTCAAAACATATTGTGGTGGCATCTAGAAGAAGGTAATGCCTTCATTCAAAGGTGCGTCAAATGTAATAATTTAGATGCTTTGTATATGTAAGGACTGGTTATTTTATTACATGATTTATTTCTCTAATTTATACTCTATAATTTCGTTCAAATTAGAGGGATGAATTATGTAATTAAACACATATAAGTCCTTTCGTGTACAAAGCTTCTAAATTATTGTATTTGATATACCTTTAAATGAAAGCAGTGTCTTCTTTAGGATGCCACCACAATATTTTTAGAATTTTGTCAAGTGATATTTGTCGATATATGTTTTCTTTTTCAGCTAATTTGTTAAACATCTTGCAACTGCATGAATAAAATATTGACGAGAATAAGATTTCATGATTTATCTACTAATATTTCTCAAGCGTTCTATTGGTGAAAAAAAATGTTTTTCGAAAATATTTATACTCTTAAAAAGCATATATACATTTTGGTTATTTAAATTTTCAATAGTACAAAAGCTCGATTATACATTAAAATAAAATATTCAAGCAAGCTTCCATAAAGAATAAGAAAATTAATTAGGAGCCAGATTGTTAAAAGAAACTCAATTAGCTCCAAGTTTTTCTAAATTCTTTACAATCATTAATGCAATGATGAATGTGACTAATGCATGACCTAACCTACACGAAATAACTTGGATTAGTACTTCAGATGCAATGACAAATAAATTCTTTTTGTGTTTTCTTGTTTATGCTATGACTATATGCACCTAATCTAATATTAAAAATGATAAACTATAACATAAAGTCCTAAGTGTCATGCATGCCATGGTACAATGAATTAACTCTTCAATGCTATTGAATTAATTTCTAAAGCTAAGGACATGATATGTCGTTAATGTTATGACATGAGATAAAATTAATCATACGATGCAAGTTATATGAAATGTTAATTTTTGTATTTTCTATGTTTAGGAAAATAGGAAATTAAATCCTAGGACCCTATATGTGACCTAATGACTTTTATTAAAAGAATATCGGCTTAAAGCTGCAATGCTAATTCTTTTTGTATTTTTCTTGTTATGATATGCAATATGAATGGTGCATGAGATGCAATTACTAATTAATCCTATCTCCATGACATGATTATTAAAGAATTAATTCTAACTGACGTGCATTATATGACGTGCATGCTATGAGACTAATCAACTTAAAACCTACACGCAATCTATATGATTATAATGACATCTTTTGTTTGGTTTTTGTTTTATGAAAACTATGAATTATCCAAATTCTATATGCATTCTACAATAACATGTGTTACCCTTAATATAAAAAGCAATAAAATATGAACAAGTCAAAGGAAGTCTAAGTGCTACACGATCGCAATCTCATAAGGCTACTCTCACTCTTCACATATTCCACCTACTGCCTCCTATTTGGCCCGCCCTCTTCTATGCATTTTCTTTCCTTCGTTGTTATGTAGTGATTAGAAAACTATTACCCTACAAATAGTTACTTGCGCGGCATCCAATTTGCAATCCTTATTACCAAAATAGGAATATAAATTAATTATCTTAAACCAAAAGGAGATAATTTTCAAAATTCAGGAGAAAGATCCAAAGCCAACTTAAAAATGAAACAAACGCACAAAAAATAGCAATGCTAATGCTCATCAATAGATCAAATGAAACAAACGCACAAAATGAATCGAAACGTGCAATAGTTTTTCTCGTGCATTACATCAAGCGAATTCCAAACGCTATGGAACGCACCCGAAGTGGCCACATCAATAGATCAACACAAGCAACTTCAAAGACCTCTAACATGTTGATGCACTGTCCGAGAACACCTCTTAATTTTCGACATAAAAGGGGCATATTTGTATTCGCGTTCATCTTTTTCGTGTTGACCTTTACGTGAAATTTGATACAGTCCGCTTCTACATGAATATACTTTTGTCAAAATCATGTCCAATGATGTTATATTAATCTTTTAAGTGTTTATGCACTTCTTAAGTTAAATATCAGTGGTGGGCAGCAGCGGTGTCTCCGGCTTCTTTTAAGAACATAGAAATAAATAACTTGTTGGGGTATAGAATACTCAAACATAAAAGAGTAGATACGAATTCCTTATTTATATACGGTTTTCTCTTTAGATGTCCATTAAAAGATTATTTACGAAATAACTTTTCAATTGTAGAAAAATTTTGATCTAAGTAATTATATATGATTTTATTCTTTTCGAGCTGGGAGCACGAGTTTCACACTAGTCAGCAAGAAATCACAAACCTAGCAACCAAAATCTCCTTTCAATTTTTAGATCTTTTGAATTTTCAATCTCTTCCATGTTCATTTTTTTTTAACTCTTAACAATGTTATCTACTCCTCCCGCATATCTTTCAATCTCACTATGACGCAACTGCTCTTTCTCACATTAAAGTCTTCCTTTAGTTTTTATTCAACAATGCATCAGAAGATGACCCAAGAACCAGCCTTCAGAGCTAACTCATCACCCTTAAGTTGTTCTCCAATCAAAGCTTTCTTCGTAATACCGAATCGTCGAGTCGTCCACCTCCTTGTCATCAGCAGCGCGGCCACATTTTCACTCGGGATCGCGATGATGGTCGAATGGTCTTACACGCAAAGCACCATCCCGGTTACGAGTGGTTGGTCTATTCGGCTGCACTTGTTGTTACCCTTCCGATCCTGGCTTCGACGGTCCTCATTCTCTCCGCCGCTTTCTTGTGCGATGGTGCTTGGAGTCCAGAGAGATCGAGAGCAACCAGTTCACCCACTTCAATCTCGTCAAGGCCACGACACGACACAGTCCGGGATGAGGAGGCGAAGCATGAAGAGATTTGCTCATCTGATCACGAGCAAGGCTTAGTGAAAAATGAAGCTAGTGATATGCAACAAAACGAGGGTTTTGGTGATCGTGTTCATGCTTATGGTTCGACAACTACCACGAACTATTCTCGGGTTCCTTCTAATTCCTCAAGGACTACAGCGGATGGCAAGATCGCTTTCGAAGGAACGTTTTCTTTGCCGTTAATCGGCAATGCTCACGAATACAGAGACATTGAGCGTGGGTTGAGCTCTCGTTTGTAATGGAAGTGGTCTTGTCTGTTCGCAGAAGTGATTTAAGTTGGTGTCTTCCTCTCTTTTTTGCCATTTATTTGCTTTGCTGTGTTGTCAAGTTTGATTCGGCATGATCGGACTCGAAGATTTTAATCTTCTGGTGTTCAATCTAATTCACTGCATTGTGTTATATTACTCCTAGTCGTACATGTATTAATATAAAAATTAAACTTGTGATTTGCAATTTCACAGACAAATATGGGTATAAACAGGAGAAGTTCTCAGCAACATAGACACGAATAAATGTAAGCCTGGAAAATGAAATATTTCATAACATGTGGTGAGACATTTTTTAGTAATTCTTGCTTTTTTCAAATTTTCGGTTCCTGAATTTTCCTTTTATTTAATGCGAAAATCTAAAAAATTTCTAATCGCATTTATTGAAAGTTTGTAATTTTGAGAACTTAGAATAATTTTCTTTATTTTAATTTTTGGACAAAAATTGAATTTGCTTAAGAAAAAGCAAATCGAGCAGCCTAAGTAGAGTTAGCAACTAGAACTTTACGGTAGTTCAATATTGATATTTTTCTTTCTTTCTCTTGAAGTTTTCTTATGGTTTCCTCTGAACCTTTGTAATCTAAGCAAAAAAAAACTTATAATATAAAGTGTTAGAAGACTTCTTCAAGCAATGTCAAAAATAATAAAATAAGTAATTGAGAATATAAAATATTGGCAAAAATTAAAACATAGGTGACAAATGAGGTGAATCTCGCAGTGGAGCAACTTTGCTTGTTGTAGCGCTCACTACGTACGTAAGAAAAGAATGACATACACAAGCAAACCAAGTTTGAACTAGTGCTGAAAAATTGGGGCGAATTACGCATGAAGAGAAAGAAATCAATTTTCGAAAGAAACTGAATGAATATCTAATTGAGTGGGTGTGTAGTAAGTAATTGTTGAACATGTGTAGGAAAGTTAGAGGGGTCTATTGCATAAAACAAAACTCAAAAGACCAAATCGGACAAATGCAAGAAGTTTGAAAATTTGTTTGAACAAAGTGAAAGTTAGAGAACCAAATCGCATAAATGCCGAAACTCATAAGAGAAAATCTATACTTAACCCTTGTTTTGCTTGGCAAAATGGTAACATGATGAAGAAGAGAATAATGAGTAGTTTTAAGGGTTAATACCACAAAAAGTTTCAAACTAGTAAATTTATGATAAATTTACTCTAAATTGATTTGTGGATCACCAAAAATCTTAAACTAGTACACATATGACAAATTTACCTCAAACTAATTTTTAAGTCACCAAAAACTCAAAACTGATACACGTGTGACACATTTACCTTCTATTAGCTTCCATCCAATTTTACCGTGAAATTACTGAGCTGGATGATACATGATAATAACTCAATTAACGTAGCAAGTTCACATGGAAATTCATCTCTCTCTCTCTCTCTCTCTCTCTCTCTCTCTCTCTCTTCAATAAGCCATAATTTGAAAACAAATAGGGTTCATTCTCTCTCTCCCTCATAGCACCCTAATCATTATTCGTCTTCCTCTTCATCGAGCACACTCCTTCGTCGTCTTCGTGATTTGGCATCAGAACTCGTTCGAGCACACTTTTATCTCAGAAAATTTTCTTGCCTTCGATTTTTTTTTTGGGGGGGGGGGGGAGGATTTGTTTGGCTTTCTTATCCGAATCACCAAATTAGGATGTTCAACAGCTTCAATTGGAAGAGGTTCGAAGAGAAATGTGTCATCTTCCATCTCTATCAATGAAGTTGGTCGGAAGATGGTCTGGGGTTTTTCTTGCTCAAAAGGAGACACTTATTTGTTTTCAAATTATGGCTAATTGAAGAGAGAGAGAGAGAGAGAGAGAGAGAGCTATGGATTTCCACGTGAACTTGTCACGTCAACTGAATTATTGCCATGTGTCATCCAGTCCAGCAATTTCACGGCAAAATTGTGACGATACCAACACGAGCCGTGACATGCCAGAGCGTCACAAAATCTAAGCGACTTAATAATTTGATTCATTTTAAAACTAAAGCAGAAGACGATAATATAAATTGACATTGTTAAAGGAAACATAACATGCAACTTTTTGTTTATTTCTTCCTTTAGGCGTTATTCAAATACACATCAAAAGGAGAAGGACAATTGGGGAAGTAAATGTGTAATCTACTTCTTCTGCCATCTACACAAAAACGTCATCGCCACACCCTCCAAAAAGTTGATGTAGAGTGCCCTAAAAGACTATCCGCTAACGGTCTGCAAAATATGAAAAATAATAATAGTGAGATAAACGCAGCAAGTAATTCAGGTCATGACTATTCTACTCAAACAGTTATATCATAATTAAAAAATCTGCAACATACGACTTTCAAGTCCCACTATGATATGAATAATGTTATGACGTGCATGATATGCATGTCGCCACTCTGAATAACCACTCTCATTCGTGTCACTATCGATTTTTTTAAGGATCGATCTTCCATAGTACCACACAGCAACAGGCATCTCGTCTCCTATATCAAGAGGTTTATCGATTTCTTTAAGGATCGATTTCCTGCAGTACCACATAGCAACAGGCTTCTACAGTACCACACAGCAACAGGCATCCCAATTTCCCTCACCGACTCCCACAAAGCATCATCAGCGCATAAGCCGATGGTCCTCATCGTTACCCTTATAATGATATGTATATGCATGTAATGACGAGAATGCAAGCACTAAATTCTATATTCAACAATTATCATAAAAATAACCCAATAATTCGTCATCAGCATATCCAAAATCATATCATCAGACGTGTCCTTCACTACTCGACACCATCAAAGTCAATCTTTTCATTAATTCACCAGTTCTTCATGACAGACATAATAAAATATTTTATAAGGTGAAGACAAGCCATACAAGCAATAAAACTAGCCATGTGAAGGTGTTTTCGCGTCCGCCATCTCTCATGCACGAAATAAATAACACGACCTCATCACGTCTACACAACTCCAAGCTGATAATTTCACCTTCGAAAAGACTAAAGCCTCACGAACATCAATATGTTCGGCCGCAAAGCCTCACGAACATCAACATGTTTGGCCATAGTCGAACTTTTCAATCCCACAAAATATCACACTTTTCCATCATTTTAACAACAAATGATCACATCGTCACAATTACTTTATTTCAAAGTTTTCGCCAACAATCACACGTTCAGTACGACTAGCAGTCGACTCTATGTTCGACGTTTAAAACATGTTCCACCTCTAATCACAATATAAAATGTTGAAAAGAAGAGAAATGGCGAGACTACTCGTCCTAGGTTTTGTCTGCGAAGTTAGATCATTTGCCTCATCGAGATTCACCAGCGTCCAAGCTTCACGTAGGGAGAGAACGGGCGAGTTTTGAGAAAATAAAAGATGAGAATGATAGCCAAAGAAGAGAGAGAGAGAGAGAGAGAGAGAGAGAGAGAAAGATAGAATGAGAGATGAGTTTAAATAAGCTCTTGAAAACTTCTTCCTCAAGTTTTCTTGAGAGAGAAAAAAAAAATTCTCCAAGTTTGCTTCTTCACCAAGTTTGGCACAAAAATCTCTAATTTTATTTTGTCTTCTTCCTTATAAATATCTTTCTTAGGATAAGATTTCTAGAATTGGCAATTTAACCATTTTTACCCTTGACACTATTTATATGAGCTTGATAGACCCTCTTGGGCGCCTAATGCGAGCGTGAGGCCCATTGGGCTTTTGAGCTCAGCCCGCATCCACTAGTCCGAAAAATAACCGTTCAATGATACTTAAATCATTTCTTGCATCTCAAACAGGGATTGGATTAAGGATGTCACAAAAATTTGACGAAAACTACTAAAGGGTAAACGTGTCATACGCATACCAATTAAAGATTTTTTATGATCCAAAAATTTAGTTTTGGTTAGATTTGTGACATGTGTACCGGTTTAAAATTTTTTATGATCCAAAAATTAGATTATGATAAATTTGTCATAAGTGTACCAATTTAGAGTTTTTCGTGGTATTAATCCTAATTTTAACTTTTGATGTAAGGGTAATTTTCAAATTAACTAAATAAAAAAAAGTCACTTCCAACTTTTATATATGTACATTCATCTAGAGACATGTATGTATGTGGGTCATCACGATTCTTCAAACCCCTCCTAATCTTAGGGTTCGTTTGTTTGAAAGAAAAGTGTTTCCAAGAAATTGCTTTTTGATTTTCCGATTTTTTGCTGACAGAAAACTAATTGATCTACGAAAAATGTTTTTCAAAGATTAACAACAACAAATTTAGATTGAAGGAAAATGACTTCCTTTTCAAGCAAGAGGAAAATCAATTTTTTTAACCACATAACAAATGAAAACTAACAATTTTCCTTGAAAATGATTTCATGAAAAATATTTTCCTTTATCATGAAATTTTTAGTGAAGCAAACACACTCTTAAATTATAATTTGATTACTCTCAAGTGGTTATTACAAAAATAAGCAAAATCAGAATAAAAACTCTTAATTAGATTAAAAAAAGAAAAAAAATTAGAGAGAGACATCGTGAGGGGGGCATGGTCCCCTTCCCGGCGAGGATCCTTGCTCACCGCCCCATAACCCAAGTTCCCCGTGTGTTCTATCAAAAGTTAGGGATGTCAATGGTTCGGTTAGGTTCTTCAAAAAAATCGAACCAAACCGTTACGGATGGTGGCCGAACCGAACCAATTACGAACGGAACCGAAAATCCATTTCAGTTCGGTTCGGTTCGGTTTTTGGGATTTGGTTTTCCTTTTCTTTTCTTTTTCTTTCAATTCTTTTTCAGTAGCTTCTCAATTGCACTTATAAACTCAACACAGTAACTCATGTGGGCTCGATACCTTTGACTCTCATATTATAAAACTCATCGATCGCTTGCTCATTCATCCCATTGTGAACATAGCTGACTATAATCGAGTTCCAAGTGACCGATCTCAGGTATAGAATCAAACACCTTCCGCTCGTCCTCCAAAAGCCCACACTTTTCGTAAAAATCAATGAGTCTACCCTGCCACAAAAACACATCCACCAAAGACCCATCTTCTCCACATATCCATGAACCCCCATCCCAAAACCAATCCACATCAAAGTCCCACAAGCCTTCAACGCATTCGGAACCACGAAATTGTCCGGCAAAACACCGCTTTCCCGCATTTCGCAATATCCAATCAAAGTCTCCTTGCAGAGCCCTACTCTAAAACACAATCCCACAATGGCGGCTCATGAGAACACGTTTCGGACCCTCAGCCTGCAAAACAAAACATCCGCAGCATCCACAACATTGCACTTCGCATAAAAAATCAATAATTTCGTCTCAAAGTACTCGCTTTTCGCAAAGAACTCACTGTTCTTCACTATCCGAGCGTGAACCTGAGGAAGAGCTGGCGAAGTGGGTTTGGTCGACAGACGATGGGAAGCAATTTAGGGTTTGAGAAGTGATTTGGTCGCACTATGGTTTTGCGAAGAAGAGAGAATGAGAGTGATTTCTTTCACGGTTATTGATTTACTTTCACGATTCAATTCGGTTAACCAAATTGATAAAAACCGAACCAGAAAAATAAATGGTTTTTTTCGGTTAACCAAATCGAAAAGTGAACCGAACTGAAAATGCAAGAATTTCGGTTCGATTTAGTTTTTCGGTTCGATTCTGACGCTCTAGTGTCAATGATTTTTTATTTTGGCCTTTTCTTTTTTAAGGTTTTCAAACCTTTTTCATGACGTGGATGATGTAGGGTCATCCACATCACTTGTCTTGAAATGGTTTAGTATGTCATGTCAGAATTTCTTGTTACTCGTATTGGATGGGCAAAAGCATTTGATTGTACGGATTAAATAGGTTTAGGGAGTTAATTAAACTTTGACAATAAATTTTAGAACTTTTATTATGCTTGTCCATTTTTCTTTTCCTTGAGGACGATAAATTCATTCTCAATATTGTTTTGCTCTTACTTATCCTAACTAAGAGTCTTGATGTCCAAGTCTGCATTTGTCTTAGTTAAAACAAGGGAAATTACCGCAATTTTTTTTTTTAACTTATTATATTTGTGTCAATTCAATCCTAAACCTTTTAATTAGACTAATTTTATCCTAAATCTTTTGACGGCTTGCCAATTTAGTCTTTTTTAACCAATTTTAACAAGAAAATCATTGACGTAAACGCTATCCGTCTAAGGTGATACGGTTGGCTCTGACGTGCATGTTTTTTATAATTTTTTTAAAAGAGTTTCTGAATTTTTTTTTCTTTTTTTTTTCTTCTAAGCCTGGGAGGGCCATGGCACAGCCCTCGCTCAGTGGCCAACAAGGGTTGGTAGTTGGGGTTTTTAGGATAATTGTATTGTTACTAGGGGTGTATCATTACGGCCTAATACTCTAAAATACCTCCAACTTTAACTTTTGTCTCAATTTTACCTTAAACTTTTTTTGTCCCACAAAAAATCATCAAATTTAAGTCCAATCACAATTCTACCCTAAACTTTTTTTGTTTCATAAGGACCCTCAACTTTAGATTCAGTACCAATTTTACTCTAATTTTTTTTGTCTCACAAAAGATCCCAATTTTAGGTCCACCTTCAACTTTACTGTAATTTTTTTGTCTCATGAAAGATCACCAACTTTTACTTGAGTCCCAAATTTAACTCCATTAGCCCTTCGTCGAAATTGCCCCTTAGCGATTTTGCGTTCAATCTTTGATCTCTCGTGCTTACAAATGTTCCATCTCTCGTGATTGAAGAGCTCGCGCTCAATACGCTCGAACAGCTCATGCTTGGAAGTTTTCCATCTCTCGATTGTCAACGAGAAAATTTGGATGGAGGGTTAAAGTGCGGATTTGTGACTCAATTAAAAGTTTGTGATTTTTTTATGAGACTATAAATTTTTTTGGGTAAAATTGTGATTGAACAATAAAATTGGAACAAGACATAAAGTTGGAGGTTTTTCATAAGACAAAAAAAAGTTTATGGTAGAATTGGGACAAAGCCCCATGTTGGAGGTTTTTAATCGGACAAAAGGTAGAATTTGAACAAGAGCTAAAGTAAAAGGTTTTTTAGGGTATTAGGCCATATTGTTACTAGGGGTGTATTGTTGCAAGGGTTATATTGGGAAGTTGTGTTTTGAGTGATAATTGTGTTGATATTAGGGGTATTAACGGTTCGATTCGGTTCGGATTTTCAAAAAACCCAAACCGAACAAATAGGGGTGAATCGCAACCCGAACTGGTTTGGGTCGGTTTGGTTCGGGTTTTCGAAATAGAGAAGAGAGACAAAGATTAGGGTTCAACGCGATTTTAAAGAAATGAGAAAGAAGAAAGATTTTAAGATGGGTACTTGATTTTTGTTTAAAATTTCAATTCGGTTCGTTTTGGTTTGATTAACCAAACGGATTCAAAATAACCCAAACCAGAAAAAAGAACGGTTATTTTTCTATTATTTGAATCGAACTGAAAATGCACAAAATTTCGGTGCAGTTTGGTTCGGTTTTGATTTTCTGGTTCAGTTTTGACACCCCAATTGTTAAAATGGAAACGGTGGGTAGCTATAGCCCATCAACCTTGATTACAACAAGCAGTTATCATACCAAATGCAATTACAAATGCACACCCTGCGAGATTCTTGGCATACTATTCATACGCTGGCAATCATGATACACAAGAAATGACAACTTCCACAGATACCAGGATGTTTTTTGAGCTGCAAGAAGAAGAGCAAACGTTGCCCGGTGGAATGGGCAAGGATGAAACAACTGAGGATGGAGGCGATCCTAAAGTTGGTGCGCTTATTTGCACAAACTCATCAAACCTTCAAGTAAATGGCATCGGAAATCTATGGAGCACAAGCTTATTCAACTGCTATGAACACAAGACAAATGGTAATAGCATTAACCGATTCCAATTATTAAAGTCCATACGCACATCATAAACTTTATATTTTTATACTTTATATTTTTCTCATTTAGTGATTTTGACCAGTGACCAGCAACCCATATGGGTCGAGCATTAGATTATATTGAGCTTGTTTTTCTAAAATAACACTATTTCTATTTTTGTTCCCGAAAACAAAAAAGTAGTTTTTTTTTACTTATTGTTTCTGTTTCAAATCTATTCTTTGGCCACTAATCTATTCCGAGGAATAGAAAAAATAACTGAGGTACAACAACTAAATTCTGTTCTTTTTTTGTTCCGTAGAACAAAAGAACAGAAAAAGAGAGAAACAAAAATCTTACCAAACGCACTTTTAGTAGACAATAGACTTGTTAAAATGGATCATAAACATATTTCTTAACCCATATTTAATGGGTTGGGTTATTATATGTGTTAATTATATTCAGTAAATAGGTCATGAATGGTTTAGAATGGTGAAGCATAAAATAATATGCGTATTAAACCGGTTCACAATTTACTTAGACCCAACTCATTTCTATGACTCTCTCTCTCTCTCTCTCTCTCTCTCTCCTCTCTCGCTCTCTCTCTAACTCCATGCTTTCACCTCAATTTTGGGTATGAGTTTTCTTAAATTTGGTTAAATATAAAAGTATCTTAGCAATATGGGTCGAGTCAGGTTGGGTATGAATCACTAAATTTGCATTGCATGAAAATTGATCAATTTAAATCATACCATTTTCGACCAGACCTACCTATTTGACGGATCCAGTAGATAAATGGGAAATACTCACAAAAAAAAGTTTTGAAATTTATTCTGTTTTTCGTACCCATCCCTCACTTTCCTCTAATTCCCCTTCTCCCCAAACAAAGCATACAGCCGAGGAGTAAATTTTTATAAAAGAAAAAAAAAATCCATCAAAATTGCTACACTCTCAAAAGTGCAACACCCTGCCTGTAATAACTTTCCTGGAGATACCTCGTCGTTTTTAAATCCCAACACGGCGTCGTCGCAGTCGGTTACAACTGATCCAATTGGCAATCTCGCGCCGGGTCATTTTTCATTTGCAGCAGATTACAATTGTTTTCCCGCCACCGATCAGCTTCGCGCCAATTTGCATCCGCCGACGCGCAGGCTCCCTTCGCAAACGGCGCATTGGCTCTCCCCTTCACCGCGGCTCGCGCTTTCCTCTGCATCCGCCATCGGCGCCAGTTCGCTTTCTCCACTTCGATTCGCGCTTCAACGCCCAAGCCGCTCGCGCCGCGCAAGAAACCCTAGATCCATCCCGCCCACCCCAATGGCGGTCCAGCCCGAGCCCGACTACTCTCTCTTCACCGCCCAAGAGGTCCTCCTGCTACGAGCTCTTGTCGTTTCTGCATATGCGCGTGCCTTTGTGCTTGTGTGTCTGTGTGTGTTGCTGCGTAGCTTGACGCCGAATCGTTTGCGCTGCCTCAGATCGAGTTCGTCGCGGAGGATGGATTGATCGAGATTGTGCCCAACATGCGGATGGATCCTCTCAATTTGATCTGCGTGAGTCGCCTTTCCCCTGCTCATGTGCGAGAAATCTTGCTTTCCGTTTTGATTTGGGGTCTTGCTAAGCTGCGCTTCACTGATAGGGTGATTTCGGTCCGTTTCTTCCGCAAATAGCTGCCCAAGTGCCGCTGTGGCTAGCCGTGGCTTTGAAGAATAGAGGCAAGTGTACGATTCGGCCTCCCGAATGGATGTCTGTGGGTAGGTTTTCCCTCTTCCCTATGCTTCTCTGAACGCATATTTAGGCGGTTGGGGATCTGCACATCAGTTAAGCAAAGCTTGTAGGCACGCAAATAGTTTTTTTTTTTTTGAACAACAGCTCGTGTTTCGGACAGTGGACTAGGAGCAGGGAAATTGTGCCGATTATTTTCTCAGCTCGAGCATTGTTTTAGCTGAGAAGGTCTTGTTTAATTGCTTGAGACTTTCCTCTGGTGCAAGTGGTAAATCTTGAAGGAATCTGCACTTTTTGTAGTTTATTCTTTAGTGTGTTTGGACTCTCGTATGTTTAAGAGGGACATCTTGAATTAAATGAGATTTTGAGAATTGATTAATGTGGGCATCCAATTAGATGACAATTGATGTCACGATTCGAAGGCAGAAAGATAGTTCTTTGTCCATTAACATAGTCGACAACGGCGTTTTAGTAGAGGACCTCGGTATCTTCGCAAAAAGAAAAACTTTCCACTGCACATGGGTCAGCGCATCTCCTTTGAAACTTCTTTGCTAGTTTTGTACATGTTGGATATCATGTGGTGCTTCCACAAACAGTTGAAGAAACTTATCGAAGTCGAGTTCATCCTGAACAGAGTTTTCTCAGGATCGTGATTGCTGAAATCCTCATCATTCTGTTTTCCTTTTAGGTTTTTGTTCCTAATCATAGTTGTACTTGAAAAGTTATACAGACATTAAGGATGTCAAGATCATTTCCCATCAATAAGGATGAAATTGTTGTGTGTATGACTTGCAAAAACTGTCCAGTAAGTTCAATTTGGTTTCAGAGTTTGAATGCTCAAGAGTTAGTTTTAGTTGATATAATGTTGTTACTGTAGGAGTATTATTGTTCCTTCAGGAAGATGATGATGTACTAGGTCCAAGTACACCATATTTGCCTCATCAATGTTCTAGATTATTGGAACCTCTCTCTTTCTTGACAATGCCACAGTGTTTGGTTATCTCGAAAAGAATAGTAGGTTAACACATGAAAATCTTGGGATTTGGAATGCCACAAGAGGAGAAGCTTGTTAATGTGCATTCTGTGTTATATTACATGATCAGGAGCAGAGATACCAGATACAGCTTTTTCTAAATGATCAACGATTTGAAACTCTTCTTCCATTTTATGGTACACTAGAGGTATGGAACACTTGAATTGGTGTTCTATGTTCATGCATGAACATTGATTCACTTACACGTGATGTATTTCTGAAATCGCAGCTCTGTGCATATACTTTAAGAAAAAGTTGACATGCAATGTGGTCTTTTTAGATATGCTTCAATCATATTCATGTGATTATAAATTGGACCAAATAATAGCATTTAATTCAACTATACAATCAGAAGGGCTACCGCTATCATACTACAATCCATGCTCTGGAGTTATTCAACGGTAGACTGACATAACTTAAAATCTTTATGTTGTGAATGGACAGCGACTCTTGGATGTAAATAAATTTTTTAAGTTGGAAAGGATTGTTGAGCTACTAGGTTGTGGACCAATCACACTATTTTTTTTGTTCTTGATGCTATCGGATGCATTTGGCATGACAGACCACTGAAATTTGTGAACTTCTAATCTCTTAACATCAAACGTAACCATATCTTTTTAACACAAATTCTCTCTTTTCTAGAAAAACTTACCCGTGTTCTGGAAGCTGAACGAGATTCTGAAAGAGAATTTCAGTCGATACCATTTCATTATGTGGAAATTTCAAGACTTCTTTTTGACCAGTAAGTATATGAAGTTGGTTTTTGAATGTGTATATCAGTTGATGCACAGTACCAATTCTTACTTCTCATGTGATCAACAGCGCACGGGATGACATTCCTGACATTTATATGGTGGGTTAGAAATTTTTTTATTTCTTTGTCTTCTTTGCGAACCTTTTGTCATTAAGTGCATGGAATACTGGAGCAACCTTAAGCTATTTATCTTCCATAGGTTAGGTCTCTCATCGAGGATATAAGGGATGTAAGATTTCATAAAGTGCAAAGCAGCCTGGAGACATTTGATGGTCGAACATCGGCAGTACAAGTATGCTTTCTATAGTATTAAATCTATCCATTTGTTTGCTGGCAAAAAGAAAAAATCTATCTACTTTTATTGCACAGATAGTTTGTCTCATTTTTTTGAGTTATTGTTATAGAGTAATAAATGAAACTAAGTAGTTAAATGCATGATACCTGGTTATTACACATATGGTGCTCAATTCGTTTCAACAATTTCACCATTTCTTTTATTATTACATTCGTAATCTGTGGTCAAGATGCTACTAGCAGACTTAGCTTTTGAGAAAGTATGATTATACTAATTGGCCGTGTTTCATCTTTATGTGGAGTAGGCAGTATAATCTAGTTTCACTCCTAGAAGACTGTAAAATGATTGTCTAGCATGATCATGTTAGCAGGTAATTTAACTGCAAGATTTTTTGACATTTTTTTAGATACATGGAAAATGAGCTAGTCAAAGTTTCCTTGGCCTTTCAAATTGAATCAAGCCTTTTTCTAGTGGAGATCTATCATTATCCATCTGTTATGATGTTATAAAGTCAGCCCGCACAAATGATTAGCTTGAACTTGTTGGCATCAGTATATCATCTTTGGAGGTTTTGCCTTTCAAACCAAACAGGCAATGGCAATGCAGCTGGGCATATTCAGAACCCATAAGCAGCATAGAATAGATCATACTCTGACAGTTAGAATTAAGTTAATTAATAGCTGGCAAGCTGGAGCATTTCCTTTTATGATCAAGAACCGTCAAGGTACATAAGATTCCCATGGGGTGCCAGAATTTAATGTTTGCAGGGATTCTTGACAATAAGCTGTTTTCTACATGTGGCTTAATGTGCCTTTCTCACCTGAGAATTTATATTCTCAAAAAGTTTTCTGATTTGACAGATAAAATCCTTATCGGCAATGGAGGTGAATATAGTTCGTCCCTTCGTTGCAAGAGCCCTTCAATCATTCCATAAGCTTGATAGTCTGCTGCCAGAGACGGATTCAATGCCCAACAATCAACCACAAGAAGCAGATAAAGCTGCAAAAGGACGAGTATGTTTTACTTAACTTTCAACCTCTATGATACACTTAGTGCTTATGCTAGGTTAGTAGTAAAGGTTGAGATATTAGAACTGACCTTGTCAGATACATAACTGGTGTGGTAATTGGTGTGAACTTTTTATGGGCTGAGTGTTAAAGTTTTAAACCGCATGCTTAGTTCCTGATCTTCCATGAGAAGGATTCTTGACAAAATCTGGACAGAACAGCATGTAGATAACAATCCCTAACAGAGTTTGTTTATCCATGATGCAGCGCGTGCTGCGGGGAAGGTGAAGGTGAAGGTTGTCAACAGTCATCCTCATCATGTTGTTTCGTGGAAATGTTGCTCAAGCATGCAAGCAGGTCAGGAACTTGTTTTCCCTTTAGAGGATCTGTGGAGCTTCTTGTTGTGGACTTTGCCTTTTGAGTGAGCTTCTCTTTTATAAGTTTTTCTTTCTAATCCCTGTTTTTAAGAACAATTCTACTTTAATTCAGAGCATGTGAAATGGAAGACAAGGATCTGTACACTTATCTAATTGTAGATATCTTACTGACACATCCTCTTTGCTTTGAGCACGCTGAAGAAAATGTAGCAAATTGAGTGTATTTATCAGTATCTGTATTATAGATTTTAATTTTATGTCTGTAGATAGGTTTTAGGCCTTTATAAGGTAGTCATGCATTTGGGTACTAAGTAGATTCTCGCTATATCCTCTATAACTAGAGCCTTTATAAGGTAGTTATGCATTTGGGTACTAAGTAGATTCTCTCTATATCCTCTAACTAGAGCCTTGATGTAATCTTTCATTTGGTGGCAGGACGCCTTCCTCTTTTCGGCTTAAGTATCTTCTCTAATCGTACGTGCTGTTCTCCTGCTTTACATATGCGCAGAGATTTTAAGTCAGTAACTGAGATGTCTGATAAAAGACAACTGCATTTCGCTTCAGCCAAATCACTCACATTTCAACCGGAAACATTGCATTCCTCGGTATCTTTCATAGATTGAATCAAACAAACATTGCTGGTGATGATATCTTGGATCCACTCCCTGAAAGGTTTCTCAAAGATGTTGTAGACTGTCTGAGTATTTACTAAAAAGTCATATATAATGAATTAACATTCATAAATGCTATAAAGAATGTTAATTATTTGAGTAAAGTTATAACAGTATTTTATGGGAGGTTATTAATTGAGACTATTTACTTATAAGCATTAATAATGAGAATTATAATGTATTGTTCGATCAATAAAACAATTCAGTTTAATATCCACAAGATTCATGTAATATCCGTAATTACATTTCATAATTAACTCAATAAATTACTATGATTGCTAACATAATATTCATCATTTGTATTATAAAATGTTATTTAACAATAACAACACATAAATAATCGACTATAGTAGATGATGTTTTATTACGCAAGTTCAGTAATTTATGACTAATATTACATCGTATTAATAAGGGGAAGGGATGGAATGGGCATCACATAGATCCGGCTAAGAGGAATAGAATGCCCAATCCTTCAAAAGCTTGGAATGGGCAACCCCTCCAAGATGGTCACCAAGCAATCCCACACTTACATGCCAAACTGTGATCTTCAATTCCTTGGACAACGGTTATTGTAGCCATTGTTTTGGGCCACAGGCCCATGTTTCTGCCTCCCTTTCGTTCCTTTTTTTTTTTGGAAATATGGAACATGGTTGCCATAGAGGCCCCGGCTCATTAGCGGTGCCAATCCACGCCATGCTGTTGCCCGGCCCATGACACTAGTTCTATATCAAGCCGGGTCAGGCCGACGGGCAGCTCGGTTCATTTGTCATCATCACTAGTGAAATGACTCTCTCTAGCAAGTATCTCCCCCTTCAAATGGCATTTATCGAGGGAATTGTCCAACTAGTTATAAATCTATTGTACGGATGTTAATTCAATCCTAAACTTTACAATTTTGTCAATTTGGTCATAAACCTTTCTGCGAAATTTCAATATAGTCCTTTTAGTTAATTTTTGCCCAAGATCGCTGAAGTGTGGTCCAGTCATTGCCAGCTATCCTAAATGTAGCAAAAGGTCTATTTTAGAATTTCTCGCAAAGGTTTAGGACACAATTGGCAAAATTGAAGATTAACTGAAAAGGCTACTGAATTGACATCCATACGATATGTTTATGACTGATTGAGTAATTTACCCAGCACATATCACGGTGAATCGTCCACAGAAGCAATAAGTTTTCTGTACACGTAGCTGCCAACTTATCCTCCTCGAAGGTTCTTCTACTATAAATAACACAAAATGCAATCAGGAAGAAAAAGAACAACATCAACAGCTGTCTGCGCCTGTGAATTGGCAATTGGGTTTGGTCACAGGATTGGTATGAGAAGACAAAGACTCCAACTCACAAATAACATCGAATGGTTGCCAAATGGTTGGTTCCTGGAATCTTGAAAGAGACTGTTGGGATGTTCACAATATGCCAGTGCACCATTCCCGGAAGAGCCCCAAGATATTGGAATAGAATATGCTTCTTGCATCCTTTTCCTTCGTCCCCCCCTCCATCTGCTCATGTTCTGTAGATAAGATCATCTCTCTTTCCAACTTGTGAAAAAGACATCTTATATATTCGACATATACCGCCCCCAGTTTTCTCCCATCTACCTTTTTTGCTTTTTTCTTTTTTTGGCATCTCAAGACTTTATGAAACGTTCACTTCGTATCATGGAAGTCGAGCAATTATGGAATATAAAGGGTGTAAATAGAATTTTGAATATATATATATAAATGTGAAAGTGTAGGGCACGAATGACAAAATTTCTGTTTTAGAAATTAATTTCTAAATTAAAAAATACATTTAATAACAACACAAAATTTATGTTCCCGAAACATAAATTTGTTTGATAATAGCACAAAATTTTTATTTTCCTGACGTTGGAGGGCGGCAATGGGCAGACTGCAGGCGGGCGGCAGCAGCGAAGGGAAGGGAGGAGGCAGGGAGCTAGGAGAGAGAGGAAAGTGAGTCATAAAGAAAGAGAGATAAGAGTTTTTAACGAAATAAAAAAGTAGAAAATTTTAACTTCTGATTTATGTTCTAAATCTATTTTTGGAATAGAAATTTGTTTCAAAAAAAAAAAATTACATTATCAAATGAATTTATGT
>BCNH02000010.1:11556976-11567360 GCA_001662345.2 Metrosideros polymorpha var. glaberrima | reverse complement strand
CCCCCCCCCCCCTCTTTTCATTTGATCTGTGGAATTGCTTTATAATTCGGAGCAGGGACAGTTTCTAGGCAACAAAAAAGTCGAGAAAACCTTATCCAGAAAAAGCTTTCACCGGGTCGTCGGGTCAACCCCCTTGGACCTTCTGCAAGTTGCCTTTACTTTTTACCTCATGATTCACAAACAAAAGTTGCTAGGCCCACACAAAAAGAAGGCAAAAAAAGAAAGAAAGAGACAACCCACCACCACCACCACCAAGCATTTCAGATTTCAGCTCAACCGATCCAGCCAAGCCACATCGTCATCGTTGCAATGGAGCTTCGTCTCTATTTCGTTTGTCCCCTCATGGGTTGTGATTGATGTTTGCGTGGCTCCACTGCATCTTGGTTGTCACCATCCTTGCCTCTCCGGTGGTCGCCATTTGTTTAGCTCTAAAAACCACACATCCCATGTCCCTCTTGTTCCCTAATAATTTCACATGGTTGATCCCGACGCCTTTGTTTTGGCACGTAATGTGTGGTCTATGATACTTATGTCCAACATGGGGCCGTGTGACCTGTCCGGTTCTATACCTGTTTCAATATCATACACTTACTAGTCAAAGACATTCAAGCACCTCATCAGCCCTTCCTTTTACCTATTCTTTTTAGGGGCTTTGGGATGTTTCCTTCTTGTTTTGCATTTGATTGCAATGTCAGGCCGAGGATTTAGTAAAACCTAACGGGATGTCCCGACGGTTCCGTTCATGTGATTCGGGGGAAATCAGGCAAGAATCGATTGGGGAGTGGATTAGTTCATGACGGTATCATTGATTTCGCGATGTGACAAATTGTATAATGCTAATTAATTATGCGGGGAAGTCGGGCAAACGATTCTTTGGACGATACCCACCTGCTTGTCTCGGTCCATTTGGGGCTGAACTTTATTTTATTTGGCATTGACCATAATGTCAAGACTCAAGATAATTGACAAATGACAAGCTTAGGTGTATGAACATGATTATGTGAGGAAAATGCTTATAATTGGAACCCAAGTCTAAGCAATTGCCCTTGCATTGTCTCTCTCTCCCTCTCCTATTTTGCTCTCTTTCTTTTGTTTTGCCAATAAATTGGGAAATGACGAGAGAATATCTTGACTAGAAAAGGGGTAAAGAAAATTTATTTGAGTGGAAAATGTGGAAGCAACTAACTAAACAAAAATTGCACAATAATCCAAGGTTATTACTTCTTTGTGCAGACAATGATTAATTATGAAAAGGGTATTCGATAGATATGTCGTGATGGAAATTCATGGACCATACTTATGTTTATACCGCAACCCCAAATGGGGGCTTAGAAACCAATTTTGTTGGTAGTGCTAATGATGACTGTTGGTTTTGATAACCAACTTGATGGGAAGGTGGATAGAACTTCTAGTTTTTCAAATACAAAAGTTCAGTATCTTTCTACAAATTAGTGAATTGGGCAAGATTCTTTTGTATAGAACAACGAACGCCAAATTAAATTTCATTCGATCGAACAACTGATGATTTATTCTAGGTTTTTCTTATTAGGAATTTCTTCGTGTGCTTTTGATGACACGAGACTGGTAATTTTTTTTCATTCGCTTATGTGTCGTATATTTTACGATTTGATGTGAAAATGGCATTATGGAACTATGGAGTAATTTTAAATTAGTGGTAGTGAAGCTTTTTTTATATCCATGGTAGACCTATTTGTTGTACATCTTAAGTTCTTGTTTCATCTATTCATGACTTACAACGAGACGAGCCATATATTTTTTTTCAGTAGTTTCATATGATTTGTAAAATCCTTGTGAAGTTACGATCCAATTTGATAGGCTCAATATTGATTTTAATAACCCTAATTAGAGCAAATGATAAACAGGCCATCATTTCTTACGTACGGCCTAAAGCAATTATGGAAATTAGTTTCGATATTAGATACATTGTCTGGGTACCATTAGCTAAAGAAAATAAGAGTCGTATTTTTTTTTATAGAGCATTCCCTCCACTTTTTTAAAACCGCTTAGGGAAAAAGGTATTTTCATGGTAATAAATTGATTCCTAATTACATATGTTTATTTCTATGAAATAAAAACTCGTGATTTCTTTTTTATAATAATAACATTATTCAAAAAAAAAAAATCCGGAACAGCTATTGTCCCAATTAAACAATTTCTTTTCCTTTGACATCGAACTCTCATGATTGGATTGGATGGCGCGTCGCCACGTGGGATGTGAAGATAAGGTAATGGCGGGGCCCACGCGTGCCATCTTCAAACAAGGCCCAACTAGACTCTCCAAAGTCTCAATTGGCCGACCGTCCAATCATTATTAATATCTTTTTTATTCAGAATTTTCGTTTAAGCAGGGAAAGAAATAAAAAAAGGATAACGAAATAAATGGTGCATAGATTTCGACTCAATGTGTAATATGATTTATGAAATTTTAATTTGTTCAATATGATCATGAATCTTTATCCCAATGTGCAACGTGAAACGTGTTGAATTAAGTGTTTTAACTATATAATGCAATCATTCTATTAATTCAAGCTCATAAATAATATTGAATATTTTTATATAGACAATAGATTAAATTGAATACGTATAAAAAATTTAGGGTTGCGACATTGTACATTGAACTAAAATTCAAAAATTACATTTAACAAATTAAAAATTTCAGGATTATATTATATATTGAGCCAAATTTGATGAATTATTTGTGTCATTTCTTTAATAAAGAAAAACAAAATGAAAAACGAGGAACACGAAACTAAGAGCCGAACAATCATGGTTGTTGTCATCCTTGGGAACGTGTGGCGCGAGCTGTCGTGATTTTGTTATTTATTTATTTTATTCTCTCTTTTTTTTATTGGGTGCGATTTGTCGTGTTCCGCTTTGTTGCGATGATGGGAAGGCTAAGGATGGAGACCGTTCGAATCAAGAAAAGGCCAATAAAAAAAAAAAGGGTAAGGGTTACTGTGGAGTGGACCCCACGCGACCCCCCCATCCCCGGTGAGGCGCGTCCGCGCGGTCCAATCATTTTAGACCGCGTCGCCGACCGAGGAAACATCTCCGGTCGCTCCCAGACCTTATTCGAGCCTGTTCGTTTATTTTATTTTTGCAATAATTCAGAAGCATCAGAGCACAGAGTGCCAACTGAAGGCGCATGGAAAGGGCTCTGGGAGCCCATGAACCGGTTAATTTGATATGACTTGAACACGTGGTCTGCTTTTCGAATAAAAAAAAAAAGTGATGTGCTCGACAAAATAGAAAGAAAGAAAGAAAAGAAAGAACGAACGACCTTCGGTTACCGACCTAAAATTCCCCTTTGTCCATCCTATTGAAAAAGATTGTCTTGAGTTTTTAAAGATAATTGGGAGATTTATTTCCCTTCCTTAAAAACGATTACTTGTAATGATTAGTTAATAAAAAAATTTCATTATCGATAATAATTTTTATTTTTTTTTACAAATAGAAAATTTTCATTATCGATAATAATTTATGTACATATTTTTTGACAAACATGTCAAACCATATTAAATTTATGTGAGAATAAAAGCGGGAAGTAGTGAGACCAAAAAGGAGTTTTTTTTCCCCGGTTATGTGTCACTAAATTAGAAGATAAAGTAATATCGACATTTAGGCTACATTTGTTTCGAGGAAAATGAAAATTTTAAAAAAGTATTTTCCTAAAAACGATTGCTCTTATAGCTCGAAATAATTAATCGATAATAAATGATTTCATTGGCGATAACAATTTATATCTAAATGTTTTTAGTGAACGGTGAATTTTTATTTTATTAATTCGTTTTTATAAGCAATACAAGCGATCAACTTCATTCATTAATTTCCTTACCAAAAAAACTTCATTCATTAATTCTTTCTTTAAGTGCAACCGATCAACGTTGTACACGGTTGTGGCGCATCCTCAAAAACTACTAATGTCTTCAACCATGGTTAAGATTTCAAGAGTGAAACCATGCTAACGTAAAAGTCAAAAGTTGAAAGCTAAACTTTTGGTCAACATCGCCGCTAAATTTCTGTCTTGAAGGGCATAAGCTTCCGTCGCTTAATCATGAAATTTCCCTTTTGCAAAATTTTTATGGCTTAATTAAACCTTGTTAGATAGTAGAATACGTCCATACAATAAAAATAATGACACGGTGCCACCTTTCTTTGACCCTAAACACATTGAATTTTTTTTTTCCCAAAGTATAACATTGACACGCAATACTTTTCATCATTTTTCGAAACTTTGGGATAATTCCTTTTCATTTTTTTAAATATGTAGAAAAATATCCATGCGTGGAATTAATAATCACCCAATTAAGGGGGAAAAAAGAAATCTAGGCCATTAAATGAATAAAAATATTTTTTTAGGGTCTTATTAAAAGTACTTAATAAAAAAAAATTATTTTCAATGTGTTGATTTTACATAATATGAGAAGGACAATGCATTGAAAATGACTAACCATTTTTACTAAGATGTTAAACAACAAAATTCTATTTCTTTTTTAGAAAAAAATCTACTTTTGTCCCTCTTATGCCTTTTCTAATCAAGTCTCTATACTTTAATTTGTTTTCCACTCTTAAAATATTTTCTACTCAGAGTCCCTCTGACACCAAATTCGACCGTACTCACCCCAGTGTAATTGTCGAACCACGTGAAATATGATGTAGATAAAATATACGGAGGCCTCCGTGAACGTGCACGGAAAAAGCCAACCAATGTAGAAAACGTTGGAGCGTGATTTGGATAAGAGTTGATTGTAGATGTCTGCATAAGAAAAAAAATCTTACTCACGCCACGCATCGTCCAATGAATCAGTGATCATGCTAGCTGGATTTGGTTGAATTCTTACGGCGGAGGGACTTGACGAGCAAATCTATGGAAATATGAAGTCTTATTCTAATAAATTAAAAGTATGGAGACTTAATTAATCAAAGGGCCAAATTGAACAAAGGGTTGAATTTATTTATTTTTCCCCAAAGGAGAGGAAGAATAGTGATGAGTAGTAGCAGAACAAAATTGAAGTCAATTTATTTTAGCGGCAAAGAAACAAAGCCGATTATTATATTCATTCAATTCAATAATGGAAAATAGATGGGTGACGTCACATGAAGCGTCCGTGTAGTGCACGTCACCTTCACACCCCATCATTCCATTCAAGTTGGCTCCTCTCCCCGACTTGGTCCCCAAGATTTTATATTTTTGCGCCCATTGGCCATCGAAATTACGCTTATGCCCCCTAACCACTGTCATATTGACTGTCTTGCCATCATCACATGCAAGAAGACTAATGCAATGATCCGCTCCCTTTTCATCACGTAGTCACTCCCATCCCAATGGGCGAAATGCGTGCACGCATAATGTTACATTGCATATATTCATTACGTTTTCGTTATGACAAATTCGACGATTTAAAAAAAAAAATCCTATATGATTTATGCAAAATCGAAAGATTGAAAGTGCGATAACACGCGAAAATTGATTTTTGATTGTGTATTTTAGGAATTTGATGATTTTATATATTTGTCATTGTACTGATGTTTTATTAGTATTAGTTCTCGGGGGCATGAAAAGTAAAGAGGGAAGAAAGTTCTTGAAACAAAGAGTATTTATTCTCATTATATATAAATGGGTCGTTCTAAAATGTCACGCATGTAATACTAGCCTACAAAAAGGTAACCATATATTCTCAGGATGCAATTTCAGTTAGTCAACTGGTAATTTCCCCGAGTTAGTTTTGGTGGTGCGTTCATTTTATCGTATTGAACGATCTCACAAATGTTTGCTTTCTTTTCGTATACTGCATGTGGTTTTGGTTATTTGATCTCGGTGTACTAATAGCTTTCGGTTCATTGCAATCCCGTTTTTCAATTCGGTATAACGACATGGTTGCGTTACTATATTTGTTCGTGATTTAGTTAGGCGAGAAGGTCGACAAGTCCCATACAAGAATGCGCCAATTGCTCGACCTTAGAAATCTTTCGAACGGTTTCTAGATCATCGCAAGAATAATCCTTTGCACAATCTCGCATATGCTCGCGACATAACCGGGATCAGAATCCGTTCCGAAGACTGAACTCCCGAATTCGACTTAACCACTTAACGAACCTGTCCGAAAATGCAGTCCGAATTCAAAGACGGATCGGGTCGCCTTATCCGTTTCTCTCTCTCTCTCGCGGTAACTTGGATACCGCGCGCCACTTAACCCAAAGAAATCGCTTGGCGATAATCTCGAGGGCAGAACCGTCATTGCGCCCTCTCCCCCCCGGCGGAAACTTTTATATGGAGCTGCTTCCATTTGCCCGTGGCTTTTCACCTTTCATCGTCGGTGCGGTGGAATTTCAAAAGATAAAGGAAGAAGAAAGAGACACCATTTCTCTCTCTCTCTCTCTCTCTCTCTGGAATCGAATTCGCAATCCCTTCGAGCTAGTTCCAGGAAAAGAGAGCTCGAGAATCATCGCGGTCGGCGTCTAACTTTATCTGCTTTCCCAAGAAATCGAAGCTGAGAAAAGGCAAAAGAAAATTTGAGTTTCAGAGTCTGCAATCGGAAAATTTTTCAATTTTCTTCGACGTAGAGGGTGTTCGGTCGTTTTCTCGTTGATCTCCGGTTCTCGGATTGAGCTCCCCGTTGCTGAATTTCGCGGAATTCGTTCAATCCATCGGTTTCCTAGGGGTTTTTTTCCCGAGAATTTGTTTTTTTTTTTTTGGGGGGTGGGGGGGTCGTTTTGTTGGTCTCCGCTGGATTGGCGTGTGATCGTTTTCAATCTGTTGGGTTCTTTAGGGTTTTGTGGGATCTGTTCGGAGCGTCGAATATGAATTCCTTGGGGATTTTCTGACGGTGGTCGGCAAGGCGAGGAATTGTCGAAGCTAGTCGAACCGCCTCGCGACTCCGTTGGGTCATGGATTGCACGGTGTGCGCGCCGATGGCGGAGAATTTCCTGTCGAGGAAAATCGTGGAGCTCGGAGGAGGCTTTAGCCACGAGAGCGAGCACGACCTGGCGGTGATGGTGAGCGAGTTCCTGGAGAACGGAGGGAGCGGTGGAGCCGAGTCGTGGTGCAGCAGCGACAGTGACTCGGGGCTTTGCGATCTCGCACAGCTCGCCGACAGCATCGCGGTAAGTTCCTGCTTAATCGTCGGCCTCTTTGGTGTTCAAGCGTTTGGATTGCCTTATGTGTGCGTACTTTTATGGTTGCTAACGGGTAAAAGTTTCCATTTTTAATTTTGCAAGTTCGAATTTGGTGGTTGTAGTTGATATAGAAAGCTTAGAAGGAATTTCAGCTTGTTAAGCTTGGGGCTTTTCTACGGTTCAGTTACTTCTGTAGCAATTGAGGAAAATAACATAACGAGGAAATAAGAAAGGAAATTAGTTCCCGCTTATAATTGCTGCGATGAGCCGAGGTAGTTCTGTCGAGAGACTGTAGAAAAAAGCTGAAGCCAATTTGGTAATTTTTTGATGCGCCTATGTTTGGTAGAGTTTTCGATATTTGGAGGAATTGCCTGTCGACTTTAGCTATTAGGTCGATCGTGGGAAGAATATTTAAGCCCTGCTTCTCTTATGGAAAGTAGGTGATTTGGTGTGGTCTGTCTACTTTCTTTCTATTATGGAATAAAGTTGATTTATTTTTTATTTTTTGCAGTTTGTGTCCCTTGTTATTTGTCTGGGTGGTCCTTGGGGAAAACTAGCCAGGGAATCATACTTCTGAGTCCTTTTGCACTTGCCATTTTGTTGGGTGTCCTTACAATCGATATGGAAAATTGCTGGGATGCTAGGATGTAGTGAATACAGAGGGTGTATGGTGTTGAATCAGCAGTTTGTGTTTTGGTGCCACAAGATGAATTTGTAAATTGCTTCCGGATGCAATTGTTTGATCTTGTAAGGGACCTTAGGTCTCTTAGACTACGATTTTTCTGTGGATGGGATTTTTGCTAGTTTCCCTTTGGCAACTTGAGATAGATGGTTTTGCTATCTGTGCCTGGTACTCCCATGAGAAGTATAATTTATAGTTCTGTTGCAGATTGTCAAGTGCGGCTATAAGCTTAACTCTACCTTGAATAACCTCATGTTACTGTCCAGCTTTATGTGTCTTGAGTAACAGTTGATTAACAAATGGAAGTTATTATTTCTGTGGGTATTAAATCAGTTTCCACATGTTTTTATGAGACTGCCATTAACAGTACTGTCATACATTAATTTACTGGAATGCATATTTAATTTATGGCCTGATGGTGCTTGGCTTGCTCGGTGTACTTACTTTTAATTCGAAGGAGTGTTTTGGCAACTAAATGAGAAGTCATTACTACGGAAGTTAATTAATGAATAGAGATGACTGGACTATTCTTTTTTATTTGATACTTATTAGGTTATGGACATAGAAACTGAACAGTTTATACAAAACACAAAATTTCTCCTTTCATAGAGGTTCGGAGATGAATAGTTTCTGTCATGAAATTATTGAATAAGGAATTCGTCAGAGAAGGTGATATTGAGTTACCCTTTAAAGTCATTTCTTTCTCCTCAAGTTTCTCTAGTCAAAATGAAATGCTATTGGTAGCATGCATGGAGAGAGTGCGGATGAGGATGATATATGAATCAGCTTCACCCGGAACTTGTGTGCGTATTGAAGACCTTCTTATTCACGTTCGAGGATAATCAAAAAAAATTTGGTCATTAGGGAATGAGAAGATCTAATTTGCCATTTGGATCAAAGTTCTTTGTGTGAGACTCAAAACTGTTCCGCAATGCTGAGATTGAGGAGGACATATAAGATAGATATATTTTAGTCCACCTGAGAGTAAGGGGCGTGAGTCAGACTGGTTTGACTTGCAAGATTAAATTTTCCTTTCTTGCTGTTTGATCTGTTGTTGTTTTTGCTATTCTGGTGTTTTCCTATACCATAAAAAGTTGAAATGCTTTAGAGTTGATTCTGACATTATGCCAATATGACTTTTTATCACAGTTCTCTAAGCGCAACTTGGATCAGTATGAGAGTGACTTGCAATCAGTGGTCCATTCTCTTGTGCTCTCCATCAATGAGAAAGACCTTCGGTTTGTCAAGTCAGGAGCGTGCAATGCTAGCTGTGTTAGGTTTTCTCTGGTTCAGCTTTTGAGACTCTCTGGATATGATGCAGCAGTTTGTTCATCAAGATGGCAGGGTGGCGGCAAGGTCCCTGGAGGTAGTTGATTGATCTTTCTCTGCTCGTCAATGCATTGTGTTGCCAACTTTTTTTTTTATATTTGATGCAACTGTTTCAGCATATCCTTATGTTACACGATATATGATGCAGGTGATCATGAATACATTGACGTGGTTAATCATACTGGCTCTGGAAACCCTGATCGGTTGATCATAGATATTGACTTCCAGAGCCACTTTGAGATTGCTAGAGCTGTTGAGTCATACGACAGAATACTCAAGTTACTTCCTGTGATTTATGTGGGCTCCTTGAGCAGGCTCAGTCAGTTTCTTCAGGTGATGGCTGAAGCTGGAAGGTTTTCACTGAAACAAAACTCGATGCCACTCCCTCCTTGGAGATCTTTTGCCTATTTACAAGCGAAGTGGTACTCACCCTACCAGAGACAGTTCGATGCCGAGAAGCAGAGCAGTATCGGCAGGAGCTTGTCAGAGCACAAGCAATGCAGCGGACATTTAAAGAGGTTGCAGTCTGCTCTAGTGTCTGAGATGGAAGCAGACCGGCTGTTGAAGCCCAAAAATGGCGATAACAAGAACCGGAGGCTGAAGGTCGATCGGCGGAGGCACTCCCTGTTCAGGACTCTTTGATGGCTTGCCAGGGACTTAGTGTGGTTCTTATACTTGAGTGAGAAAATATATTGCGGCTTTTTCATTAATTTTTTTCCCATATAGTAAATAAGTGTGAACCAAAATGTCTAAGATGGTTCATACAATGTGGTGGGCGTCATAGGCTCCGCCATAATAGAGAGAGAGACTCTTTCATTTTGAAGTCGGCATATAGTGCAATTTTCTTCCGGTGGAGAGAACAGCGGTGCTCTGTGGAGTTCAAGGTTCTCTCAGGTTATGTCACCTTTTCTTTTCTCTTTTGTTGATTCAGTTTTTGTAATCCTTGCCTCTCTATTTTGTGGGCATGGCAGAAATGTCGCTTGTTTTTACATACAATTTGTGGCATTTTATGTCTTTCCATTTATGGAAAAAAGAAAAAGATTAGCGTAGTAGCTTTAGCTGCTGATTCTCTAAGGGGATGAATGGTAATTATTCTCCTTCAGAAATTAACTTTTGGTCAGAAGTTGATTTTTTTACTTATACTCTAGAAGTAGATTTTTGGAGTAAAAATGCGTATGATAAACAAGAGAAAATTTTTATTTCTAAAAGAGAAATAATAATATTTTAATACTTTTT
>BCNH02000010.1:11525434-11556004 GCA_001662345.2 Metrosideros polymorpha var. glaberrima | reverse complement strand
ATTAAAAAATTAAAAAATTATTATTTTGGCTGATCGGCGAGCCACGTCACGTTAGTGCCGGTCGGCCAAATGGACTGAATTGATATAAATACAAAAGGTTTAGGTAGTCTAGAACTCATTCTAGAAGAGACGTAAAAAAAAAATATTTCTTTTTGGGGGCTCAAAACTCATTCTGAAATAAAAAATGAGTTCTGAAGTAAAAAAAAGAAATTGTTTTAACAAACGCATTTCTACTCTAGAATTGGAAAAAATGCTCCTGAAATAAAATAATGAAAATGCATTAACAAACGTATTTCTGCTTTAGAAGTGATTCTGGAGTAGAAATTCTACTTCAGAATGGTTATCATGTATCTCTTAAGTTTCCTTTATTGAAGTGGGAATGAAGGAGCATATATCGAATATCCGACAGGACAACAACAGAAGTCGTATCTTCAGTTTCAAATTTGCGATAACATTTGGTAACCACGCCAAGTTCGTCCGCCATCTTATCCGAAAGACTGAATGTCGGACGGATGTATCACAATAAATTCTTCGTGTGAAGCTGAGAAATCTTGATGGGCGTTTTTGGCGAACGGAGTCGAATCAAAACCAGGATGTGGAGGACGACAGAACACCGGAGTTCAAGGAAAAGCACCATGAAGGTGGAGGGTCGTCGAGGCAGATTGATCTGCAAGCCGGCAGAGCGCGGTGACCGAAGCGGTGGTGGTTGGAGCACAGACAATTCGGGTCAACACCGAGCGAGTCAGTAATTGGAAAAATTCCTTCTCTCAATCTTCAGTTCACATGGAATTTTTGTAAGAAGCAAACTGTGCAATTTCCATTGACAGGGCTACGAAGATCTCGATGGATATGGAGGAACGATGATTTCCGACGATAATTTTTCGATATCAGCCAGCTAAGGTCATGTCAACATCTTTGAGGTTCGTACCGATCACATACTGTGATGGTGTTGATGCCTCTTTAGGTTGCTGTTCCCAATTCCCCCGGACCACAGCGAAGGAAATAGATGAGATTCCATCCCTTTGTTTGCTAACTCAACATTTATCAAGTGAAGTAATGCTACATGACCCGACTGAAATGGCCCGAAACTTCAAGACCGACTCGCGTGTTACGACATGTCGTCCCCTATCATTTTTCTTTTGATAGGTAAAAAGGCGGAGATGGACAACCGGTGTTAATAATCTCTTTTGGACATACCCATAAGGGTTTTACACTCATTGTGGAAGGCTCGGTTTGTGCCATAACTACAACTCTACAACTGCCGTGATCTAAAGCTCTGAGATCGATGAACCCTTCATAGCCGCTCCACCAAGATGTTAGCAATTAAGAACTCTCTTTCACATGAGTTATGTCATAGCTAGGTAATGTAAAATGAGTCATTCAAAAATTCTTGTGCAACGTGAATAGGAATTTGCAAAACTGTATCGCTAGAACAATCATGTGCCCTAGCATTTCTTGAGTATGAGTTTTACTTATTGCCTAATACCCTAAAAAACCTCCAACTTTAAATTTTTTCCCAATTCTACCTTTTGTCTTATAAAAAACCTCCAACTTTAGGTCAAGTCCCAATTTTACACTAAAATTTTTTTTTGTCCCATAAAAAACCATCAACTTTAGGTTATGTCCTAATTCTACCATAATTTGTTTTTGTCTTATAAAAATCTCCAACTTTAAGTCTTGTCCAATTTTATTATCCAATCCAAATTTTATCCTAAAATTTTAACAATCTCATAAAAAACAACAAATTTTTACTTGAGTAACAAATTCGTCTTCATTAACCTTTCATCCAAAATTTCTTGTTGACAATTGAGAGATGGAATACTCCCAAGCACGAGCTGTTCTAGCGTTCCGAACGAGAGCTCTCTGACCGCGAGAGATGGAATATTCCTTAGCATGAGAGATCGAAGATCGAGCGTAAAATCATTAAAGCTGTGTTAATGAAGGCAGATATGGGACTTAAGAAAAATTGATGATCTTTTATGAGGCAAAAAAAATTAGAGTAAAATTGAAACTGGATCTAAAGTTAGGATTTTTTTTACAAGACAAAAACTTTAGGGTTGATTTGGTACTGAAACTAAAGTTGAAAGTTTTTTATGAGACAAAAAAAGTTTATGGTAAAAATGAGACTTGATCTAAAGTTGAGAGTTTTTTATGGAACAAAAAAAATTTAGGGTATAATTGGAACTCGACTTAAAGTTGGAGGCATTTTATGAAACAAAAGGTAAAATTGGGACAAAAATTAAAGTTTTAATTTTTTTTTTTGGTATTAGGCCTCCTTTTAAATATATGATAGCTTTTGTATTTATAGAATTTATCTTCTTGTTGTTACAGTAACTACATGAAATATGAATAGATTAATTCAACATATTTTGAATTGGAATTAGTCTGTTACAGTAAAAACTATATGAGATAGAATTATTAGTTCGTTACAATAATAACTACAATAATAACTACATGAGATAATAATAGATTAATTTAAAATATTTTGAATTTAAACGAGTCATGCATTGTTTTTGGAAATGAAATGAAAACAAAATTTTTTTGCTTCTCTATTTAAAAAAAAATTAAAGAAATTGGTTCTTTTTTCACTCTCACTCTCTCTCTCTCCAAGTCTTACCGTTGCGCTCTCTGTCCTCCTCACACCCCTCTCTTTCTCAGTGGGAACAACGATCTCGAAAACCTCTCTTTCTCGTGGGTTCTTCTTGTTCTTCTCAGTAGGTTCTTCTCGTTCCTCGGCAGGGATCTTCGCGTCTTTCTTTCTCCTCTCCGCATAGCAGAAGTGAGTTCTCTCCCTCCCTCGCTCTCTCTCTAGATTCGTGGAATAGTTCGAGGCGCGGATTCTTGCATGCTTGCTTTTGTTGGATCTGATTGGTAGAGCATTAGTTGATCTGCTTATGCTCTTTCGTCCTGTTTTGTTGTGTGAATCTCGGTCAGATTGCTTCATCATTATTGGTGTCGAGCGCTTTGATTTTGTGCTGGATCTATTTTTTTTATGGGCGGTTATGCTTTTCGTTTGATGAGTTGATGCACAAAAAAATCTTAAATCTTGGTGCGCTTCTGTGACATCTCCCTGTTGAGGCTGCTCCCCAACTAGATTTGTGGGAAAGATTCCTCGTGGGGGGGGAGGGGGGGTTGTTTCAGATTCTGGTTAAAATAACCAGATTTGTTTTTCTTGTTACCAATTAACAACCCATCTCTCGCTCTATGGTTTTACTTGGCATTTGACGGGGCGAAATCACACTTTGCTAGACTTTAGAAATCAAGAATTCAGGGTCCTTCTGATTCATTTCTCTTTCTGGGTTGGTGATTACCGGTCTTTCTTTCAGGTTTGGTACTTCATCTGGCATTTCTTGAGTTGTGGGTCTGCTTTGGCTAGAGGTAAGAGCACCCTTCCCCCACCCCCCTCTTTCTTCTTTTCTTACAAATATGGTCACTGTTCTGATTTCTCCCTTTTAAGTACTTGTTGTTGAGTTGGGTTGAGTCCCTGTTGTGGTTAGTTTGCTCCATGTACTCGGTTTCAGTCTGAAGGTGGGGCATGTACTATGGGTGCTATGTTGCTGGGTTGTGTCCTTAATTTCCAAGAATTGGTCGTTATTTAGGCAGGACATTTGTGCATTTGTTGTTCTTGTAATGACTTTTAAATTGCACTCAGTGCGTTGTTGGTGACTAGAGTTCGTGTTTAGCTTTGCTACATAATGAGGTTTCGCTACTTTTTGTTTGGAAGTGGGTTGAGGCTAGTCATTGCTTTTTTATTGAGCTAACTGCTGCAAATGGATGGACGGTTTATGTAATTCGTTACAGGATCTTGAGGTCTTTGTGGAGTTAACAAGTCCTCTCTATTTTATGGTCATTGTAATTTCCTTTGATGTTATTGTAATTGCATTTGATGAGTTGGTCATTTGAGTCATCTCTCATGCTTGTCCTCATGATCCCATTGCAAGTAAGCATGTGCTCTTTCTTTCCCTCGAAAATTGTCCTCCCTATAACATCATCAATACCTATTTCTTCCATGATTATTGTAACCATTTACCAATTTAAGTTAAAGGGAAGAGGACCTCCAAATTGACACAAAAATTAACATATATATGCTTTATCTTTAGTTTGTTTGAAGGACATTCAGATCTAGGTACTAAGTGGAGGATGTTTTTTCTCTGAAGCTTTTATGTAGTAATGGTTGTATTAGGAGTAGTATTGATTAGCCATAACAGGTTTTCTGCACCACATTGTCGCTCTCAACTCATGGATTAGCATTTGTATCATGATGATTCATCCACCAACTGTCAATCAATTGTCTTACATTTAATACCCTTTCATGGTGAATTAGACGGTCATAATCAGCAAAATGCGAAAAATGACCAAGGAAGGGCTGTAGTGGACTGACAAGAGAGTCAGCCTCATGAACGAAATTTTGGCGGCAATGGACACTGTGAAGTATGTTGAATAAGCGGGAAGCCCTGGCCTACATTCTCTATGGCTATGTTCATTTTACAACATCTGAAATTCATTGGAAAATTTCTTGCAGGTGTTATGCTTGGGAAAAGAGATTTCAATCTAGAGTTCAAGAAATACGAAGTGAAGAGCTTTTGTGGTTCCATAGAGTGCAACTACTATCTGTGGTATGGACTATTTCAAAATGCAGATAATATCATGCATTTTGATTATGGAATTATCCATTGTGTTGATAGTTGGAAAATTCTTGCTCTCCCCCGTATGCATTATATGTATGCACACACACATGTACACTGACACAAGCACATCCGCACACCAACACACACCGACACATGCACATCGACACACTGACACATGCTCGCACGCACAGAGAGAGAGAGAGAGAGAGAGAGAGAGAGAGAGAGAGAGAGAGAGAGAGAGAGAGAGACAGAGACAGAGACAGAGTAAAGAACCTCAGTGGCAGGATATTGCTTTTGTAAGAAAAGAATTGTGAAACACTCTACTTTATGGAACGACCTGTCTTGGCTTTCTATCTACTGTAAACTTACCAAGCAGACGGACAGCAGTTGAAATACTTTCGTAGGTACTCGTGTGCAAGCAATTCGGATTCTCCATTTCTTTTCATGCATCATGAGAATAAGTTTGTGTAAAATCAAGGAAGGTGATTGATTTACTGTGTCAAATTATCCATCTGGTCTTGGGCTTCGTTCACCGTTTTTTGTAAGCTGAGTAGTCATAGACTCATACTAGCTCTTCTTAAATCAACATATTTATTACCAAAAAATGCATGGAAAATAGTCTCCATTGGTTTCTCAAATAGCAGTAGACGAATGAAATTGGACCCTTTTTGTCATAAGGGCGAGAGAACTAATAGACATGACATTTTCTCCTCCCATGATGCTGCATTGTTCTATTTGTCTGAGAGATTAATTTTGGTGGCAGTTCAACAGTTTCGTACTGAACAGCATCCCAGTCATCGTAACCGTTGTCTCATTTGGGACATTCACTTTGCTTGGTGGGGATTTGACACCAGCTACATATTGATTTATGCACTCCTGTCATTTGGTCAGGTAGGTCAAAATTCAGTAGATGGATCTCCTCTCCAAGTTTACCATCTTTTATGCAGTAGCTTGCGCTTCTATAAATTTTTTCCTTGATTATTGATGAAATGGGAAAGCCACATTACCTCTTAGTTCTTGAGTTTGGATTAGTACTTCTTGTTTATAGTGCAGAAACAATAATGCAATTTTAGAGACAATCTGAGTTATCAAACCACGTAACGGACTATTTGCTAGCATTGCTATTTTTCTAGATTTCTGCACTTTATTGTCTTTGGTGGATGTGGGTATATGTCAACTGAAGGGTAGGTCTTTCTCGCAACTTCCATGATGATTCCCGTGTTTTTGTGAATCAGGTGACCATGACGTTGACTAATGCTTATTGGTTGATTATTTCAAGTCTTTGGGCGGCAAAAAGATTGCATGATTCTATGCTCCAGTCTATATTAAGGGCTCCAATGCTTTTCTTTCACACCAACCCAATGGGAAGAATAATCAACAGGCTTGCCAAGGATCTAGGCGACATAGATCGCAATGTCGCCCAATTTGTAAATATGTTTATGGGCAAAGTCTGGAAGCTACTTTCGACTTTTGTGCTTATAGGAATTGTGAGCACAATCTCTCTTTGGGCCATAATGCCACTCTTGATCTTGTTTTATGCAGCCTATCTGTATTACTAGGTGAGTGCAGATTGTTCAGGCCATAATGCTTTTTCATACAAAATGACATGTTCTCTGCTATTTACTGCCACAATTGCCAAGCCTTGTCCCACTAAGTGGGGAAGGCTATTCTTCTGCTACATAAGCTGACAATTGATGTTGTATTTGCATTTTTTGTGATGCTTGTGACACTATGCACTGCCACTAAGATGTTTCATAGTGTAAATTCTGAAAGACAGTTTCCATAATCCTTCTACAGTAGAAAGCACCACTTTTTGTCCTTTATATGAAAGGGTGATTAAGTAGTAAGCACCAATGTCTCTGAACGAAAAATTCCTTTAGCCATCTTTTTGTCATTTTTTTGGCAGAGGAGGGCGTTAATCATCAAGGCTAAGTAGATCCTTTTAATTGCTTGTTAGTGTTACGCCTCTTGTTCTATCGCATGTTTTGTCCTCTACCCATAGCCGAGTCATTTAGAAGTTCAGATGTAATTGTCTTCTAATTGTTTGCCTTGTGGTTGTTAACAGACTACATCTCGTAAAGTGAAACACTTGGATTCAATTACCAGATCTCCAGTTTATGCGCAATTCGGAGAAGTGTTGAATGGCTTGTCGAAATACGTGCATATAAAGCATATGATAGGTGGCCACTATTAACGCCAAGGCCATGGACAATAATATCATATTCACCCTTGCCAATGTTAGATCTAATCGTTGGCTCACTATAAGGTTGGAGACTTTAGGAGGCATAATGATCTGGTTGACAGCGACATTTGCAGTCATGCAGACCGGAAAAGCGAAAAACAGAGTAGCGTTTGCTTCAACTATGGTTCTCCTCTTCAGCTACACTTTGAATATAACGAGCCTTTTGAGTGGTGTTCAAGAAGCAAACAGAGCTGAGAATAGTCTAAATGCCATAGAGCATGTGGGTGTGTACATAGAGTTGCCTTCCGAGGCTCCAGCTATAATAGAGAGCAACCGACCCCCTCCTGGCTGTCCTTCATCAGGATCAATTAAAGTCGAAGATGTGGTCCTTCGTTACAGACCTGAACTTCCTCCCGTCTTGCATGGATTGTCCTTTTCAGTAGCACCCTGGGAGAAACTGGGAATAGTTGGAAGAACCGGTGCTGGAAAATCTAGCATGATAAATGGCTTTGTTCCGAATTGTAGAGCTCGAAAAAGGAAGAATTTTGATAGATGGGTGCAACACTTGTAAGATAGGACTCGAAGATTTGCGGAAAGTCCTTAGCATCATACCTCAAATCTCCAGTTCTTTTCTCAGGTTGGCACTGTGAAATTCTTTTAACACCTTAACTTGTTTGTTAAAATAGCTTCATTCTTACCTACCCCATTCCCCTCAACCTCTTTGATATTCCATAGGAAAGTCTGCTGACATGTTCATGTCAGTCTGCTCTCTGGTTGATATAGCTATCTCCTCAAACAAATTCATAGCTGAGAGTTTTCTTTCTCACTTATTATGTCCAACATTGGATCTCCAGAACTCTTTACTCCTTGGAGCAAGCATCATTTCACAAGAGCTACTTACAGTTCTTGCAATCCAATTCTTTACCCAACTACTCTTGGACGGTTGCTTCTTTTTGACATGAACAATTTGCTGACAAGTCCTAATCAGTACAAATGTCTTAATTCACTGTCCTACTTTGATTTGATTCCAAGGAACATTTTGGATAAAAAATTACCAATTTTCTGTTCATGTGCTGTCCGACATTAAAAAGGCTACAATACGAATCACAACTGTGTACACTGAACCTCATTACTGTGAATTGAGAAGCTTCTATTGTATAATACCAAACAACCTTTACACTCCATTGTTTGTGAAGACTAAATATCAACTCAAATAGTTTCTTTTCAATTATGTGTAGGAACTGTGAGATTTAATCTCGACCCTTTCAATGAACATAATGACGCTGACCTTTGGGACACTCTGGAGAGAGCACATTTGAAGGATGTCATCAGGAGGAACTCTTCCGGCCTGGATGCAGAGGTAAGCTTGCGCAAAGTTACTAGATGTAAACTGTTAATGAAGGGATCATTGCAATTACTATTGAATTTGGGCATATGTTGATGAAATTATTGGTAGTTACCTAACAATGTTCAAGGGGAAAATATTAAAGTTTTGAAAATTGTCTTGTGAAGGACAAGGATTGTTAGACATTGTCTAAGCTTGCAAGTGTTGAGATGCTGGCAACAACAATTGACTAGGTTAATGCCCTTTGGCAGAGAAAGCAGAAAAATCAAGTCGAATTAATAGAAGGCAAGTGCCATGAGTTTCAGCAAAAAAGTTTGACATGCATATGCAATGGGTGCACATGATTTTTCTGTTCACGTCTCCGCATGTAAAGGCGTTGGATACTATATTGTCTCAGAAACACAGGTAGGCAGAACTACTAGATGCTGCATTAGGCAGAGTGAAGCATGGTTTACAGACGAAACAATTATACTTGCAGGTTGCAGTCTGAGCTAAGAAATTTTTTGGCTCTAAGAAAGAAAGAGAAGGTACTTTGCTTAAATTCTCACATTCTATTCTTCTTTTGTTTTTGAAGTTGGGGGGAGATTGTCATGCCGATCCTTTGTCATATGTGTCTACGTTTGTCCTGGAGTCCATTATCGATTCCTGGTGTTATTTTTTCCTTGATTCCACTGAAAGCATGATGAAGGTCAACATGCACGAATCTGTGTGCAATTGAAGTAATTTGATTGTAGCTCTAGGTATCTCTTTCCCGTTACTCGACAAATTGTATTTTTAAGAGTAGAAAAGTTGCGAGTGTTAACTTTAGGACTGAGATTGCAACTGCCTTTATATCTTTTTGTCAACAAAATATGAATGACCCTTATTTAAGACTGAACTTTTTAATTGTGCAAGGAGATGGTCCTATAAAAAGCCGAACCAAAATTTAAGTGGATTTTCTGCAAAGACTTGATAGAAACCCTGCCCATGGTTCATGTGAAAGAAGATAGAGCCTTAGTGCTTAGCAGTGATGAATGAGAAATAGTCTGCATCCTATCTCCAATTCTGTTTGGGCTTATAATGATCTAAGCTCTTGAAATTAGAAAGAATCCTTCATTGATAAAAGCTCATTATGACTTTTGACTTCCTCAGAATGGTCTAAGCTTATACTCATTTGTCTCTTGCCTGGCGCAGATTTATGGCCAGAAAACTCTGGTCAAAAGCTTTTTGCCCCATCGTGGCAGTCAAGTGAGGAGAAATATTGACCGTTTGTTGAGCTTGTTGGTGAAAATGTTGCAAGAAGGAAAAAATTTTGATTATGTTCTTTCTAGGTATTATTTATTAAATAAGGAATCTGTGTTTCTTATCACATGCATTCTTCTTCTACTCAACCCTGTAATTGGTTTTCCATCCACCAGTGCTAGCCAATTTGCTCTATATGAGCAATGTAATGACAATATTCAAATCCTAGTAATATTGGTTGTGTTTTTTTTTTCATGCTTGGCACTCAAAATTGGTTTTCAGTTATTTTATCTAAAATAATCAAGCGAGGTTAAACACTTAAATCGCCAAAAGAGATACTTGGAGAATTTTCTTTTTCATTTACAAGTATTTTCCTAATTAGCTTGATTCCCCATTTCTATCTTATTTTCTATTTTTTTCTGCATGCTGCTGCATGGACAATGAGCCCCACACTCCAAAGGGGCAATTCTTAGAGTTCCTTTAAATGAATATAAAAGAAGGTCAGAAACATTTTTTCCAGAAAGTTTGAATGACATTCTTCATTGTAGAATTGCTTTTCCATGCATGGGCATATGCATCACAAATCAAAAGTCCCCATGGAGGATAGTTTGAACAAGTGACTTTGACAAAATAAAAGGGAGTGTTGAAATATGCCAGGTGAAAGCTTTAGGGTGACGAAAGGCAAGCCATGCCTAAATACGTCCTTAATACACACTTTGAGAGTGGAGTGAAAAAGAAAACCATGTTTTAGGGCAGAGGATTTATTCGCAAGGAATACACGGATTGAAATGATGAAGGGCATTTCATTTCTCTACCCGAAACACTAAGAATGACCCTTGCTAGCCATTTTGAGCCTAAATATGGAGAATTTCTTAAATAACCCTGTCAAGAACCACCCCACATTGGGGCAAATTGGAGATTAAGGTTGAAAACATTTGGAAAGAAAGACTAAGAAAGATTTTATTGCCTTCACTTGCATCAACCTTTTAGTGGTGACTTTAGGTGAATTCTCATGAAAGCTCGAGATATCCCAAAGTGAAGAAGAGCATTCATTTCTTTACCCAAACACTATTTATCCTTTGAATAGCCAAGTTGGGCATTAATATTCATTTCTAAACCCAGTTGATGGTTATCTCCCTACACAAGGGCAAGGCATATGATTTACCATGAATATTGGTACCAATAGAAAAATATCTCGAGAGTCTTAAGAATTAAAAGGTCATGAAAAACTAGAGGGCATGAAAAAGCAGTGTGCCTGGTAAAAGCAAGGCCGATGCCCGTAAAGAAAAATCGTATCAAGAGCAAAATTCTATGCAAAAAAGAATTGGGTTGAATGCAAAAATAATTAGAATAAGAGCAAAGCTCTTATGTTTCAAAAGAATTGATTGACCGATGGACTCTCGAGATAAACTAAATGTCAAGAGTCAAAATATTGTGAATGAGCTGGTGATGATGCCAAGATAATCACTAATATCGAAAACCCTTGAAGAACTTTTGAGCCTTATCGGCCTTTCATTTCCTACCCAACACCGAACCTACATTATAAGCCTCGGAAAGTCTCTTCTGATTAGGATGGTTCGAGTAGACGTGAGGATTTCACGAAGAAAGCCACTGCTTAAAGGAGTGGAAGCAATAATTTCTTTTCTTATCTTTGAGGTTCTTGACTTGTAAACCCGATGAAGATATAAATTGATGAATATTTCTTTCTTGGCCTCAAAGTGATTATCCTTTGTGTAAGCCCATGACCAAGCCAACATTACGGTCCTTTGAAAAGACCTTTTAGATCGATCAAAGTGTATCCTTTGCGAATATTTCCAAAAGCCTTTGACACAGGTTGTGTTAGGTATTTTGAGTGTTTAAAGTTGATTTCCCATGTCAAAGGATGGGATTAAAAGCCATTTCTTCGAGAGATTGTGAGAAGTCCTTTTTGACTAAGGCACTTCCATTTGGCATCTTTAACAAACTCTTTGAATGAGTCTAGATTATCTTGTTGATAATTCTCCTCCCAAGGAATTTGATAATTGATGATACTTACTCGCATCGGTTGGCAATTTCACAATAATAAATGACATCCAAAATTTCCTGGATTGTTTGTGCCAAGTATGATTTCCTACTTGTTGAAAGTTCAGAATTATTGTTTTCCTGCATTAAAAACCACAGAGCTCTGATAATAGGATGTCTTAGATTATTTCTTATAATAAACGAGCTCGATATAGTTGAATATACTTAAGATTACAATGTATAATACTTCTGAGTTCTAGTGATTCTTCATAATTAAGCTGAGTCCAAGATAGTCCTTTTTGCATGAGTTGAAAGAAAAATAAATATACATTAGGTTGAGTTTGATCAGTTACGTCATAATAACATAATTGAGAGAGAGCTGACCATAACAACCGTCATCCCCTTATAAGGGTCAACTGCTCTTACACTACTATCCTCTTGTTGTTATCTAGTGTTAGGAAAGATTCGAGTGTTCAAGATCTTTCGTTAAAGTTTCTGTTGACATCTTCGTATGTCTAAATTAATGATATCATGTCGATATTGACACACATCATTGACGAGGAAGCTTTCGAGCAGCTCTTGGAAGTGATATTGCGAAATCTTTTAAAAGAGGAAAAGGTAAGTGCTGATGGAGTCAAAGCTCATCTATTTGTGCTCAGTGATACTGCCACAGGGCTTGCATGCAAATGCTTCATTTTGTGTCTTTCTGTTTGCGTCTGTGCATAGGATGTCTGGTCAATAGTGAAGTTGCTTTTACTCTTGTTTGAAAGTTTCAACTTACTCTCTTCTGAAGTATACATTATTCATGTACAGACTGTACCGTATGCTTCTTCTCAGCTTGCCGTTTCTGTCCTGCAAACTTGTTGCCTGAAGCTTGAACCCTTCAATCATGGTTTTTTGACATCCTGCATCATGGATAGAAACGCTGAAGGGAGTGAACATAGAGAGATTTATTATGAAATAATATTTAAAATATTCATCTGCACTCAAATGCTTTTTGATGTTGTCCCAAACCTGACACAAGAGTTACTGGTATTGGCTTCAATTGGAGGACCTCAATCACTTTAAAGTGTTTACATTTTAGAAAATCACCTTTTTTCTGCGTTTTTCTACTTGCTTATAAGTTAAATGCATTCTTGTGTGTTTCCTGATTAATTTATTCTGTGTAGACCGGTCAAGTCGATGTTTGAATAAAAGCTGTAAGTTTGATTAGGAAAATCTTTGCTGTGCCTGGATGCCAAGCTGCACAGAATTATCACGATCTTTTTTTAGGGTTTGTGAATAGATTCTTTGATAAATCTGTGGAAGTTAGACTTACCGCTTTGTAGTGCGTAAAAGATTTCTGTACAGCCAACCCCACTGTGGCTGAATCACTTGAAGTTCTTTGTAAGCTGTTCAGCAATCTAACATGTTGATTTACCGTGGCATTAGTTCTTGATTTTGTAGTTTTCCCTACTATATGCCTCTCACATATTGATAGTACCTTGGGCAGCTGCACTTTGAGGGACGACTATTGGACATAGATGATAGGGTGAGGACACAGGCCGTGGCAGCTAGATCTGGCAAAATGTAATTTAAAGTTCATTCCACTAGCACCAATATCTCAAGTAGCCGAAAGACTTGGAGATAAGAAGGTACTTTTTTTTGTAAAGATCTTACTTTTGTGGCCAGAGAGAGCTTTCCTAACTCCATAATGATCTATTAAATGCAGATATCTGTGAGGAAGAAGGCCTTACATGTAGGAGTTATTGCAGTAAGTGTGCTGAAGGCAACATGACCATAGATGACCACTTTGAACGGATTCCATGCAATGTCTTGATGCTTTCCTATGATAGAGATTGTAAGGAATTCAGGTATGCATACGTATGCCTTCTGTTCCCTGGTGATCAAATCGACATTTCGCCAATCGTGATGCAATTATATGCGTTTTAGTTCCCAAAACATGGAGCTTCTACTGGCTGAAGATTGATTTCCTGATATTTCTTTACTGGAGAGAACAAACTGAGTCTCTAATTCGCTGTGTAATCACACCTCCTTTTTTCTTTGGCAGATGGTTTCGTTAACCATAGGGTCTTTTGCTTGGTGCTCCATGCTAGTTATGATTAGCCTAGCAATGCATGTTTACAATCGGGAGTTCAGATGGTACGTGCGCTTTGGACTAATTTATGTTCTGGTGGGGGAAGCTGTGATGCTCAATCTCATCCTCTCGATGAGAGACCACTATCAGCATCATAGGTTAGTTTTTATATTTCAGCAGACATTTATCATAACTGCTCATACTTCGGAATATGTACATCTCACATTCTCCTTATGTAAACTTGGATGCTAGTAGAGTAGTATAGTGATGTTATGAGACTCTCTCTCTCTCTTCAAGCAATGCAGATTGATGAAAACAGTTAAAGGATTAACATTTTTATTGTTAAAATACTCTAGAGTGTGCATTTGTTGTCTTTTGTTGCCAGTGTGCTTAACTGAAAATTATGTCATCATTAAATCATTGTGAAGGACATATTTGCTAGATTTTCCTGTCCATGTCTTGCAACATGGTTAGATTGCTTCCTTAAACTAGTGCATGTGGCTAGTAATGCCATTTCTTGTTAAACATCTTTCATACTGTATATGTAAGTTCTGAAAGCATGTCTCTGTTGAGTTGCCATAATTAAGGCGACACTAAGATCTCCCTTTGGGAATGTGAAACTAATTTTGATTGGTCGAAGATGATAGCTAGTTGTAGGTTGAGTTGCCTTATTCAGACAACTACTAGAATTGGAAATCTTTCTTGGAGACTCAAAAAACTTTTCAAAGTAGGCTGTTCTGTTCTGTTTTTTTTTAGTCGAATAGTAGGCTGTTCTGTTACAATGTGTAACAGCATCACATTGTTTTAGAGTTCAAGATCCATAGTCAGTATGTTCCAGGGAGGATATTTTGTCTTTTTTACTCCTCCAGGTTTGCACTTAATCTGTATATCAGCACGGTTTTTTGCCAGGTTATTTCTCTTTGAATAAACTGTTACTTTTCGACTCATCTGTTTATAACTTCCTAGCCTTTTGAACAAACAGTTCCTGCTGGGATCCATCAGTTAATAGATTTGATATGAACATCGGCAATTATTGAGATTTCTTTCTGTCATTGGTCACCTTGATCTAAAGAATTCCGATTAAATCTTCTTTTTTGTTCTTTTTTTGATGAAGGTTCTATTTGGGATTCTTCTTGTTGTCTATGTTCCGAATCTGGACCCTTGTCCAAGGTATATGATGATCCACACGGAGCCTATTGATAGTGTTGAATACGAGGCTCTTCCAGGAGAGGAGCAAGTTTGTCCAGAAAGGCTTGTCAACATATTTTCCAGTAAGCAATACCTGAACTTCATTTCTTCTATATAACAGTTCAGCTTGTTTTTCATAAGATCTGACCAGTTCAGTTAGTCTCTATGCATTGACATGTCAAAGAATTGCCTGACATTCTCCAGTAAGCAGTGATAATGAACTAATAATTTGACAGTTTCAGATTCTGTCTCTTTAAGGAGTCCAAATTGCTTGTGTTTTTGCTTGCTTTCTAATGGTGGCATTTGTCGGTTCCCTGTTTGCGCATATCTCTTCCTCCCTAAAGCAAAATATAATTCCTTTGCTAGAAAATAAAAGTGAGATGAGACATTTCTTTGGGGGTCTAGTGAAATAGAATGTTGGATTTTGTTTAGTATTTTATTAATTAGCTGTTTAGTGTTTTCAGAGAATCATTAAGGACTTACAAAGTAGTTTTCCCCTTTGAAAAACTAGATTTTTTGGTTAATTGAAAACATGCAATTTTCTTTTACTATGCTTTTGATTTAAGACTTGACAACTTCACCTGCTTATTTCTTTGTCTGTTCTAGCTGCCAGCACACAAGTCTGGAAAATTAGTATACTGTTGCGATGATGCCTCTTAACTAGCCTTGATGGCTTTTGCGTAAATCTTTATGATTTGCAATCATCTTACGTATATGTAAAATAGAAATAAGAATGTTGATAGTCGAATTTATCTTAGTGGTGTAAATGTTAAATTTTAGGTTCAATTTATAAAATGTTATATCCACCTAATAAATCCAGTTGCAGATAGACAGGCTCGTTTCTAATCTATATTTTATGGGATTCAGCAGCTTTACGCCTTGAATTAAATTAAAATTGGCTAACTCGGTTTGCCTAACCTCTATTTTTGTATGCTAATTGCTGGTCATAGGATGATTGGCTTTTGAAGCACTCTGAGATGTGTGTCCTTAAAGAGATGCCTGAGTTCATAGTCGGATGATGTTAAGAATGGTCAGAAAGGAAAACAATTTTCTGTCCACATGATGTTTTATGGTTTATCTTTTTATTTTATTGATATTATAGTTCTTTTCCTGGCATAGTTTTTGACGAAATTTTTTTGTTGAACTGCAGTTGCTGGCAACTTACTGAACGCATTTCTGGATCTGATTTTGATATTTCTTTTTTTATCTTGGCATTGGTGGTGCAGCAGCAGCAATAGTGATTTTTGAGTATGTCAATACCGCGGTAAATTTAACATAATCATATCTATTTGTAGAGTATTGTGGTTTCTCGATACCGTGATTCCTGTAACTTCTTTTTCCTCTAAATGGAGTTAAGTTTCATAGCCTTCTGTATAACAGATATTTGATAGCTTTAATCCTGCTATGGAAGCTGAATGATGAAGTATTACTAATCTCTCCAAATTTTTGATGGGAGAAAATTTATCCAATATCTGAAATCAGGTATGACTCTTATTAGGGAAACCTGTTTTATTTTAGTTCTATTTTCCAACTTCATCATCTGTTGCATCTATATGGTGAAGAAATTATTTGAACCAATTAAGGGCAAATGTAGAATTTAATTTCTCAAGAATGGCCAGAAGTTTATGTTGTCCTAATTTTCTTCTGGCAAGTTGCTCTGGCGAGAACCTTAAGTGAGGCACAAAATCAGTAAGTCCACTTATTATTACATTTTGTAGTCAGTGACAAGACTAAGGTTCAAAATGGAGATTGAATTTTTGAGGCCGTGAGGAGTAACTGTGGGTTGTTGTAAAAGCAAGTTTCTTCTAAAGTGAGGCTTGTTGTATCTTCAGGTGGCCTTCTTATTGGCAGAACCTTAGCAATTCTCATTACAATGACTTTGGCAACATCAATGGGTGCTATAGCTGGTTATCAGATCTGCACGCAAGTATGGTTGACTGTGTCTTTGCTTACTGATGCTCTAACAATTGCTTGCCAAGTAACTAATTAGCTCTTTCTATCCTATATCTTGTCATAGATTAGATCTGCAAAATTGACGAACAAACCGTTTTTATGAGTTCTCCCTTATGATAGAATTGCCTTTCTACTCATTTGTCTTGGCAGTCATGGATTCAAGTGTTAGAAACAGCTTCTCTTCCATGCATGATAAGTCTGCATTTAGACCATCCTTTCACATCCTGCAATCTAGGAGCCTTGCACCAGAACGCTCCTTATACTTTAAGAGGATGCTGTCAGACTTCTTAGTTCTTCCAGTCATCTTCTCAAAACTTTCGAAAAGAGAAGGAAAACGGATGCATGTAATGCAAACTGTCCTATTGCTGACTTTTCGAGATTGTAGACATGATGCTGCTAGATGTCTCACACTGAAATAATTTGCATTTCGTTGTTGGATCTCAACCAATGAATGCTGTGGCATTTGTTATTGATGGGCTCTACTATGCGGTTTCGAATTTCGGATATGCTGCCTATTCCATGGTGAATCTTCACTCACTCTACATTTCTTCAAAACTACAAAAGATTCGACATTTCTGACCTCCTCCATCGCTGTAGTGAATAGGTCTTTGTTGGAGTAGTTTCTTTCGCTTTCTTATTAAGGAGTGGGCGGTTGAATTTGGGAAGTAGGTTGCTAAAAGGAGTTTGGGAGACAATGAAGCTGATAATTGGGCAAATGTGTATAGTGAGCAAGTTAATTATGTTGTATATGAAAGTAGAGAGCAACTAATGACTTGTATATATACATGCTAATGATACTTTACCTTGCACTATAGTTAAATTCTTAGCAGTACATCTTTCAAAAGTACTTGGAGTTGCAGTGTTGCCTAAATGCAATGCCTTGTGAAGGGAAATTTGACTTTTGAAGTTGGACCAAAATGCAAATTTGATGTTTGCCAATTACCAATAATCATACATGTGCTTGTTGAAGTTATGCATTGAAAGGAAAACAGTGTCGCTATCAGTTATTGTTTTCTCCTTTGCTTTCTTAATTATTACAGTGGTCTCACCACATGGAGGCACCATCTTCTGGAAAGCCAAGTGAAATGTTCATCAGATAGTTATGTGTCTCACCGGTACTGCTGCACCACTGTTGAACTTGGGATGGGAAAAGTATTGTCATTATGGATTGAGAAATACCTGTAAAGAGAGAGTTTGGATTCTTGCATGTCATGACCGCTAGTGAACACTCTGAAATGTGCATCTCCTCTCGTAAGTTTTTCTTGTTTAGTTTATCGTTGAAGGATTTCCACAAAGACATTATTGTGACTTGACTTTCCACCTGCCAATTCCTTGAGATTTTGTCTTCATGTCTGAAATCTGAAGTTGCTTGTGTTTCCAGTAATTCTAATAAAGAAGGAATCAACATAATTATCTATGTTAAGAGTTCATCCTTTTACATATATGTTATATCTTTCAGGTTCTGGAATGAGCAAAAGAAGCAGTCAGATGGTTCAAGGTGTGTGTTTTCTCAGATATGAATCCATATGTTGGGCACCCCAATCCCTTAAAAGAAGGCCAAGACCTCTTCCACAGAGGGCTTCTGAGTAGAGCAATTCTTGCTTTAGAGGTTGAAGTTCTTAAAAGTCCTGATGATGCTGAAGGTTGGAGATTACTTGGCATAGCACATGCAGAGAATGATGATGATCAACAGGATATTCAACTTACTGTATCTTAAAGTCAGTGAGTGTGTTCTTGTGCTTAGGTTTTTCAGGCACATTATCTGTTGCCTTCTTCAAACACCTCTTTTTTGCCCTGAGTTTGTTGTTTGTCTTCACAAGAAAGCTACCATCTGCTTGTCAAACAACTCGTTGACCCAGTTGCTTACATGGGAGATAGTAAATTTTTAACATGTACCTCTTTAGTATGTCGTATACCTGGAATTTTTCCTCGACTCTTACTAGTAATTTGACGTACTTTTGGCTGGGTGCATTTTTGTAGTAATCAGTTGTGCCAGCTAATTGAGAGGGGGACAATTGGCTACTTGTCGTCTTCATTTTTTAGTAAACTTGTTCATGGAGTGTCTTTAGCTTCGTCTAGTTTATATATTGATTGATTGTGTTGGTTGCAATCATGTATCGACATTGGTTTTGCTTTTTATGTAGGTCGCTGCACTTTACCAGTAGGGAATGGCTGGTCATTTTTCCCTTGGCAACAGCAACTCTAGCTACAATCGATGTTGCTGGTGCATCTATTATAAGCCTCTCATAATCAGGAATTTTTCTACAGTTGGGAGCTGGAGTAACTTTATCGGGTAACAAGATAGTTCCCATAGTTTCCTAACTTTAGGTCATTGGTAGGATACTTCAGATTTCTCGATTGCTATCATCTGGCGTCTTGATGTTTATAATCACCTATGCTTTGCCCCTGCTATTTCTCCTAAGCATGCCAATGTGGACTTCTGTGAAGGATTTTAGTTGTCTGGTTGCTTTGCGGGATTCTAATTGTGGAGATCTCCTGAAGATGATGCTTGGTTTTCCTTGTGTAATACCTTTGTGCCTGAATTCGGTTATGCTGACTGCATACACTATCATACTGCTATTGATGACAAATCATTTATTCATGGACTTAGGCCTAGAAATGACTTGATTATCTATATACTAAGGTAGGTGGTTTTCATGGAAGCACGTGTCAAAGTCACATGGAAAATGAGGTTAGTCCGCTAATAAACTTTTAGATTTCCCTGGATTCACTCAAACCATCAAAAGCTGGTGGAACACAATTCTTAGCAGCTTCAGAGAAGATCTTTTTAGCGATAGGTCTTTGGTGCTTAGAATATCTTTCTTAGTACTATCATCTTCAATATTGTTTTCTGCTAGACTCCACTGCAATCTCTTCTAGTAAAAGATTATTTGCTGCTATTTACTTCTATTAGTAATTGATGTTGTATCGCTTCCGTGTTGATTTTTCCAGGGAGATGAACCTTTTGCTTGTTCCTTACTGGGCTGATCGTTATTACTAGCCAGCAAAGTTGGTTCACTGATATCTTATAACGTACTCGATTTCACCCTCCTTAACATCTGCTTTACATATTATACAGATAACTATAACTCTAGACATGGCTAAAGACAGCAATGGTAAGGACCGGGAGCACAGAAAGAGAATTGACACTGACAATGTCTAGTGCTATTCGTGAATGCTATGTCTTGTGCTATTCTGTGGTCATGTGGTTGGCATTTCTAGTAGTTTTCTTTTCAATTGTTGAAAATCAGATAGGGTTTTACTCTAGATTGTTCTTGAGATTGAACATTCGTATATAACTTAAGTCTATGGATAGCAGCAGATGACGGGTGATTAAATGTTATCAATTGTGCGCAATGCGATCTTTTCACTCTTTTCTGTAATCAAACGGCTTCATGCTATCCAGGAAATTGTTAGGGTGTATGAGCGAGTTTGGTCCCCCTATGCATTTGGTTTAAATTTTATAGCTCTACTTCTGGAGTTGGTGAGGAAATCCAAGTGAGAGCACAAATAACATATAACACTGCTCTGGGTGCTGCTCTAAATACACAGTTTCCCTCCAAATTGGTGTCTCTACTGCTATACCCATGATTTTGGGTTTCATTTTGGAGTAGGGTTTTCTGAGGGTAATACATATTGTACTTCCATTTTTCATTTCTCTGGTTTATCAGTTTGTTATTCTTTTATGTAGTTGTTCATTATTTTATGTGATCTTGCTAGATGTCTAATGGCTACTTAATATAGCTTTGCCTATTGATCACTAAGCTTGGATGGCTGCTACTTTTTTAATGCTTAATCTAGGTTAATGATTAGCGCCATTTCTTCGTACTGCCCTTTGTTTTCATTTTTCTAAGCTTTATGATGGATTGTCAATTCCCCTCAACTTCTGTATTGTTGCTCTGGGTCTGGGATGTGTGAAATGTTACTTCCTGATTAGTGAAGTCTAGACAAGCGAGCCTTAACAAATGGGTTATTTTTTGTCAAAGTAATGGAACTGGCATGTTTATCAATGTTTCAGTTGATTGTTTGCTTTTTGTCCCATAAAAAGTGAAACAAACAGAAAACTTGGGAATAGAAATAAGCATTCATCTCTAGCTACTTTACTGTGAATTTTCTGCCTTCTCAAGCACATGGATCTCAAATATGGCCAGTTATGTTATAGCCGGAATATCACATCTTTGATATAGGTTAATATCGACGTCTTCTCTGTGCAAATCAATGCCTTAGTCTAAGGAAAGGCACGTTGTTGACCATAAAGCATTATATGTTCAGGTATCATTGATAGTAAGTTTGTTCTTTGATGAGAAACCATCCCGAGTAGGTCTTTAGTGATGTCATTAGTTTTACTAGTTAGATTAAGTGTGGTACTTATGTTCTTCCCGATGCTTTAACTTTGAGGACATTGTTTTACCTCTCTTTGCATGCAAGCTGTGGTTCTTTATGCTATTGTAGTATTTTGTATTTTTCATATTTATAGGAGACAACAATTCAGCTATTTATTAACGCACAACTCATACAAAGATCAAATACCAATCAAAGACAAGCATGCTTGAATTTTGGATAAAAAGCCATATGTATTGGAGCCCATAAAGTGCATGTCTTTTCTGTGTTATCAAATAAATATGCTCTCTTATTGTTTTTAATGTAATAATCAATGTAAGCATTTTGACTTGCTGCTCTCTTCTTGTTGCAAAACTTGGAGACACCAAACAAAGATGGCATTTCAATCCACTTTTACTTGCAGAAAGTTTTTCCAGGTCTGATGCTATTTACATATTTCTTTTAGCATGTTTTCTTTTTCTAAGATCTGTCACCAACCTTTGCATATGAATGGACCAGTTTTCTTGAGTGGGTGATATGTAAAAGTGAAGAGGAACTCAGATAATCTGGTAAACTGGAAGAACAACTTCGTCTTTGGGCATCATATTCCATGTACTTTTGCAGGTCGTTGTCAGTTTTATCACTATGCTATTTCAGCTTTGTTCTGTCTTCTTCACATTCTCACTGGGTACAAGAACAGATGGACCATTCTTCATTGGGGTGCGAGGGTTTGTTATCCTACTTTACTGCCTTTTTTTCTAAAAATTATGGATTTTAAAATTGCTGAAGTTTGTTCTTTTACGACAGTATAAGGCCACTGTTGAGGATTTATGGTTCGATTATAGACTTTGCTCTCGCTGTCACTTTGTTAGAGGGTACATCTAGGTTGTCGCCTAGGATGTTAGTTTCATTCATTGCACGTCGTTCGTTGTATGTCACCTAAGGTATGTCATCTATGATACGTCATCTCATTGCATGTCATCTTTGGCACATTGCATATCATTAGTACTCGTCATTTAGTTGCTTTTAAGGCATGGCATCATCTAGGCATATTCGGACATATTTGTACTTTAATACGTCATCACACTCGGTTTCTTTCACCTACGTTCATTTGTATGCTATTTGTTTAACCTTCGTGCATCATGATTGCTATATTCTCATGCTTTGCATATTGTGGTCATTTAGGTCTTTGAGATATAGGCATGATTAGTTTAGGGTGCTGCTCACGGGGTTTTGTCCCAGGGCGTAATAACAAGGCCATGTATATTTTTTGCCCGACATTGTATCGGGCTTTATTTTTCTCGCACTTTACATTTTGTTTTCCTTATTTAAAAAGTTGGCAAGACCGCTTGCATCGAAAACAAAGCAAAGTTTAGGTACTTAAATGACGCTACATAGACGAGCATAACTAATTCTCAATTCTTAGATCACTTTGTTTCTAGCCGACCCCATGGACCCCATGGAGGCTCCCTCGCATGATAGGATGATCAATCAAACGAATTTTCCAACGTCGCGTGAGCTAAAGGTTTAGGAGAACTTGCGTCGATTGAGGACCGTTGGTCCCCAACTCGACATTATCTCTAACACCAGTTTCTTAAGAGAAACCGTTCCTAGTCGTAGACACTAGTCAATCAGTCCTAGCACACACAAAAGAAAACTTTGTTCATACCCTCGATTCAAACACAATGATAGAAATTTTCTAGTAAAAAGTTTAATGAGATTGAATGCATGCAACAGGTCAAGACTAGCTAAGAATGATGTGGCAGTGGGACTAGTCCAGAAAATAGTTTTGGGAGATATTTATTATGATAATTGCTACTACGACTTTGACTTTCTACTGAAAAATCTAGTGGTATGCCTCTTCCATACATGATAAGCAGCATTGGCAATACTTTTTGATGATTACTTTCGTTTGAGCTCGGGTATCAATTTCGAGTATAAGGGAAAAGAATGAACCCAAAGAATGCTAAACGGAAGACCTTGGCTTCTTGTGTGTTGAAACTTGGAAGTGAGCTAGGGAATTTATGTTTGAGGTATGACAAGGAAGGCCACTCGAATTACCCTTGAGAATCCCTCTAATCTTGAAAATTTCGATTTTCAAGAATTTTGATACGTGGCTCGACTAGACCAAAAGAAGGAACATTGTCAATTATGAGTTCAAGCTCTAACCTCTAGGTGGTTTTGTTAGCCTCAACAGAGGTATCCAACAATATCTTCCTAGGGATCGGGACGATTCAAAGTTAAGGAATTTACATTATGTCTAAACCTAATGGCATTTTAACCAATTACCACACGTTATGGTACGAAAAGAAAAGAACTTGACATTACAAGTACCTTACCAAAAAAACATTACAAGTAAATGAATCTACAAAACCCATCGGAAGAAAAAATGCCAATCACATAGACACGTTGTATGCATGTCTTGAGGCTTTACTAATAGGTGGGATTTCTTCCCCATTCGCACATTCGTCGCATTGTGCTCTTAATGTCCAATTGGTATGTGCGTGATCGAAAGTGGACGAATTTCATCAATAGATTGAACAAATTTCATCTAGGGACTAAATCCCTCTAGGGACTAAATCGAAAAGATAATTAATGTTTAGGGTCAAATTTGCAAATATCAAAAAGTTGAGACCCTTGGAGCGCAAAGATTGTTCCTACATATACGCCATTATGCCTAGGTCACAGGGTCGGCAATTGAGTTTTCAGAACACGCATTGACCCACGTGAGGGAGAGAGTCACGGCTGAATATCCCTCATGGCCGTGACCTTCCTTGTTCGTTGCCGCCCACCTCCGCGCGACGGTACTCAACACAAGCAGAGAAGTCCCATGGCTGCCAATCCTCTGCTAGAATCATTGTGGTCACACCCACCCCCTACAGGTGTTGACAATGGAGACGAAGGGAGTCCACGTTCTGCACAAAAGGCCACAAGGAAGACAGTAACTCTGAAGGACTGCTCACTACGATCCAGCTGTCCGACGGATTTCCAGAGAAGTTCAACTACGGTTGCGGCTCTTCTATTGCACTTCTATATCCAACATTAAACCGCCCAGACGTGTCCTGCAGTCCCGGTGCCTGAAGAAGCTGTTGTCGCCTATTCGTGAAGGTTTCTTGAAGGTCCAGTTTTCTGGAAACCGATCCCTTGCCGCACACCAATCTGAGGAGCCACTCAAGAATCACCATCGCCGGGCCACCGCTGAGTTGTTCAGAAGCCTTGCTTCGTGAGTCCATCAATGATCCACCGCACGGCCAATTACCGAGTGCGACCACCTGCTGAGGTCGCTGTACACCGTATCAACCACCGTGAGCATCCTTGTCGAGCCAAGTGTGATCGTGAGCAGCCACCAACCATCAAGCCGCCGTGGGGAGCCGAGAGAGCCGAGAGGCAGTGCGCAACCTCCCCGTGGCGAGCCGTCCGTGAGCAGTCCACACCTGCGAGCACCGCCAACCACCATGCCCGAGCATCAAGCCGATTTCAATCCGATATCGTCGGTTCAAATTAGGAAAGCGCATCTTCAAAAAAAGGTAAATTTCTTATCCTAAATTTTTTTGGGTCGAAATTTCTTATCCTAAATTGATTTGATATTATCGTTGCCTATTTTGAGTGAAAATCAAATCATTGATATTATCTTTGAATATTTGTTTGCATGATTTAAAATTTTGAAAGATTTCATTTAGGATAGATACCATGTAGATAAGATTGCATGTCATTTTAGGATAGATTTCATTCCTAGAATAAGCATTATAGAATATTTAGAATATTTAAATATTTCAGATAGATTTTCTAGATAATCTTCCTAGTTCAAATAGCATAGAATTTGTTAGAATATTTTAGTTCTAGATTAGAATTTTTTAGAATATTTTAAGATAGGATTTCTAGATATGATAGTATCTTTGGATAGGTTTTAGAAGTTTAGAATAGATATTTTAATTAAAGTAGGAATATGATTAATTTAATTCCTAGTTTAGATTAGATAATATCATTTTCTAGGTAGTTTGGTTCCATTAAATTTTAAATTTTAATTTTGATTAAAATGGAAAATGTCATATAATTTAGGTCTTACCACGTCATTAATGCATGCCATATAGCTAAGCTCATTTAATAGAAATTTGCCCATCATTAGAACTATTTTGAATAATTAATTAATTAGCTTACACATAGTTGCATGTTAGGTTAATTAATTAATTCATAATGTAATCCGCATATTAGGGTTATTTAATTTAATTGCATTTCATTTAGGATAGTCATGTAGTTAATTTAATTAGGTTGTACATTTAGAGTAGAATCATGCATTGCATATAGGTTAGTCTTTTCCTGAAAAAAAGAGAGAAAAAAAGGAGAATTAAATTGTATGGCGCATGCTCCTTGCAATTTATTTCATTTGAATTTGGTGATTTATTTTATTGATTGTGCACACGTGTGATAACCTTTGCCATAGTGACGTAGTTTAAAATAATTCAAGTTGCCTCACAAATATTTTTCATAAAATGAAAGGTACCGTTAGAATAATATCTAGCGTAATCAAGTACTCAGACTTAGACTCTCTGGTTCGTAGGAATAAAGTATTTTTCTCTCGATACTTTATTTAGGTGTCTAATCAATCTATCAAAAAATTGATTAGCGGCGACTCCAAATTATATATTTTGATTAATAATTAATTGAACCTAAGTTGCTATTTGGTAGAGCTTGGGGGAGCTCAAGTTAGATTAGTTAATTTAATTAACTTAGTAATCCATTAGCCTAATTTTAGGTTGTGACAGCTTGGCGACTCCGTTATGGATTAAACTAGTATTTGTCACTACCTAAAATTAGGCTAATGGATTACTAAGTTAATTAAATTAATTAACTAACTTAGCTTGAGCTTTTCCAAGCTCTACCAAATCGTAACTTAGGTTCATTTAACTATTCCTAAAAAAATGTATAAATCGGAGTCGCTACTAATCATTTCTTGGTAGGTTGATTAGATACCTAAATAAAGTATTGAAAGAAAAATACTTTATTTTTACGAATCAGAGATTATGAGTTCGGGGACTTGATTACGCTAAATATTTATCTAACACTCTTTTGGTACCTTTCATTTTTATGAAAAATATTTGCAGGCAACTTGATTAAATTTTAACCCAAAGCACTAAGTATAGGTTATCGCACGAGTGCGCAATCAATTAAATAAACACCCAAAAATCAAGTGATAAATAGCAAGGAGCATGCGCCAAGCATTTTATTCTCTGTTTTTTATTTTTGCTTTTTAAGGAAAAAGACTTACCTATAAGCAATGCAATTAATTTCAATATGCAATGAGATGGAGTATGCAATTATTCTAAAGCACATGAATAAATCCTAAACTATCATGGCATAAGATTAAATTAACTACATGACTACCCTAAATGGCATGCAATCAATATAACTAAATTAGTATGCAAGTTACATGACTAATTGATTTAACTTGAATTATTATGCACTTACACGGTATGCTTACGAATTAAATGTCATGCAATCTATATGACGTATTAACTAAATGTCCTAATCCTAATGACGGGCAAAAAAAGAAATACACCTAGACTATATGACATGCATGAATGACATGACATTAAGATTACATGGAAATGCATGACGTGCAAATGATTATTATTATTTTTTATGATTTTCGAAATTATATTTAAATTAAAATTAATTATTTAGAAAGATGCACTATCTTATCTACATTAGGAAAGATAACTATCCTAATCCTAATTTAAAATAAAAATCTATCTTAGAATTCTAGAACCTATCCAAGATACTATCCTATCAAGGAAAGTTATCTTAAAATATTTTCAAAATTCCAATCAAGATAACCAAACTATTCTAAAGATTTTAAGTTATAATTATCTAGAATTATTCTAAAAAAATATTCTGGAAAATTTAAGAATGCAATCTATCCTAAAAGATGCAACCTAATCTATATGAAATTTTTTAGAATTTTAAATCATGCAAAAGATAATATGCAAGAGATAATCCACTCAAATAAGGGAAGCAATAATCTACAAAACATTTTTTCGCTTCTTAAATTTAATAATCGATAGGAAGGCTTATAGATCAATTAATTAAATTTAACCCACTTAATTATTCGTCTAAAGGCTTATAGACAACTACATTAATTTTGTGGTTACGAAATTAGGAAATATTTCTTAATTTGATTCACCTACACTTAGGGATAATGTTAGATATCATCTTATCAAAATAGGTAATCAAATATACTAAAGATAGGAAATATTACCTTTTGGATAACTTGCCTAATTTGAACTTGGATTGAAATTGGATTGGGATTGCGGGGCTCGGCTTGGGTTGCAGACGGTGGGCGTCACCGGCGGCTGCAAGCGGCTAGGCTCATCGACGGGAGGCTCTCAGGACGCGGCAAGGGTAGAGTTGACTTGGACCCTCTCTCACGAATTTTGTTGAATGGCTAGCAAGAACCGCGCGGAAGGGTTTCCTGTGGCTGCTTCTCGGCTCGAACGGTGGTTACCGACTGTAGGCTCGATCGGACCGCCTCAGGAACACCTCTAAGATGCACTGGATCGGCTGGGCTTTGCAGGATCACTTCTGGATTCAATTGGCTCGCGAGGCAGGACTCGGCAATTCGTCGAGCACCTGGCGAGCTCGTCTGATCAGCCTCCTTCTCGTGGGTACAAGGGCATAGCAACAATAGCGTCGGCTCAGACTCGAACGGGGAACTCCAGGGACGTCGTCAGATCGTCGGGAGGGAACACGTCGGAGGTTGGATCACCGCGTGGGAAGCAAAACAGAGCAATCTACTCTGTTTCGCGTGGTTGGACAGGGGTCACGGGCTGGCTGCCATTGGCTTTTCTTCGCTCATGATCATCGTAACAAAGGAGACGGCAGTGGGTGGCCTTCGGTCTTCAGCAACTAGGATAGACCTAGTTTCGCTCGATGGGTCGCTGGAGGGAGTAGTCCACGCCACCTCAACGGATGTGAAAATTGCTCGGCTGACGGGAGACTCGGCCGAACAACTTCGCTCTCTCTCTCTCGAAAATTTTCTATTGTTATTATGAGAAGCGCGTTCTTTCTTTCGACTGGAGGCATAACAATGCGTTTATAGAGTTTTTCGAGGGTCTTTTCAATTTTGGATATTTACATTTCGACCCTCAATCTTTTGGATATTTGCAAATTGGCTCCAATCATTGAAATTCTATTCAATTACACCCGTATAGATTCAGCTAGCCCAGTGAATGGGCTTGGTCGAGCCTTGGTCTTCTTATGGGCTTATCTATCTCTTTTGGGCTTAAATTTGGCATTTTTCTTAATTAATTGTGGATTTTTAATGATTAAAGGCTTTAATCCCAGATAATAATTAAAGTGGGCTAAATTAAGCTCAAATTAGGCCCTAATGGCCTTGAGAAATTCAGCCATTACCCCCATGCCTTGGCCGAATATTGCAATGTATTGTGGCCCGATCCGCACGTCCTTTTCAGTCCAATTTTGCCTCCTGGTCCGATTAAATGCAAAAATGCACGAATTTAGTATGCTGAAAATGAATGAAAATGTTCTTAAACCTAAATGCAAACTAAATGTGATTAATTTAAATACTTTTGGTAGGGGCCGAGATCGATCCTTATTTTTTATTCAATTTTAACTACTGAATTATATTCTAAATGGAGGACAAAATTTAGGTGTCAACAGCTGCCTCTCTTTGAGTGTGAGCTCGGATAGGTTCCGTTCAAAGATAAAAATTGAGATCTAAATTTTGGTCATGCGATGCATGATTTTTTGTTGGGAGTGCCAATCCCATTTTCTGATGCATTGAATATGATGCATGAAATGTGTATGCAAATTGTAAGTAACGTACGTGAACCTCATCTTAAGGCACGGATCGTTTTACCTAATATTCGTCTCTTACTTCAAATACTCAATAAAATTGGATTGGATGGAGGAATACCTGCATAATACTCGGATAATTCCAAAACATGTAGGGAGTGAAGACATTCCGAACGAGTCAAAATTGCCGGATAATCGGGATGTGACTTGGATTTTACTCCGAGCGCATGAACAGGGTTTTACCAACACCCATCCAAATTTTGCTTTGGATGACTGTCGAGTGAAATAGAATTATCCGAATTACATTTCGAATGGGACAACTGGATTACACTTCAGAAGTCCAAAATGGAATACCTGAAACTTGTAATAGAAATTCGACAAATTATCCGGATTACACTTCGGATAAAAAGTTTGAGTAATACTTGGACTTTGCCTCAGAGATCCCAATAAAGTCATCCGGATTATGCTTCAGATGTGACAAATAGATTACACTTTAGAAGTCTTAAAGGAATGGTTGGACCTTGTTGCAGGAATTTGATAAATTACCCGGATTACACTCCTGGAGAAAGCGTCTGAATTTCACTTCGAACAATTGCTTGGGATAGCTGGATTACACTTCAGCGAATCCCCCTGTAGGTAACGTCCGAACTTTGCTTTAAACAACTACCTAGAATGGCAGGACTACACTTCAACGGTTCTCTGGGATGGTGTTCGAGTTTTACTTGAATGATCATCTGGCTGGATTACACTTTAGCAATTCTTTAGAGGTAACTAGCTTACACTTTCAGGAACCAAAAAGTATCCGGATTACACTTCGGATGATAGACTCTGAAATGTGGTGAGGACATTCTTTGATCCTCAATGTGCCTGTCTTAATGTTAGACAAAGCAAAGAAACTCTGGTGCCAATTTCCCTATTGAGCGTGGTTAGAAATAACATGTATATGCAATTCATGCATAACATGCTATAATCTTAACTTAAGTGGTTTAGCACAACAATTCTGTCAAATCATGCATTACCGAATGTTGCTAGGGAAAATTTGATAAGACAGTCCGTTTGGTGTGTAGATGTCTTGAACATGTTAAATGAGGACTTTTAGTTAGAAAGGACTTACTCTCACTCTTTAGGGAAAAGCTACTTTTGAGAATCACTCAATCTCACCTGTCATCACATTCGACAAGGTTCCAAGTAGTCTCGTATTAGTACGACCTTACCGATCTGACAGGACTTTAATAGAACTATAATGTTGGTTTGATCATCGGTTTTCAAGAGGGACTCTTTTGAGTCAAGGCCTTTGAAAGGAATGTCTTCGTCACCTGCTTCAGGTTTACAAGTTAAGAACCCTGCAAAATGAGAAGAAATAATTTTGCTCGCACTTCTTTGAGCGAAGCTTAAGAAATATAAACTTTACGTTAACTTAAGTGTCCAAATCAGAAGAGACTTTGAAAGGGTTGTAACATAAGTTCGAGTTGGGGACTCAGGAACGAAAAGGCTCGTTTTGGCTTAGAAAATATATGTGAAGGGCTAAGTTGGTGATCATCACTGCTTTGTTACTGGTCTTCAGTCTTCAATTTTCAGTTTTCGAGGCACCGCTAAGGATTGTACGATCTTTATCAGTACATCGCAAATATTCGGATTCCTTTGGGGATTGAGTTGACTTCGCTTGGGGAAATTTTTGCTAAAGTCGCAATTTAACACTTAATCGGACTCAGCCATTTACTCACTTTGAGGATACATTCCTTTTGTAGATGAACTTCAACTTGGGTTATATCCCAAGTAAACTTCGTTGACACCTGAATTTTTTCGATATCAAAAGTAAAAAAAAAATCGAGATTCGAGATTT